>CM053748.1:10477477-10521421 GCA_028658305.1 Pachyuromys duprasi
GCTGATATGAAAAAATAGTATGGCTGCCAGAGACTCATTGTTCGTTAAGATGGACAACATAACCTGTAGGACATGCATGGGAGAGAGGAGGCACCAACGGCATTGAGGCTTTCACAGTTGGGATTTGTGCAGGTGAAAGCACAGTGCAAGGAGATAACTGTGTTCATGGCTGGTGAGGGCGTCCATAAAGATAGGGCTTCAGAGAAGGAAAAAGAACAGAAGCCAAGGAGCCTCGGGGAAAAGATAGACTGGAAAAAAGATTGTAGAGAATGGGAGAATGCCAGTAGGTCACTAGGTCCCAGCAAAGATTCTGAGCTTTATAGAAAGAGTTATGATTTCTGCCATTGCACTGCAAATATACTATGGCGCTTCTTGCAGTTGTACCTGCACAGTGATATCAGAGAGCAGAAAAGCAGTCTGAGATTGTGGGTTATAATTCAGATAAAGTCTCATCAGTTCTAGATAAAGGTCATTGATGGTCTAAATTGCCTGGGGACAATTGAAGGGACAGCTTGGACCAAATCTGTGGACTAATAGTATCTGATGAGCCACATAAGGGTTGATGAAGGAATAGGAAATGCATGTTTCCTGGGGAGCTTGGTGAGGTATTGTATGCAGTCCAACATCTCTGTGACTGGAATGATTCCACTTCCTATCTGCTGCCTAGATTCATCTAGTGAGAATTGTAGTGCAGTTGCCACTAAGGAGGTAGAGATTCTTGTCAATAGGAAAAGGACAGACAGTGCAACAGAGAAACAGGCAAAGAAAAGTAGCTGCCTTGGAACGCACACTTACCACACTGCTTTCGGTGTCAGGTGCACTTTGTCCACATTAACTCATGTCATCATCACAACAGTCCATAGAGTAGATCATGCTGTATAAAGTTGTATATATCTATAAAATTATATCATTTATAAAGTAGGTAAATTGTAAAAAAGTATATATATATTATATAAAGTAGGTAATGATGGTACACATACATACACACATATATGTACATATATATGTACATATATAAAAGTTAAGACAACTAAGGTGTTTTAAATCCAGACATGGTGGCACACACCTACAATTCCAGCACTCAGGAAGCTGAAGCAGGAAGATATCAAATTTGCAGTTATATTGAAAGACCCCACCTGGGGGAAAATGAAAAAGCGATTTTCCTAAGGCCAATAAGAAGGTGGACCAAACTTCAAGTCCTGAGCACAACTTTCTTACAAAAGAATGTTACAAGGCGCCAAGAGGCATTTGAAAGAAATGCAGCCTTACTAGCAATCAAGAACACAAGAGTTATAGAGGTCGTATTTCATCCTTAAATATTCTTAAGGATTTCTTCATTTATGTATACAAGTGTTATATTTGCATGACAGAAGAAAACATCAGATCCCATTATAGATGGTTGTGAGCTGTAACGTGGGTGTTGGGACCTGAACTCATGACCTCTGGAAGAACTGCCAGTGCTCTTAACCACTGAGCTATCTCTCCAGCTCCTCATCCTTAAATTTCTAATATTGGTCACTTATAAAATGGCAAGTGTGGTCTAGAGAAGCAGTTGATTTTTAATATAGCCAACAAGAGCACAGATACAAACATTCTGCAGAGTTGTTTGACAGTTTGCACCAAAAGTCTGTTGCCCAGCCTGCCTCCAAGCCAGCAGTTTCATTTCTTAGGAAGTAATTAGGAGATGCACAAAGAACAAACAATCAAAATCACTGTCATGTAATATTCATATGATAGGACAAATATTAATTCAGTATTCATGTACCAAAACTTAAATCAATCCATAGCGTGTATAACGATCAAGACTGTTTTAGAGGAATGAGTAATGAGTCCTGCCACAGGCAAAACATCTACTGTGCTACTAAGTGCACAAGGCAGAATGTGAGGAGAATATGAGCAATCTGTATATTGTGACCTCAGGTAATTTGCGGGGGTATTTGCACAAAGAAAACAAAACTGGAAAGGTCTGTGTCAAACCACTAATGGCGACTGTCGCCGCATAGTGAGATTTGGAGTGATTTTAATGTCATTTTGGTACCTTTTTATTCTTCAGTTCTTACAATGAATATTTGTTATACATTTTTAAATGTTCTAAATCCTCAAATAAAAAATAGTGGAATCAGAAGAGTAACATAAAACTATCTGGTGACTTAGAGTTATCCCGAGGGAAGGACAGTTCTGCCCAATCTTACTAGGGACTGGGATTCCTTTTCATAGGCTCCTAGTTTCATTAATAAAATGATTTTAAAGTAGATTCTGAAGGAAATTCAAAGACCTTTTTTTTTTTTTTAGAGTTTGAGAGAAAAATTACAAGACAGACAGGCTGTAAATCCTCAGCAGAGAAGGCTGGGAAGATCAGGGGAGCCAGCAGGCCTTTGAACTAGGGTCAGCAATGAGAGTCTGCAAGCAGCTATAGAAGCAGGATTATGGGATCTTCATAGAAATCTGAGAGAGCCCAGAGATCCAGGCCAAATATACCTAAGACTTTGGTTGGTATCCAGTGAAGGGACTGGGGATGGGAGTGGGGGGGGGTGTAGGAATAGGCTTTTTAGTTAGAATTCAGAAAAACAGAAGGCTTTAGAAATGGAGATCTGCAAACAACTGCGTGGAGGGAGGGACTTCCGGAGCCTACAAGTAGAGGGACTTCCGGGAGGGGGGCTACAGGCACAATGTTTTTTAATAGGTAATTATCCCTTCTGTCTGCTCAGCTTATCTCCCACTTTCTTGAGGGGTGGCCAGGCAATGGATAGGCCCAGTTGGATTCAGTAGTATACAATGTTCTAATCATTGGATGTGTGGAAATGCTGTGTGTCTAACTAGGGCCAGAGGTAGAACTCAGATTCTGTACACAGAGCAGGAAGAAGTAGCCTTCCCTTCATGGCTCTCAATACCGCCACCTTTTCACCTGGTAAAAAGGTGGTGGTGCCCCAAACTGACCATGAGGTAGGGATCTGTCTTTAATGGTGTCTAAGGCTGCTAATGCAGAACAGGCCTTGAGGGATGGGAGAGCTAGAAGTAGGGGAGGGAGACAGTGAGTGAAGATGAGGAGGAGAAGAGAGGAAGAGGGAAAGAGGAAACGAGAACAAGCAGTGGGTGCAGGTTTGGGAAAACGAGGATTTCTTAGCTAAGAGAGTAAAACCACCAACAGAGGAATCCAGAATGGAGAGGAGAGAAGTCAGAGGAGACGGAGACGAGGTGTGAGAAGGGGAGGAATGACTTTCCTAGGAGGAAGAGCACTTGCTCCTGGAGAGGACTCCAGGATGGTCACCCTGGAGTCGTAGGGGGCGGAAGGAAAGAACACACCATTCAGCCCAGCAGATCAGACAGATGAGGCAACCTCGGAAAGGTGGGAGCCAGGTGGCAAGGGTGAGAAGGTGAGCATGGCCGACAGGAAGTCCAGGTAGGCACGGGACACCAGGCTTCCTACTAACAGTCTTCTGTTTGCCGCCACCACCACATACCTAGTTCAACCTTCCCGTTCAGATCAAGCTGCAATCACATTTTCCTATCTTGGCTAGGGCCCTTCGATGAACTCTTCAGTTTATGAAAGGCCTTCTTTGTAGAGATGGCAAGTTCCAGTAAAAATGTCATCGGCAAATCCAGCCTTCTCCTGTAGCGGCTGCGCAGAAGTCCATGCCAGCCTCAGCTCTCCAAAGCCGCGGCAGGCTAAGGAGGTTTCCATATTTTATCTGAGCTTAGCCTGAGAAGAGGCCCCCTTTCACCTGGACTGTTTGTGTACAGGAAAGCCACGGGCGCCCCCACCAAAGGAAAAAAAGATCTAAACGGACCCGCTCATTTATATTTAAGGTTATAAAGCCCTCAGGCTGCTGCCGGTGACTCCGCTGTTTTGATGACTTACGGAGGCACACGCTCCTATTTGCATCCCACAGCACCATCTGGTGGATGATCTGAGCCACTGACCTTTATTTCGAGACCTTGGGTCTTTAGGAAGAACAAACAGCTGAGAGGGGCGGTGCCTGCGGCTAATCTCATCACTCTGGAGGCAGCGGCAGGCGGATCTCTGTGCGTGGAGGCCAGCCTGATCACAGTGAGTTCCAGGCCGGCCAGGGGTATATAGTGAGATCCCGGAGGAGATATGTTCCTGTGGGTGGGCTTTGATTTCAGGAAGCCCACGCCACTCTCGGTTCTCTCTCTCTCTGCCTCGTGCTGCTGGTGGATCAAGATGTGAGCTCGCAGCCAACCGCCTGCCGCTGCCACGCTCCTAGCCAGGATGGCCATGGTCTCACCCTCTGAGAAACCTAGAAACAAAAACTCTTAAAGACTTTCTACGCCCTGAGAGTAATTTTCATTCTTTTGTGTGATATTACTGTTAGGAGCCCAGGTGAAGGGAAATGATAGGGTTCCTACGACACTTTCTCTTAGTGGTGTTCACAGGCAGAACTGTGGACTTGGGAAAGAAAATAGGCATGCCGTGATTCCAGATGTGGACAGCACAGCTCAGACTGCCATGGCTTCTTTTGATGTCACCAGGAGTCACTCTATGCTTGAGGACATGGGACTTCTTATGTATTTGTCTTTCTTCTTTTACCTGATAGCTGCAGGTGGGGTAGTTCTTGACCAAGAATTCTGACTTGATTTTTTTTTATCTGATTCACAGCCTATTCCTATGCTGCTGCCCTGTGGTCAGACTAAAAGGGCCTTCACAGAGTAGCCCTGTCAAAATAGGGACATGTCCTAAGAGGAGGTGGGTGTAGCACGGGTCCAGGGCCAGCCTGCCCTTTTCATGGAGAGAGACAGGTGCCCTTGCTTTTTTCTGTCTGTTTTTCCTTTTCTTCTTTCTGGGAGCGGGGGAGGGGGGGTAGCTGGGTTAGTTCTACCCGTGTGCCCAGCTTGCTTGTCCTGTTCCTCAGAGGGCTTAAGCTACCTTGAAAAAGAAATGCCAGACTTATTCTAAAGGAAACCAATAGCCGGCCCTGTTGTCCTTGTGAGTGAGGACCTTGACACGGATCGGTGTCATAGTTACTTTTCTATTGCTGTCACAAAACGCCACCACCAAAGCAACTCGTAAGAGAGAGAGTTTATTGAGGACTTATAGTTGCAGAGGGTGAGACCGTGACTATCCTGGTGGGGAGCACAGCATCAAGGAGACAGGCATGGCCCTGGAGCAGTAGCTGAGAGCTCACACACAGGCACAAGGCAGAGAAAGCTGACTGGGGTGGCATGGGCTTTTGACACCCCAAACCCACCCCCCAGTGACACACCTCCTCCAACAAGACCACACCTCTTAATCCTTCCCAAAGAGTTCCACCGGCTTGAGACCTCATTCAAGTATATGAGCCTATGGGGGCCACTCACCTTCAAGCCACAATTAGGATGTCCAGGATCACACATGTGGAGCCATGACTGGAATTTGAAGTCAGCTTCGAATCTTTTTCATAGAGTGCTTCTAGTCATTCATTTTCTTACCTCTCTCACGGGAGTTAGTGTTGTCTGCTTACTTATTGATGCTGGAATCCCCTGCCTCTCTCTCTGTCTTCCTCATCTTTATCTCTTGACACCTTTTCAAACCCCCCCCCAAGTTACAATAATTTTGGTTCTAGTGTGCAATCATTCCTGTTTTTATTTCATTTTTAATGGAGACACATATGTATGAGATTAGAAATGAACAGACAAGTAAACCTCAAGTAAATGATCTTTTAATATAATGTGATACAACTTTATCTTGCTTCATCTGGAGAACACATCTCTAAGGGTACTTGTCATTTCTCAGTATTTAAGACTCAACCAGAGAGACTTTTATTTTCTCAAACAATGCAAGCAATTATTTATCACTCAGTAAGCTCCACAAACATTATTTTTACAAATTAATATTGATGAAATTAATCAAATATTAATTTAACAAAATATTCTTTTAAAAATTATGTGTTTTTCGCCCTAAAAAGCTTCACTAAAGAAAAATATAGAGGCAATATAAAATGGCAGTCTAAAAAGAGACCAAACATTTTCTGCTGGTAGAAATTATGTGAATTTAAAGATATTTTGAGTTGTCAAAATTATTACTACCTTCGAAGTCTGTTTCAGGATCCGAGAGCACATTTCTTCTGAAGGTGTTCAGAGACATAAATCTTTTCAATAAATGTATGGAAAGATAAATATGTTTTCTCTCAAGTATGAGCACTGAGATTTTCTATAGGTAAATAAAACCTTTACACACACACACACACTATGACATAAAAGCAGAAGGGAGATGAGGGGGAAGGACGAGGCTGGTGGGAGAGGGAAGAGAGAGGAAGGATGACTAAAGAAAAAATGGGAAGGCACGATTATGGTCAAATTATGTGATGTACTGTGAAACACAACACTGTGCACAAAGAATGCACACAGCCAAAACACTGAAAGAAAGTTCCAGATTCATCAGATTCAGATAAAATGTACAAATTAGTAAAATCACCCAACCAAAAGCCAAGTCAATCCTGGAATGAGAATATGGTCCATCCCTTGAGTTGTTACCAATCTGGAGTTAGGAAATACTGTTACAGCTGAGCAGTGGTGGCACAGGCCTTGAATCCCAGCGCTCAGGAGGCAGAGGCAATTGATCTCTGTGAGTAAGTGGCCAGCCTGGACTACATAGTGAGTTCCAGGACAGCTAGGGCTCCACAGAGAAACCCTGTCTCCAAAAACAAAAAAAACCCACAAAACCAAAAACCGGTTACAGATTCTATTATCCCTCACTGTCTCCTGCCTCTGAGGGCTGTGTGTGGGTGTGTGGGTGTGAGTGAATGGCTTTCTACATTCATATGGACAACGTCTCTCCCAAAGCTCACACTGCAGATTAGAACAGTTAACGATCTCACGAGAGCAGATCACTTTCCTTCCTTCTTTCCTTTCTTCCTTCCTTCCTTCCTCAGATTTCCTTGTGACTAATTTGTTACAGTGATAAAATCTCAATAGGAACTCCCAAATGGTTTTCCCGGTATTTCACCTAATTCCCTACCCACTTTCTTTAGGCTACCCCACGTTTCCTTGCTCTCCTATTCTCAGAGAATATCCCACTTTAAACAGCCCATGTTCTCACATGCATTAAACTACTATCAAACTTTCTCTCATGCCTCAGTTCTTTAAACTATCCAAATATTCCGCATTTTTATCTTTCATTTTTCCGTAGGACCCCTTACTCCTCTCTTTTAAACCTTTTTGTTATCATTGCTTCGCTCTATAAATTAGCCTAAGTATCCTTCTAAGCCACCCTTTTAAAAAACGCAGTTAATTAACTCTCCATGTTGCAAGGCCCTAAGCATGACCCCATACTCTAACCAAGGCAAGAATGATGTCACCACTGGGTGCTGCGATTTCAGCATGTGGGCACAGAGGTGAAGAAGATCGGGAGGCAGGGTCAGCTAAGGGGAGGTGGCAGTTGGCCTGGGCTACGTGAGACAAGAAGGCAGTTGCATATGGCAACGGATTAACACCTGATTTGTTAACAGTGACATGCTGTTAACTGCTTCTACCTTGTTCGTTTAAGCATGTGAGGCTGCCCTGCTTAGCTGCTTTTCTGAGAATACTTCAAGTAAACCCCTCCCTATCTTTTTGTAATGACACCCTCACCAAATCTGGAATTTAAGTCTTGGTGCGAAGTTCCTCAGTGGGATCTCAGTGAGGCTCCCCATGCCCAACCCTGGTTTACGGCAGCGATGGTTCCAGCCTGTACCCTCTCCTTTAGGGGACAGCTTTGGGAATTACTTTTTGTTCCCGTCTTCTGTAATCTACCACGAAGCACAGAGCCTCAGACCTGCTTTTCCTGTGTGGTTGCTGTCCTTCTCATCTCCTGCACTGAATTCAAGAGCTAGCACACAACTAGACTGTCTTACAGGCATCCGGGGTAAGGATACCTGCCACCCAGCCTGAGTTTGACCCTGGAGACTCACGTGGTGGAAGGAGTGAACTCTCACATGTTATCTACATTTGTACACACACACACACACACAAATAACTAATTAAAGCATGAGCCCTAAATATCTTCCTTGATACCAACGTTTCTAAGTACTTTTTGTTTTGTTTTTGTTTTTGAGACAGGGTTTCTCTGTGTAGCCTTGGCTGGCCTGGAACTGACAGAGATACCCCTGCCTCTGCCTCCTGAGTGCTGGTGTTAAAGGTATACACCACCTGGCTCAAAATTTCTAAGTTTTTAGATATGTAGATTTTGAGTATTTTTCTCATTGATTCGTATGGTTTGTTTATGACATTTTAGAGATAGAGTGAATTTGTACGCCTGATCTTTTTTTTAATGCAACTATTTATTCATGTTCTGGAACTATTTTGATCTTATATAATGTTATCTCCATACTAAATTTTTAATGTGTCTTTTCACAGCGTGCCACATACTGGAGTGTCAAAGTGGAATGGCCCAAGATATCATAAGTACTATAGGACAGGCCTTTGAACTCCGGTTCAAACAGTACTTGAAAAATCCTTTCTTGAACACTTGGGAAAGGTCAGTCAAGCATTCCATAGTCATTTAACGTTTTGTCTTTCTGAATGTTTAAAGCATTACTATGATGATGGAGTGTGTGGTTCATGCCTTGATCCCAGAACTTCAGAGACAGAGGCAGGTGGATCTCTGTGAGTCTGAGGCCAGCCTGGTCTACACAGTAATTCCAGGCGATATGGTGAAGCCCTAAAAACAAAACACCAAAGTATTGTAATGATGTTTTGAAGTTTGCTAATGAGATGAATATTTTTTTCATACAAGTAACTGTTTCAGTACAAAAATATAAGAGCTATTTACTTTCCTTTAACTCATATTTATCCAGAGCTTCTTCTGACACTAAATGTGGGAAGGAATCAACCCTGTTTCTCCAGTGTTATAAAAAATTAAGATTTGCATAAAGTTATAAATAATAAAGATTAACAAGTTTCTCAGATTTTCTTTAACCCTGAATCTCTTGCATGCTAGTAAAAACAAAACCAACATGGAAGAGTAAGATAGTGAGAATCAGGGATCTCTGCAGGAATCTCTTGCTATAAGTGGCTGTAGTCTGTGGGGTGAAGCACACATGACCCAAGAGGCTGGCATTTCTGTTGGCGGTTATGAAAGCTGATTCTTTCAGGCTACCATCTGCTACCAAGGTCATGCTAAAGAAATGAAATCCTTGGGCTTTTTTAAAGGTACTCTTTCCCAAATTGTCATCTTGTGTATCAGAGAGCACCAGGGCTGAAGATCCCTCTTTATGAGGTAGGTCATCCAAGGAAAGAAAGAAAAGGGATACGAGAAGCCTTGGAGCATACACAGTCATGTGGGCTGAAAGAGTTAGATCATGCCAAAAAGACTTGATTTGGCTTGGAAAGATGGCTCAGTGGGCAAAAGTGCTTGGCACTCAAGCCTAGTGACCTGAGTTCTGATCCCAGGAACCCAAGTGGAAAGGTGGATGTTGTGGCACGCAGATGCCATCCCAGAACTCCTGAGGTGAGATGGGAGAGTGAATCAGGAGACAGCATGGAGTCCACAGCAAGGCAGTAGAAATGAGAGCTGTGTCCTCAAAACAAGAATGAACGCAAGAGCTGACGCCCCAGAGTTACCCTCTGACTTCCCCGTGTGTGACCTACACACACACACACACACACACACACACACACACACACACACACACTGACTCTCAACCCCTGTCCCCCCGCGTGCATGCAAAATCATGGAAAGATTTGATTTGACTTACTATTTTTATAAAAAACTTTCCAATTTGGAAGAAAAGCTGATTTGTTTCTTTTTCATTTCTTTTTCTTTCTTTTGTTTTTTTTTTTACCCTGTTTCAATTTTAAAAACAATCGCATGTTTTCAGATTTCTCCCACTTGCCACATGCGACTCTAATGTTCTTTATGAATACACACACTTGTCTAGATTTGTGCAGACAAGATAGCTGGCCACAGCTCTATTATTATTATTATTATTTTTAAAACCTTAGTGTAGTAAAGTGTGCCAAGCCTTCTACCCAAACAACAATATCTAAATTTTCTTTGACCAAAACATTTCCAAAACGAAGCAGTTGAGCCAGAGAGATACTCAGGAAGACTGCATTTTTATGATGCCGTGTTAAAACAGCCTTTCACTCAGGCGAACCATTGTTTACCGTCATCCTCATTACTCCCATGAGCTGGAGAGAAATGCAAAAGCCTTACCCTTGATACTCTTCGCGCCTCCTTCCGTCATTGGATTATCTGCAGACTTGTAAACGATTCAGTGCGGCGGGCCAGATGTTTGACGCTGGTTCAGCAGTACACCTAAGACGCAAACGCACGGTTTTCCTGGATAGTTGGCTTGGCTCTGATTTCTTTGTATCCCCAATAGCCTTCGAATTCCCACGCAGCCTTTTGGGGCTTCTTTTTCTTCCCCTGACAGCGAGGAGGTACACCTTGAAGGCGCATCTGAAGACCGAGATCACGACTACTACAACGCAATCCCAGGGAAGCAGCCGCCTGCGGGCGGCATTGCAGATGTGCGGATCAAGGTTCCAGCTACGGACCAAACAGCTTACTGCCCCATCCGGTGTGAAAAGCTGTGCTATTTGGTAAGTAATGTTTTATTGTTACTAGTACCAGAGATGTGATTCTCTTCTAACCACTTACCCTTGATTTGAGGGCTTTCAAATGTGAACGTACTGTCTTCCTCAAAAGCGGAGTAAATCAGTCTACACTGGATTATTTTTATTCCCAATACCCTGTCCACAGTTTCCTCAGAGCACATCGTATGTCTTCACTAGGAAAACTAAAACCACCCGATGCACGACTCTCATCTTACCCCTTTACCTCTTTCCATGCTCTCGGTTCTCTTCCTGAGCCACTGTGTCTGAATGTAACCCTCCCCTGCGCTCTGACCCTCCCCTCCTGTGGCCTTGCTCTGTCCAGTCTCTGTCTAAGAATCACCCCATTGGTTCCTTTGGCCACTGCAACCCCTCCTCACCCTCTTTCCTTCCCACTCCTAAGGACCATTGTCTTCAGTTTTGCTCTCACATACACACTGACAACCCGATGTGAATGACATTTACGTAGGTCGCTAGTGACTTGCTTGCTAAATGGACTTCTCCTTTTAGTAATCCTCCGCCATTTTCGGAGCTGGCACCAATTGCATGAGTCTTCTTCTGTTGGCTTCCTAAACATTATTTTCTTCTTGGTGCCTCCTTCCTGAAACTTTCATTTCTGCCTCTATCTCTGTCCAGCATTTCCATTATTGAAAGAATTCTACAGTGAACACTCATGTGTATAACATTTGACTCATTACATTTGCTTTATCACATGGGTTGCCATTTATCATCCATAATCCATCTTGATTTTTTTTCCAGTTAGTTCTGTTGTCATAGTTAACTTTATTTTTTTTAAACGACTTTAAAAGGAGAATATGTATGCATTCCAAAACAAATAAAACCTAGAAATTTATTTAGCGTGGCCATCCTGATTTTTTTCTTGAATATTTGTATATGTTGTGTGTAGATATGTGTGTGTGTGTGTCAAAGAGAGAGAGAGAGAGAGAGAGAGAGAGAAAGAGAGAGAGAGAGAGAATGAGAACGCATACATGGAAGCCAGAGCTTGATGCCCCATCACTTTTCACTGTATTAACTTAGGCAGGATCTCTTATCGGTTCACCTAGCCACGCACCCAGCTTGCTCAGGGATTCTCTCTCCCTGCTGCCTGTGTGCTGGGGTTGCTGGGGCTGCTTGGCATGTACGTGGTGCTGGAAATCTGAACCACAGCCCTCAGGCTTGTCTGGAATTCTATGCACTGAAGCATGAGTCTGCCTGTTTCTGATACTTTCAAGGGTGAAGTGAGCCTTTCCTTTTCCTCTCAAATTTTCTTCCATGTTCTCTTTGAAAACCCAACTCTACCTTGCCACCATGTAAGCATTTTCAGTGGCTCCTACTAGGCTTAGATCTTGCCTCTAGCCTGAGGGCTCATCTGTTCTCTACTCTTTCTACGTTCAGCCATCACCTGTCTCCTCAGCTCTAAAACCCAACTGCACTGTGCTCATGATGTAGCCCTGGCTTCACTGAGATCTACCTGCCTGGGCCCCAGGAGTACAGGGATTAAAGGCGCACCATGCCCTGCTCAATTCCCCTACCTATTTAGTCATGTTTCTTCTGCTCCGGGCCTTCCTCCACTCATCACACTTCGCTTTTTCTTTCACCTTGGAGCCCGTGTCAACTTATATCCAGTATCTAGGCTTCTCGCATGTATCTTTTTCTTTGTCCACTCAGATTCTTATTGAACCTTATCAAGTTCTGGTCCTACTTGCCTAAATGATTCTGAAAGCCACGTACCTGTCACTGATTTCAAGCCCTCAAACCACCTTACATGCTACAGCCAGACAAGTGTATTCATTTATCTTAATTTTTAAAGATGTGTGTAGTGTGTGCATATGTGTGGTATGTGTACACATTCATGTGTGAGAGTATGTACGTGCTGCAGTATGTATGTAGAGGTCAAAGGACGATCTGAGGATGAGTCCTCGCTTGAGCAGAGTCTCTCTCTCTGTTTCTCTCTCTCTCTCTCTCACACACACACACACAGGCTATCTGTTCTGGGGGCTTCTGGGCATTCACCCATCTCCGCCTCCCATTTCACCCACACACGTGCACTGGGATTACAGAATTCTTTGCATGGACTCTGGGGATCCAAACTCCAACTTTCACACTTGGCCAGCAAATGCGGTATACATTGATCCATTATCTCTCCAGCCCCCATGACTCTTTCTAATGCATGCATGCGTGCTGAACCTCTCCAGCACATCAGTACAGCTTCATTCCGTGGCTGAAGAACACGGAAAGATGGGGATGGCTGGAGGCCCCCCCCCCACTGGGCTGAGGTTTCTAAGAGTGACAAGTGAGCCTAGTACACACCTTGGGAGAGGAGGGTTCTAGTTTGTCATCTCTAAATGAGGTAGCAATTGGGACAGCCTCGTTTGTGAAGTGTTCGCTGTGGAAGCATGAAGACCCAAGTTTAGTCCCTCACACTCACATTAAAAAAGAAAGTTGGGTGAGGTGGCATGTGCTTAGGCCCCAGAGCTGCAGAAGGGGCAAGAGACTGCTACCTGGGGGTCCCCAACCAGCCAGCTTGGCCTATCTCAGTGAGAGACCATATCTGAAAGAATCAGGTGGATGGTTCCTGAAGAATGACACCTAATATCAACCTCTGACTTCCGTACTTATGTGAACACACACATACACACAAACACATTCACAAACACACACACATTAATTAATTAAACATCACTTTCTAGCTGAGACTTTTGAGTGCTGAAATGTGACTTCTGGAGCAGAAGTCCTTTTGATACCCCCAATCTTCAGATCTACTTTTGACACCCCCAATCTTCAGATCCACTTTTGCAACTGAATCCAAAAGCTAGAACATCAGGTACTATACCTTCCCACCCAGATTCTGTTTCCAACCCATAGACATCGCCTGTGTCAGAAAGTGAAGTTGCCTGCTATATTGTCTTGGAAACGATCATCTTGTTTATGAAATGTGTACCCTTGGTAAACATCCTGCAATCTGTCGTTTGTACAGCCTGGGAACTGTAAGTGCATCGGTGTGTATGAGAACTGTGTGGGACAGAGCGGGCCAATAGGTAGGTACAATGCCTTCCCGGCTGCCATCCCAATGCCTTTTAAGTCATAGTGTGTAGGTCCCTGCTCTTAAATGGCAGACACAGAACTGAGCACTCAGCCTTTGGGCTGCACGCTTCCCGGAGAAGCCAGCATGTGGGCGTGTTGCTCAGCAGCCTGACACTTCTCTCAGGTGGTGGCTGTGCCTTTGGGGCTTTTGCACGGTTTTGAGGTCACGAAAACTGTCATTGGAAAGGGATGTCTTTTGTGCAAAGCAAAAAGGAAGTTCCACCCCAAAGACTAGGCGATGGTTTAGTATGGACAATTCTGCCATGGTTGAGACATAACATGTGCTGTAGTTTGGCAAAGGGAACAGGAGAGCTAAGTGAGATGTGGGTTCACCAACAGCTCCCACTATTCACCTTGCCTGGGGGCTCTGTGCTTACCCCTGTGTGTGCTCACGTGGGGGTAGGGACACACAAGCACAAGGCCTCAACTGTCGTATTAGAGATACCTTATAAGAGCAGCTACGCTCCCAGCCAGCGGCTTCGTTCTTCCTAACTGGCAGGACTGTTTCATTTGTTGTTGTTGTTGTTTGTTTTTAGGAAGGTAAGTCTTGCAGGGTTAGGTGGGGAAGGAATTGGATAACCACCTTTAAGGACTCAGCAGACCATTTGACACCTTTCATATCTATTTTGGCCAGGGTAGTCTACTGATTTTATTTTTATACAACATGGGGGCACCTGACGGTCTTTTGTTTGATAATCTCTGATTATCACCATCCTACATGCTGTAGGAAAAGGTCTTTGAGCTAAGACGACATTTAAACATTTTAAAAGCATAGTTTCTTTTGATAAAGATTACAGTTCCGTAGTGGCACTTGCCCACAATTTCAGCACTCTGGAGGCAGAGGTGGACAGAGCTCTATGAGTTCAAGGCCAGCTTAGGCTACATAGTGAGTTTTGAGCCAGCCATGGCTACATAGTAAGACTGTGTCTCAAAATTTTTTTTTCATGAAATTCTTTACAGTCAACTAAAATCCTAAGTTGATTACTTCTTAGACTTTTGGCTGAGATTAAACGTAAAACTCTAAACTAATTCTTAGTTATATGGCTGAAAATGAAATTAAGGCTGAGTGCAAAGGCCTCTGAGATGATGCTTCTTAGAACTGTAACCCCTTCCTCTCTTTTCCCTCATCCTGGGAATTTCCAACAATCGGGGTGTGCCCTGTCCACTCTGTAATATCCGAGACATGTTCTCCTGTGCTGAAGTTCACTTGCTCTGTCTCTTATTCAACAATTCCCTCAGTGATATTTATGGCGGCCTCTCGTGGCATATAGTTATTAAAGTCGATGTACATCTGCATTTCAGAGCTTGACGATGCTGAGTGTGGGAAGAATTAGGATTTGGGGAAGAAAGTCTTATCTGATTAGGTCGTTATCGCTTCTGTGCCCATAATGTTGCTTAGAAGCACTGGTCCGGCTGTGATCTCCTTGCGATGATCCTTTAGATGCTTTTGATTTGTGGAAGTAGGTTTAAAGTAGGTGCCCCAGCCCCTAACTCCATTAGACCAACAAGCAACCATATGTCACAAAATGCACAAATACAATGCTCCGTAGTCCCTCCCTCTCTAGAGACCGGATTCTCCCTTGGGATTTCCTACATGCAAAGTGTTACACATGACAAACAGAAGCATATGGTGCAAGGAGCCGGTGTTACGAGGGTAGTCATCCCTTTGCACCTCCCTCTTCACCCTCATGTGAAATCTGAGGTGGGCTTGTCCTGTTTGGGCCCACATCAAAGGGCTTGCATGACTAGAGCAACAGAGGAAGGCATGCTGCTGCACAGCAAGGCAGCCAAGAGACACGGCTTTGGGTGCAAGGGAGTGTCACTGCTTTGGGTACAACCTCATGATACTCCCGGAGCGAGTCCAGCTGAAACTTATAAATGTGCTTATTTAAACAGACACACACACACAATTCATCCTGGCATCCTTAGGACACAACCATCTGGATGATGTGGAGTCCTTCATGCCGTCAGATCATGACAGATTATGCTAATACCCAGGCATCTAATAACAACCACGTGCCAGACATGTGAAGCAGTGCGGCTGTGAGCAAGGAGGACATTACCTTTGCTTTTATGGAATGTGCAACCTAGATGTAGGACAGACCTTAAACAAGTAACAGAAGCGAGAGAATGAATTGCTCCCATGGAATGGCCTTCGGAGCTTAAGCAGCAGCCTCCAGAAAAGCTGAGAGCTTTCAGGTCTTGAGGGGAGAGAGAGGACAGCTCTGCTGAAGAGAGAGAGAGGTTGGAATTGACAGCTGAGGTTTAAGTGGAGATCACACTGCAGGAGGCCAGTGTGACCCCTGGCACGGACTATGTGAGTGCCTCCAGGTCAATAGAGAGGGGCTCCTGGTCCAGCGGAGTACGGGAAGCAAGTAGGAGGTTTGTAAATCTCTGAGAAATATGATTGGATTTTCAGTCTTAAAAGAGTATTTGGCCACAGTGAGTAAACTGAGAGGGAGAGGCGAGGAACTAATGTGAGGGTAGAGGCCAAAAAATACTTCGAGAGGAGAAAAGAGCCAGATTTTCTGTCCCAAGAACTATACGTGAGGGCTGGAGATATGGCTCAGTGGTTAAGAGTGCTGTCTGCTCTTCCAAGGGACCCAGGTTCAACTCCCAGCACCCACATGGCAGCTCACAACTGTCTGGTCTGTAACTCAAATTCCAGTGGATCTGAGTCCTTCACACAGACACATGTGTATGCCAAACACCAAATGTACATGTAAACAAATTTTTTAAAAAAGAACTCAATTTACTCAATTTACTTTTTTTTTTTTTAGTTTAGTTTAGTGAAAAGGAAGACTTTGTATTAAGTAACAAGCCCCTAAGAGCGGATGTTCAAGTTCAGCATGATATATCTATATTTCTATATTTTTTTTCTCTGAGACTATCACCCTGAGCTAGTGTTTGCTCTGTTTGCTCAGCAGGGCCTTCCTTTCCCTGGCCGTTTCTTTTGGGTCCTCCTGCTTAACTCTCCTGTCTGCTCTCATCAGTGGTGTCAGCGCTCAGTCCTTGTTTGGGGTGGGCATGCGTTCTTCAACTCAGGCATGATTTATTTACGTGGCAAAAATATAATGCACTGCTCACTGCAAACCACTTCAGGTATGCCCCATGAGAGAGGGATGCAAAGTGATGGCTCATGGATGAAGCACTCCGGCAGAGTGGATCTCTTTGATGACCCTTGCTACGTCAACACACAGGCTCTTCAGAGTACCTCTGGCCATGCTGGAAAGCAAAGCTCAGCTCAGCCACAAGGGAACCCGTGGCACCTTAGAAGTAAGTGCCTTCCCACTGTCTGTATTAATTCCCCGGTGCCGTGGCAACCAGTCACCACCAATCACCATTCACTTGACATCTGATTCTTCAGATTATGAAGGTCACATGTCAACAATGCTTGGCCTACAGGCACTTCAATCACTGTGTCTGTCTCACACTCTTTACCTCCTGTGGCTGGACATTTTGGACAACTGCCTCTCTGAGGTGGTTGTACAAGATCCTTAATTTGGTTATATCGAGAGACCCTTTTGCAAAATAGACAGGTGATTAAGACTTGAGTATATCTTTTGAGGGAACGCTATGGATAGGCACTGTCTCTCATTAAAAAAAAACAACTGTTTGGCTTCATCTTTAGGGAGTTAAAAAGATTTCTTAAAAAACCTTTTTGTTATTTTGTTTGGGGTATCACATTTATTTGCTTATTTTTGTGTGTTCCCATACATGCATAAGCACATACGAAGGCATTCAGGACAATCTGCAGGAGTGGGTTCTCTCTGCCTACCTCCCTGTGGGTATTATCCTTGGGGGTGAGGTGTGGAGGCAAGCGCCTTGACCTCAGTCCTTCACTGTAGTTAAGGATGAATCAGATCTTTGTAGATCTTTAAAATCTCCAAAGATTTAGCACAAAGTGTTTAAATAACTCTTTCAACACTGAATTTACCTCCATTTCTTTTGAGTCTCTGAAGTGTGTTTTTGATCAAGGAAGAACTCTCGAAGACAGGTGATAATCCTGAATTTGTGTATTTGCAAGAAAAACAATGGCCATTATTTCTGCCCTGCTTAGTGTCATTGCTAACTCTAATCACCTCAAACCCCGTGATAAGACATAAATTCAGCACTGAATGAGATGCTCTGTTCCCTAACCTTTTGCAGGTCAAATACAATGACGTAAGCAATCATTTGCTTTGTTTAGTTAGTTTGTTTTTTGTTTTGTTTTTGCTGATTTGCTTCGGGTGGTGAATTCATTAGTAGGAGCACAGATAAACAAAAGACTTCACAGAGAAACTCCTGTCCCCAGAAAGAAAAACCAACCAACAAAAAAAACAAACAGATTTGTATAATATTAGTTACATGATGCCTATTATAGCGCATTTCCTATTTTATTAGTCTTAGCTAAAAGTTTGTCCTCTTTTTTATGCTCTTCCAACCTTTTTTATGCTTAAAAAGCTGCAATTCTTAGTATCACACACACACACACACACCATGTTCTAATCTTGATGTCATTTAACTCTGTTTTGCTGTAATTTGGTTATGAACGTATTCATCTGTAGAAGTCCACTGTGCCTACAGGCTTGTCCTGCTGAGCGGAACTGAGAAGCCCAAAGCCTAGAATCATTAAAAAAAAAAAAAAAACAACAATGTTTTTCACAAAATACTGTGCTCAGAGGTTGGTGTGATATCAGGCTTGGCTTGCTCCAATGCTGGAGAGGCTGCCCCCAAGGAGGCCTTGTCACTGCCCGGGAGGTTCTACAAAGCTGCCAAAATCGGCTTTTCAGCTAGGGCAGCTGAGAGCTGAGCGTTTCAAAGGCCAGTTTGTTGGGCCTGGCCTTCGGCAGAACCTTAACTCTAGATGAAGTGAGCCCTGGCTGTCAGCCGTGTGACAGGTGGTCTGTCTTGTGGTAGAAAAAAGTCAGATCACTCTTCACACTCCCTCGGACCAGGCCTGTTCCCTGGAAGAAGGTTGGCATATCAGCTCTTTGTGGGCACCACTGAGTTTCTGGATACAAAGGCAGAGAGTGTGACTGTGCTGAGGGGACAGTGGAACACACTACAAGACTGAGCACTTTGGCCAGCTCCACAGAGAGCCTGTGTGTTCTGCCAGCATCGTCCTACACAGGCCCCAAGTGGACGGGCTTGTCTAGCCCCGAGAATCTGTCTGGACGGAGGCCAACTGAGGCAGGGCAAGCCCTGAAGGGCTAGTCATCTGGACCCTGACTGCTGGTCCAGGGGTGTGTGTGGGAGGGGTGAAGGGGGAGGCAATTGGCTCTTCCTTGAAGAAAGTGCTCTTCTGTCCCTCACAGAGCGAATGCTGAGAAGGTGGTGGCATATTCGTTTGAGATTGTTGCAGTAGGCTCTTGGAGTAAGCTCCTCATGCTCTCCCAGCCTTTACTTCCTGCTAGGATTCAATGTGCACAGCCTCCTGGGCTTTGGGGAACCTCTTGAGGTTAGTGTTAGATTGCCATTCCTCCCTCAAAAAATCAATCCTAGTCCAAATGCAGTAAAAAAATGTTGGTTTAAGAAAATCGTATAATGAGACAAAGCAGTGGTCATTTTTTTCTACACACACACACACACACACACACACACATACACACACACACACACACACAGATACCCAGATACCCAGAGTTCTGACCAGCAAGGCTTCTGGGTCCATTGTACCTCACTGCAAACAGGAGGCATTGGAGGAAGCCTTATTGTTCTTGGGGCAGAGGGGGTCCTCCAGCTGTACTATGGTCAATATAAGCTTCCATAACAAAGGAAGCTCCTGGGTGCCAGCATAAGGCAGACCGGCTTATTCACTCCTCCCTGCTGGTTCAAACTCTGCTATCACAGAATTGTTACTCCTGACATCTGTCTTCCATGTTTGGTTCCAGGTGCCTGCTTGGGCCCTCGTCTCTATTCAGCCAGTGAGAGGAAAGGCATGCGTAGTGCATGAACGTTCCTTTAAAGGGTTAGACCCAAAGTGGCAGACATCATTTGTTTTCACTGGAAGACATTATTTATATCTTCACTCGCTGCTGCAGAACCCAGACATGTGGCCAGCTCCCTGTAAGAGAAGCTAGAAGTTACTCTATCCTGGTGCTTACATAAAGCCAGGAGCAGCAGGGGGAAGTGACCTGTGGACAACTAGCAGTTTGTGCCTCTGTCTCTGCTATGTACCTCTCCACCCCTCAATCATCCTGGTGGTGCCCTATACAACATGGCACAGAACATTCAATGGTTGGCTGGCCTTATCACCTGCCAAGCTGCCTTCCCTCCCTGTGTTCAAACCCGATGGTGGCATAGGAATACAACCTCACCGAAAAGTCACTTTCACAAAGGGACAGCAGCCACTGGGCAGGAACTCAGGCAGGAACTCTGGCAGGAAGCCAGACGTCTCACCTCTGTGAGATGCCTCTGGTCCATTTTCGTCTGTGTGCTGCGCTGGGCCTCCTGGCTTCTTTCTGCCACCAGCCCCAATGTGTTCACCAGACCAGGGACTGAGGGTGTGCCTCTCTGGAATCTTACCTCTTTTCAGCCTGTTTCACATTGCCATGGGCATGAGGGTTTGAAATTTGTTGGAGCCAAAACATATAACACTGAGACATGTACATTTCTTGGCAATGTAATTTCTCCAGAGAGTTGGTACAAAATAGCCCTTTGTTATTTCTTTATCATCCCATAGAGCTCTAGCAATGTCTCCTCTCTTGGGCTGCTTTCTGTTATTCGAATATGCCTTTGTTAGGTTGTTTGATTTTTTTTTTAATGGCTATTTTTTTCTTGCGAAAGCATCTGGTTTTCTGTTTGTGTTCTTTTCTATGTGATCAATCTCCATTCTTATCTCTACTGTGTTTCCAGCATACCTCCTCTTGATTGGTTTGTCTTTTTGTTTGGCTTCTGCTGTGTTTTCTTCTACAGGCTTTATAATCTTATTACCTCTTGGCCCCCTTACACTTTACATGAGACAGTGAATCTGGCTTGGTTTTATGTGGAACAGCTTTCCAGACAATGTTGATCCAATACCTGCTGTCTCTCCCCTCTGCCACCCTGTCATCCTCAGCTCCTGTATTTGCTGCGATTTCTGGGCCCCTCATTACACTTTCTCTATTGGGCCAGTTTTCTGTTCTGTGCTACTGTACTTACTACCATATACTAAACTGACAAGTCTTTGTAATTTTCTGAGCAAGCACATAATTCTTTCTTTATATTACAAATACTTCTTCTTTTGGTATTATTATTATTATTATTATTATTATTAAACAAGACCTGACTCTGTAGACCAGGCTGGCCTTATATTCATAAGATTCACCTGCCTCTGCCTCCTGAGTGCTGGGATTACAGGCACAAACCGCCATGCCTAGTCTTGGGGTACTATCTCTACCTCTCATCTACACTTAATTTTTTTTTTTTTGGTCAGAATTTTCTAACAAATTTTCAGGCACTTTATTGAGGTGAATTTTCACATTCAGCAATACAAGTAAAAATACCTATTATATAATCTGTCTGTTCTCAGTATTTACAGGTTTCACAGTTAAGAAGTAGCATGCTTAGCAAAATTTAGCTGTTACCCTCAAATCAATACTCAGAGTGCTTTCATTGTGGTTTGTAGACCTGCATGGAGCCACTGACTATCAGCCTTCTAACATACACAATGCAGGCTGGCAAGGGAAAGTTCTACCTCATTTTGGTTTTCATGCTCTAAGCACTTGTTTAACCCAAGTGTAGTGACGCATATCTGCAGTGCCAATATTTGGGGGGCTGAGCCAGGGGGATCCCAAGAGTTCAAGAGCACGCTGGACTATGTAATGAGTTTGGGGACAGCTGGGTTATATAGTCAAGTTGTCTCATAAAATGAAGAGCAACCAAACAGAAACTTCAAGTGTCCTTTTGTCCTACATTTAGTGCAACTTCTCCCACGTTTTTGTGCCTTTTTAAAAAAATGGTTTTGCTGTTTTAAAACGGTCCCCAAGCGTAGTCACAAAAGTGCTGTGTAGTGTTTCTAAGTGAAAGGAAATGGTGAAGTGCCCTCATAAGAGAAGACAGGGTTATAAAAAAAATCAATCAAGTATGAATTAGAGTGCTGTTGGCTGTGATTTCAGTGTTAACAAAATATGCCACACCACGTATTTTTAATCCAAAACCCACACAAAATAAGGCTGTGTGCTAGCTGAAGAGACTGTTGTGGCCTGAGGCTTTTTGGAAAGGAGACCCCATGTTTCCTGTAGGAGTGAAGGTTCATTTTCATCAATTCAGCGTCTTCAGCAACTTCCTGAAGCGTAGACTACAGATAGCCAGAACTGACCCCGCTCTCAGTCCACTGCCACAGGATACAAGGTTGTGTGCTGAGGGGAGAATACAACAAGCTTTAGAAAATGGAAAATTTCCCCTCAAACTTGATAGTCTCCTTAAAGTTTGCACCTTCCTGTTGCATCCTTAGTTACAGGATTGTCCTGACTTCTGCGTGCATTTTATTCTGTAGAACATTTTTAAAATGCAAAAGTAATGTAGATGCTGATAGCATACAAGTAATAAAGAATGGGGTGAGGGAGAAATTAACTCCTTCCAAGCCCTAATCGTGTACCTGACACTCTAGATGTCAACAGTTTCCTGTGATTACTTCCTAAATGCTGGTGAATCACTGTGTACCTACTACTTAGCCCTCTGCCCAGCTCCGCTTCTCTGGAAAATGAGCTCTCCCCTCTGCACCTGCCCACCCATCTCTGTCTCAGAGATGAGCCCATCATAGGCACACGGTCTCCCCTGTTAGCATCAATCGCCTCAGAGGGAAGGTTACTGCAGCTCTGAGCCACGATAGTTGATGATGAGCCAGAGTGGCCTCTTTCTCCGTTTTTTCTTTCCCAAGTTAGCATGTTTTAAAGTTAAAATGAATTGGAAAACCCATCACATTCCCCCCCCCCCGCTTCTAGCAGAATTTGATGCTAAGGAAACATTTGAAATCGCTCAGCACGCCGTGCCTTGTCCTTGTCCTAATCTGGGAACCTATGTTAGAAACTGTCTGCGATCCCAGGGCTGGCCCACGAGCTGTTGATTCTTCAAGATGATATAATGTCTGTTTTTCTTTTGTTTTGTCCTTGTCCAGAAGTCATCCATAATTTCAGGGCAAACCAAAAGTGCACCCCACACTAAGCTGCCTGCACCCTCGCGATGCGTGCCTGCGCGCATTACCCATCCCCGACACAATGCATGCTTGCGCGCATGGCCTCACACTCACGCAGAGCCTGTCCCTGATGCAAATACGCACGGGACCGCTCATTACAAGTTTTCCGCTGTGTCCAGGAACAGGCAGCGCCAAGGCCAACTGCAAGTATTAGTCAGCGTCTGGACACATTTCCTCAGGCCCTTTCTGGCAGCAAACAGAAGATGATTTGTGGGGGAACATTCTTTCCAGCTTTAGACTGAAGATGTTTTACAAGATACGTTTGTGGTGCTAGCTATAACTGTTTCGCGATGTTCTTATGTCAAATAGATGTGCTTAAGTAGGGCAGGGCTCCAACATGTTGACACGGAAGTTGGCTCTTCATAGGGCACTGCGGGTTGCCTACACCTCACAGCATGGTGGAATGCAAGTTGCACAGTTTGAGCCCAGTGCTCTTTAAGCGTGTACGGAAATGAAGAGTGGTTTCCATGCAAAGATCATTTGCGTTTCAAAACACTTTGCTGGTTTCTGTGGTTATTTTCTTTGTCAATTTGCTATTAAACGTATGGCTTTTTAACAAAGTTCAGTCACAAAATTGATATAGTTAACTATTTCTGGTGGATTAAAAAAAGATTTATTTAACTTTGTACGTAAGTATTTTGCCTGTGTGTAGGTACACCACATGCAGCTGGTGCCTGTGGTGGCCAGAAGAGGGAGCCAAATCCCTTGGAGCTAGAGTTACAGCTCTAGTTACGAGCCAACTTGCAGGCCGTAGGAACTAAATCCAGGGTCCTCTGCAAGAGCAGTAAATACTCTTAACCTCTGAGTCTTTTTTTTTTTTTTTTTTTTTTTTTGCTTTGAGGCAAAGTCTTATTGAGGTGTATAGGTTTGCCCAGACTAGCCTTCATACTCAGCAATCCTCCTGCTTCAGCCTCTTGAGTGTTGGGGTTACAGGTGTGCTATGTCTAGGAGATGCTATACATTGTCCTGACAACATTGCTGTCTCCTAGGGACCTTTGTGGGCACTACAGAGCTAGGGAAGCCAGTCAGATTTGGCAAATGGAAATGGGGTTTTACATCCAGTGCCAGCCAGTGCTTCAGAGTTTGTTGGCTAAAGAGCCCAAGCATTGGAGTCAGGTGGTCCTCAATGGGTTCAAATCCCATTAACAGGGTGGCCTTGCATAAGTAGCTCAGCCATTCCCAAAATCCAGTCTGGGGACCTGTCTAATTCTGCAAATAGCATGAATTATGTAAAGGCTTTAACAGTTGCCTGCTGTAATAGAAGAGAACGGTTCAGTAATCCTTACGGAGATGAACTACAATGGCGCTGTGCTCACTCACACAGCCAATGGTCTCGGTGCTTCCCAGTCGGGGACGACACTCTCTTTAGGACCCTGGGAAGCTGCCATCAGTGGAGCTCTCCTGATACTGTGCTTTCTTCCCTCTCGTTACTTCTGTGGTTCAGACAGGTGAACAGTACTGACCTCAGCAGAGCCATTCTGTAGCAGTGCTGGGCTAAAGAGATTGCTAAGAAAAAAATGAAAAAAATTTAGGTGAGCTAAATTCATAAATTTAGCATTTTATAAACGAGTGTAAGAGTAAAAAGAAGCTAAATGTTAAAAAAAACAACAAGTGAGGATAAGTCAAAATGTTGGTTGTGGCTTTTAAAAGAGTTTAGAAGAAGTCCTGGGGAGGATCCAGTACTGATGGTGTAGCAGGAGGCAGAGGCCTCGAAGCAGACCAATGACTCACTGCAATGAACATTTGCAGGTAGAGATGTGAGGACAAAAGGCTTACACTGTGTGACATATTTTGTGTGTTTCTTCTTAAAATTATATATATATATATATATATATATATATATATATATATATATATATATATTGTGTGTGTGTGTGTGTGTGTGTGTGAAGGAGGCTGCAGGGGTGGAGGGTGAATAGGAAGGGATGGGAAGGTGAGTGAAGCTGGGTTGCACAATGTGAAATCCAGAAAGAATCAATAAAAAGTTTAAAATAAGGGTTGGGGATTTAGCTCGGTGGTAGCGCGCTTGCCTAGCAAGCACAAGGCCCTGGGTTCGGTCCTCAGCTCTGGAAAGAAAAAAAAAGTTAAAAACAAAGAGGTTAGACGCACTGTAGAAGTTATCTGTGATTCAGGTTCAGCCTTTTCCCTGTTTAACATGAGGCCCCTGGAAGGAAGAGCCCCTTCCCACAGTTACAGAAGCAGTTCTCATGGGCCGATTCCACTTCTCACTGAAGAAGAAACTCTTAAGCTGGGTAACCTCTCCTAGCGACAGAAACCAAAAACAAGGTTTAAATTCACCTCTAAATTTGAGCCTGCCATGACATTTGGTCCACGGTATTGTTTAAATCACACCTTATACACAGGAGGAAGAATGAATGGATGGGTGAAGGGATGACTTGGTGATATCTCTTTTGTGTTTTGACTTCAGAGGTACCAGAAACTGTGCAGCCGGGAGCCACCACTCAGCCTGTGAGCTCACACTCTTTACCACACATTAAGCAGCAGCTGTGGAATGAAGAATGCTTCCACGGCCGGCTGAGCAGGGGAGCAGCAGAAAAACTGCTGGTGAAGGATGGAGACTTTTTGGTTCGAGAGAGTATAACATCTCCTGGCCAGTATGTACTGAGCGGACTGCAAGGCGGCCAGGCCAAACATCTTCTTTTGGTGGATCCTGAAGGCAAGGTATGACTGAGCTCTCATGTACTTCACATGTCAAACCCATGGATGGTATTCAATAGAGGTCAAGGCTAAGTGTTGACGTGTTCTTAAACCATACAGCCAGAACTAGTGGTGTGGTTAGGTTTGGAAGCCACCCTGGAGCATGGCATAGAGGACAGCCTCTTTCACCTCTCCTCAGTTCAGGTCAGTAGGACAAACCTGTAGTCACAGTGGACTCCCATGGATGAATACGACCATGGCCAAATTATAGCAAAGCAGAGTTAAATGACAGAAAGAATAGAACGTGAGGTATTCTATAAGAGAATTGCAGCTTTTTCAAGTGTAAAAAAAAATGGTTGGGAGAGCATTAAAACAGCAGACAAACTTTTAGCTAAGACATAAATACAATAGGAAATGCACTATGATGGCCATCATGTAACTAATATTATACAAGTTTGTTTTGTTTGGTTTTTGTTTTTTTGAGGCACGGTTTCTCTCTGTAACCCTGGCCATCTTGGGCTCTGTGGACCAGGCTGGCCCTGAACTCATAGATCCACCTGTCTCTGCCTCCTGAGCGTTGGGATTAAAGGTGCTTGCTGCTGCCACTCCACCCGACAGAAAAGACTTCTAAACGGAGCCAAATGACAACAAACTGAGCAAACCAGAAGAAATGGACGGGTGTCCACACCTTTTATAGACAGAGCTCCACACCTTTTAATGATGGAAACACTTAAAGACTAAGAAAGCAGGAAGAAATTAGTAGTGATAAAATTATAAAAATAGTAATAGAGAGAACACAGTAAATGCTACATAGGAAGAGATTACAGTGGACAGTGAATTTTTTAATGCATAACTAGGTCCATTTCTATACACAAATGAAAACTATTTGAAAGGAAATAAGAAAACAGTCACATTTGTAATGGTACCAATGGTAAAAAAAAAAACAACAAAAAAACAAAAAGAAAGTACTTAACAATAAACTCAACCAAGAAGAAATACTTGTGCAGTGAGAACTATAAACTATCGATGAATGAAACTAAAGGGACACAAATAGCTGAAAAGACTTCTCCTTTGTGGGTTAAAAGAGTGAGCATTATTAAAATGTCCACACCACCAGAAGGAATCCACATCCATAATCGAAATTTACATAAAATTCCTGATGGCATTTTATAGAGCTAGAAAATCCTAAAATTCACAGTCAACTGATAAAAAGAAAGTCTGAATAACCAAAACACTTTTTTTTGAAGAATAATAAAGCTGAAAAACCCCCAAACATATTACAGATCAACATTAATCAAAACAGTAGTGTTGACATGCAGTTAGAAGTCTAGACCGATGGAACAGTATGATGAGCCCAGGCAAAAGGTCACACATGCAGTCAAGTGGTCTTCAAGATCACTAAGTCTTCTTAAAGCAAGCACTGGAGAAGAGATACCCTCCAAATGCTGATGGGAAACGGGTACAGCATGTGGAGGATGAAACTGGATTCTTACACCATTAGTAAAAATGAACTCAAATGGGCCAAAGACTCGACTGTAAGATGCGAAAGTACCATACGTCCAGGAGAAGGCGAGGGGGGAGTACTTATGTAACTACGGTCGTATTGAATATTTGTTAGGTAAGATTGCCAGAACACAAGCCTCAAAAAGCAAACACAGAGAAATGGGCCTGCATTAAGCTAAATGTTCTTGCACTGCAAAGTTTATAGTCAGCCCACAGACTGAGGTAAACATTTGCAAACTATGAGTTTGATAGTTAATATTCAAAACACATACAGAAATTGTGCAATTCAGAAAACAAAGCAAAACAAAACATTTTCTCCAGGATGAGACGTTTCTCCAGAGAAGACAGCACACAGAACTGAAGAGATGTCTAACATTTCTAGTCAATAAGAAATGTGGACCAAAGCCAACGTGAGATTTCACCTCAAGTCTATTTAGCTGGCTATTATCCAAGACTAAAAAACAGCCAACAGTTTGAAAGTTTCTGTGAAAAGTAGCAGCCTCCCTCTGGACAGTAGTCTAAAAGAATGGAAATCATCATCTTTAGGAGACTTGCCCTTGTGTTCCCAGAAGTGATAGTCCAATGGCCAAGAAGTGGAAATCATTTCAGAGATTGTGATTAAGAGGAGAAAAGAAAGACATGCTGTATACATACAAAGGAATACTGTTCAGCTGTGTGAAGGACAAGCATGTCACATCCTGTCATGTTCTCATGAATGTTGAGAGGATTTTGTTAAGCAAAATCCAGCCAGTCCCTGGACAAAGGTCACATGATTTGACTCAGATGAGGTATCTTAAGAGGCCAGAATCCTAAAACACAAAGTGGAATGGTGGTCGCCAATGTCTGGGACAATGGGGAGTCATGTTTCTGAAAGCAGTATAGTTTCAGTTGGAGAAAGTTGGAGTTGACAGTATTGGATTAGATACTTCAAGCCTCATGTGATGGATTTTTAAAAACCGCACAGTTCTTTTTATTTTATTTTAATTTTTTTTCAAGACAGGGTTTCTCTGTGTAGCATTGACTGCCCTGGACTTGCTTTGTAGACCAGGCTGGCCTCGAACCCACCCCGGATCTCCCACAATTCTTAAAAGCTTTTGTGGGTGGTGCTGTAAAAGCAAATGTCAGCAGGGCCTGACCGGTTTATAAGGAAATAGAAGGGGTGGGTAGCGGAGTCAGCAGAGGCTGTGTTTGGCTCTCTGTCGAACTGACAAAACAGTCAGCACTCAGCTCTGCCCAGCAGGCTAGGGGCCGGGAAGGTCCAGGCTTATTTTTCCAAAGAAGCCAACAAATAGAGTTTTATGTACACTCTCCATTTTCAGTTTAGACTACTTTACAGCTTCTGGTTTAATGACATCTGGTGCGAGTGTCCAAAGCGGTTAGTATATGGTGTCTGCACTAGGAAGGTTATCCTAACATCTCTCTGCAGGATTGAGTGGAGAAGGCACAGTGTGGGGTATGGGGCAGACAGAGACAATAACTGGGTGCCTCAGGGTGGGAATCGTGAAATCCTGGACCAGAATGTTGGCTGGAGAGACCTGAGGGAGAGAAGACAGAGTTGGAATTAAGAATGAAGGCTTGGTCAGCTAACCTGAACAGGAAGAAAGAAAAACTTCATTAAGATCGGAAGGCCTTAGAGAATACACTAAAGTCACGGTCACCTTTTCTTTGTCTCGTGTGCTCACAAAACTAAGGACGTTTTCTTTTCATAGATCTAGTATAATAATCAAAGTCAGGAAATTCAATTATAGGCATCATTACCTAATTTATAGTCCATATTCAAATTCTGCCAGTTATGCCGATATGCTGAAACCGATATGCGAGCAGAGCTCAGATTCCCCTGCAGGCAGGTGGCAGAATTATGAGGTAGGTGCATGCTGGCTGCAGGCCTTCTCTCTCTTGGAGGTTGCACTGTCCTCCACCCAGGAGGCAACCAAGCCAGGGGAGCCCAATAGACAAGAAAGCATTCAGAGGATAGGTACATGCTAATGTTAGGAAGAAATTCTACAAATCCATTCCCTTCAGCATGCAGACAGTGAATAGCGTGCAACAGACATGTATGCGTCAGCTGCTGTTCATGAAGCTTGCAAGAAGGCGGTACGAATGCCTGTTAGGGAGGAGAAGGAGACATGCTTTGTGTTGAGGCTCTCAGGAGAGGTAGGTCTTCTCCAAGGGGCCTGCCTTAGGCAGAGATGAGGTAATATGGAAGTATTCCACTCTATGGGCGATAACTGCAATCCCAGGACTGTGCCTTCCCACAAATTAGCTAGATCGTGTCATAGAAGCGGTGATGTGATAGAATCTGTCAAGTAAAAGCCCCGAAGAGAGGTGGATTGCAGATCTGGATTGAATGACAAGTCCCTGCCATTTCCTCAACTTGTAGGAATGCTACTGTGAAAGGGCAATGGGGAATGTTAAAACTGTGTATTAAGGAATATAGAACTGAAAAGCACCTTTCCTTCACTCAGCAAAAGGTCTACTTTAGGGATGTTCTTCCACCATTGTTTGCCCTTTCCAGAAGTGATAATATTCAGCCTAAATATATTTGTGCTTCCTTTTTCAGGTGAGAACCAAGGACCATGTATTTGATAATGTTGGCCACCTTATCAAATACCATATGGATAACAGTTTGCCAATCATCTCTTCTGGAAGTGAAGTAAGCCTTAAACAACCAGTAAGAAAAGATATCACAGGACTTTTGCATTCCAAGAAATGACAACTCCGGACACTGTGGCAATACTCTCAGAAGAATATCCTTTCCATGTCAGGAAAAGTGACAATTCAAACCTTTTCTCCAGATAACAACAACAACAAAAAGAACACAAACTGTGAAACATGTCTTTCTTAGGACCCATGGACTACAGCTTTTATTAAACAGAGAACTAATAAAATATCTTCTGAATATGAAAACCAGAGCAGAAGAATTTCGGTCCATTTGAAAAGGAGTATTCCATATGCACGGAAGTCACTTTTTAAAGGTCACATTGCATTGATTAAAAACTAAAAGCACAACTACAATTTCATATGCTAAAGACAACTTGAACTGCTCAGGCAGTGGTATGTGCCTTCAACTTGATAATCTGGGGACATTTTCATATGGGGGAAATTAGTTCCAAGTGTCTTCATGTTCTATAGCTACAGAACCAGTTGCCAAATGAGTTTTTCCTTGCTCAAAAAAGCAAGAAGAAGCAATTTGACCGACAGTGTTGACTTTATTACAGTTTCTGTTTAGTAGCACTTTTTGCTGCCATGTTAAATATGAGACTGACATCAAATTCAGACCGTGTATAGGCTTGTGGGACGAAAGCAAAAGCAACCGATGGTTTCATCAGTCTGTCTCATTTATTGAGTAAAAGGTTGGGGCTCAAATTTACTGTCCAGCATTCCTCAGTCTTTGCTGTCTAAACTGTTCATATGCAGCATGGGACAAGTACATGAGGCTAAATCTCTTGGTTATTCCTGGTTTTGAGTATATGAATATAAAAGATGGGGTTCTTCATGTGCAGTCCACACTGGTTCCACTCCTATTGAGAGTCAGAAGGTAATTTAAAGTGTAAGAAACTTTCCTTTTGATTGGCTTCCACTGAATCCTGGTGTCACCTCAAAATGTGCCCTATTACCCTTGTTATATGGGTTGAAGGGCTCGGAAAGGCCTGTCATACACCATGTAGTGGTTAAACCAGGGGTGAAATTGAGAATTCTTGGAGAAGCTCTAGGCTTGAACTAATCATCACTGTGACTCTTGACAGGTTGCTAGCTAAACCTGTCTGGACTCCAGTTTTCTTGTTTGTAAGATAAGGGAGCTCAGAGGTGCATTCAGAGGTCCGTTGTCATCCCAACACAGCAATTTTTCCTTTGTGAGAAGTTAATACTGATAAGCAGTCTGTGGAGTTAGGGGAATACATTTAGGGCTTTCCCTTTCTTCTGTGTTTATGCTCTCTATACAAAGGGTTTAACCATATCAGCACCCACATAGTTTGACCCCAAGTGTTTCAGAATAAAGCAGGTGATTTTTGGTTCAAGTGGATCTGCTTGATTTTAATAATAGCAGAAATGCTTCAGTCTTCACTTGCTTTTGCATATGAAAATATACCATCATTGGGGAGAGAAACATGAATCCTGAGTTTTCTGGTTAGTTAATGCAATACCATTTCATGTTGGCTAAGTAGACACAATCTAACCTTTGTGATCATGATATATTTGGTAAGTTTCAAGTACAATATGGGGTAGTTCTTTTTGGGTAGAAATCATCAGAAATAAGTCCATTGAAGTCTTGCATTTTTATGTCACAGCTCATCCTTTTATTTCTTCAGCCACTGGCTTCTCGGGTAGGTTTGTTTTCTTTCCATGGCTAGAAAATAATGCATATTCCATTGACTCCGCCCACATACCCTAGCTCTTAATCAGTTTTCTTTGTACAGCGATCAGCATAATGATAGGAACTTGTAGGCAAGCTGCACCAGAGGCAGGGCAGATAGTGCAGGCGCTGACGGTGTGAGCAGCACGCGTGTAGTCAGCCCTGGACTGAAGTGGTGTTGCAGCTAGGGAAGCAAACACTGCATTTTCAGAGACTATAGACACTGTTGGCACGCCCCTAAAAGGTGCAAGAAATGTCTGCACGCTAGTTTAATCTTCTACGCTCAACCTCTATTTTAAAATGGTGGTCCATTTCCCTATGAATATCTGTAAATGACTTTTCTAAACAAATAAATGACTATTGCTTTGCGACGACTGATAATGCCTGGTATTTGGGGTTGGAAACTTTAACATATGTGTAGTGGATCAGTGTCTTGGCAGGAAACAGGTGGTTCACACAAAGTGGGTAATTTGAGGAGATTAATAAAGGATGGTTGAGGTATGGGCCAAGTACAAAGAAACCATATGTAGAACACGGTCCTCTAGGGTCCAGTAAAAGGGAGAAGGTGAGAACAGGTATTGATTCTCGAGGAGAATGGCTGTATGGCTGTACACAGGAGCTGTCAGTACTGAGGCCACAACTGATCCCAGTGACGCAAAAGAGAGGATTTCTACTCCAGGCTCTGATGCGCTGGGATTCTTCACCAACTGAGATAACTTGAACGTAGAGTGATGGGGCTTTCTTGGTGTGTCTTGAGGGTCACTTCCCAGAGCACAGCGGTGCAGCCATATCAGGGAAAGCCTCCTCTTGGGGCTCTTGGTCCCCTTAGTAAAGTAATTGAAGAACAGACTCAAACAGAAGGTTGAGGACAATTGGATTACAGTTGGAAGAAAAGCCTCAGGGGAGGCAAGTTGTAAATCTCGGTAGCTGCCCAGAGGAGGAGAAAAAGCCATGCTGTTAAGCTTGAGTACAGGCCAACTACATGAAGAACAAGCAGCCAGATGGTGGCAAGGGGGAGCGTTAGACAAAGAGTGAAAAAGCCCAAAGCCCCAGAGAAAACACTTGGGCTCTGGCTGGCATCCAAAAGCAAAAGCTAAGAAACGGAAAAGTTGCCGCTGTTTGAGTCAGGACTCACAAAGGCAGGTAGACTCAACAGAACTTTGTAGCCAGTCTTTGCTACTTTGTGGGTTCTTTTTTCCCCCACCCCTGATGGTTTCACTGCTAACACTATATAGGGGAGAAAGGAATTAGGAAATGCCTGAGTCTATTTCTTTCCTTTTGTTTCTTCTTTGACCACGGCTACTAGCAAACCACAACCAACCTCCCTAAATGACCAACAACCACTGACATCCCCCCCCCTTTGAATTTATGTAGCCTCTGAAAATTCCCAGAATTCCAAACAACACACAATCACAGAAATTATCTGCAGCTGGCAAAACCGTGCCTCTGCTAGAGCGTGAGGTAAATCCTAGTCAGCTGCTGCAGACAGTCGGAGGAGCCCCACATCCCTACACCTGGGATTAAAGTGAAAGCGATTTCAAGCTCCTTCTTATACTATTTCTGTGTTTTTGCAAGACACCAAGATTCCAGAATTCTTAAAAATATCACCGCAGAACTTCATGGCAGATAAATTCTGGAAGGAAAAGTATTATCTCAACAAAGAGCAAATTCTTCCCTTTATGCCCCTTGCCATTGCCATTCTTGGAGCGTGCGCCTTGGCAAGAGACACCAGACATTTGGTAATGAAGCTTGCCCGAGGCTCACTCTCATTAGCAGATACTTGGGCTCACCTTCAACAAATGCTTTTCATTAGTGTTTTCTGGGCCCAAGTCATTGATTCGCTAACAAGTTAAGACAGTTGTTTTGAGTGCTTAGCACAGGCCATGAAACATGATGACAAATGCTCAAGTAAACGCTCCAAGAAGTTCATATTGTTCTATGGGTGAAAATGACATTCAGTAACAAAACTGATACGCATCTTCTCTTGTGGTAGGTGTTCACACTGTGTACAGTAGTAGCAAAATCCAGTTCTGCTAAGTTAAGTGGCGTGTGTTCTGAGGACTCAGTACGGGTGGCGTTGGGACAATGGAAGCGAAAATCAGCACAGGTGAAATAGAAGCGCTGCTGGAACTATTGTTTGTTCAGCCTTGTGCTTTGTTTCTCTGGCTCAAGCTCTCATTCTGTACCAGAACCCTCCCTCGCTACGCCCGGCATCTGAGGGTCAATGTAGGCGTTGCGAGGACGGGATGGCAGGTGGCTGAGCAAAATTAGCCAGATATGTCACTCCAACATGGTACGCATGGGAAAGGTTGAAAAGCATGTGGGAATCTATGCCACCACGTTCTTGGTAGTCACTGGAACCCTTCAGACTAAAGAAGCGGGAGAAGGCAATTGCCACAGAACTCAGGCGCTACCTACACCCTCGGCTATGCCAGGCCCAGCCACCCTCATCAAACCAATTAAGACAGACAAAGCAAACGCGGAAAGCGAAAGTGCGATTTATTGGAGGTGGCTGTGAGCTCCAAGCTCGATGATACGACAGGCTAACATCCGAGAACATCCACGGAAGGTAAAAAAAAAAAAAAGTACGGGGCAAAGAGGAACCTGGGAGCGCCTACAATCTAATCCGTAAAGAAACCACAAATCTCAACAAGTCCGATCTGAAGAGGACGCCAAGCTCAGCAACCACCAAGGCTGGTACTGGCGCTTCAGCAGCGCAAACAGGGTCCACGCGAGAAACCTTTTAAGAGTTTGAGGGGAGAAAACGGAAGGCAACCCGATCACCTCTGGGAGGGCAGACGCTCCTCCGTTTCCAGGCAACTGTAAAAAAAAAAAAAACAAACCTCCGGGAGGCTTCTGTGATTGGCCCGCGACCTCCCCAATGGGGGCTCCGGGAGGCTTCCCGCCGCCGCTGGCGCCCTCCTCAAACAGCCGCGCTCTAACAACTGCGGGCGACCTCTCAACCGACCTTGGCGGGGGGCGGGTCTTCCGCCGCGTAGCCCCGCCCAGGGGGCCGGCCCACCGAGCCGAGGCGGCTATTGGAGGAGGCGGCCGCTCGTTGAGTGGCGGGGGGCTCGCGGGCTAGGTTGTGCCGGGACGGTGCTCGCGGGCTGGAATTCGGGGTAGCGGGTTGCTGGAGGGACCCCGCGGTGACTGCAGTCTCCCGGCCCGGCTGGCTGCTGCGGGATCGGGAGCCGCCTTCGAGTCTCCTGCACCGGGGTTGCGGTGCACGCCGGCTCCCTGCTCGGCCCTCGGCTCCGGCGCTGCACGGGCAGACCTGTGAGCTCCCGGGGTTCCTGGACGCCCGGGCCAGCTCTTTGGTAAGGGCTCTAGGGTGAGTACACTCAGCTAAGGGGCTTCCTGTATTTAAGGGTTGCTGTCCTGTGCCCACCTGGGCTTGTCCAAGCTGCTGTTGGCACCACCGACCGCAAGAGGTTGTCTCATTTGTGCCTACGCCTGCTTTGCGCTCGCTCTCAGTGCTTCTCTGTGAGTTTTAAGTCAGAACATCACCTGGAAAGTGTCTAAAACAGCCTGCTGCGTTCTGGTTGCCTCTTCACTCTGTAAGAGAAGTTAGCATGTAAGCTAGTGGGCGTGCTTTCCTAACTCCCAGGGCATTTACGTCGAGTCCATCTTGCAGTTAGGAATCTTAGTGTGGCTTTAACTTAATCTCACTTTATAGTTTCCCAATACGAGATCCGATGTAAATAAAGGCTAAAGTTTGAAGCCACAAGCAAAAGATCGTAAGACGCGCAATCCCGAAGTGCGCTGAACGGACCTTTGCTGGAACAGGCATCTGGAGGAGGGCGGCGTCCTCATCACGGAGTTGTAAGGTTTCCCACGGGCGGTTACAGCCACTGCTTTCTCACACCTACGCTGCCTTCACCCTGTTTCTTTCCTGAAGAAATGGAAGCAGTTTCAGATTGCGCAGCTGCCGGAGTCCAGGATTTCAAATGAGGACCTTCAGTGCTTAATTGCTTACAGCCGTGTTACGCCTTTCAAGGTCTATCCGAGGATCCTTTCTACTGTGTCTGGAGGGATGGCTCAGCGGTTAAGAGCTTGTCACTGCTCTTGCAAGGGGATGCGAATTCATTTCTCAGCACCCACATTGCATAGGTCACAACCACCTGTGACTCCAGCTCCAAGCCAGTGGCTGTATTCACTCATAATTAAGTAATGAAGCTGATGATAATAAATCTTTCTAAAAAAGAAAATAAATAGTAAAGTTTGGTCGCAAAATCGGGGTTCTGGAGGTTTTTATCCCTTTGTGTGTGCTGGGGGAGGGGTGGCCCCATCGTCAGCAAACTCCCAGGGACAATATTGAAAAGTGTTGTCAGACAATATTGCTGTTGATTGTCAAAATTGTTACTGTTTTTCAAGATGATTTATCAGCTCATATTTCACCAAAAGTTTATTAAACCACGAAAACCATAGTGTTAAGTGTGACTGTTTTTAATGTAGTAGTTGAAGGTGGCCCATTGTTACTTCAGTTATGCTGAACCTTCTTTCATGTGTGTAGCTGTGCTCTGTAAGGTGTGTGTGTGTGTGTGAATGAATTTGGCTATTCTGGTCTCATGCCATGTGTAGAGGGCAGAGGACAGCCTCAGTTCCCACCTTGTTTGAGACAGGGTGTCTGTTGCTCTTCCAGTGTTTACTCCATGACTTTCTGGACAGCCCCTCATCTAAGCCCCCTACCTTGCAGAGGCTTTAATTTCAGATGCCTGTGTTCTGTGCCTTGCTTTAATGTGGGTTCTGAAGATTTGAACTCTAGGTCTTCACACTCGCATGGCAAGAACTTTAATGCACTGAGCCATCTCCCGAGCCTGAGCTCAGACTCTAATAATCTTAAATGAGCATTTATATTTCTTCCTAAAATTAATGCTACTTTTTCCATCTTAAGTTGTGATTTTCATGGAAAATTGTTTGATACTTTTTATTAAGTGATTTGTAAATAGTTTTACTTTTTTTTGTAACTTTGTTTCTTGTCTTTGTTAATGTATTCAGTGATACAAGCTCTTTAACTATAACTGATGTCTTTTGTTTTATAGAGTTTTAAAAAATGAGTGTGGTGCCCATACTGTAATTCCCACACTTGGGGAAGCAGAAGCAGGTGGATCTCTGTGAGTTGGAGGCCAGCCTGGTCTACAAAGTGAGTCTGGGACAGCCAAGGCTACACAGAGAAGCCCTGTCTCGAAAAAAAAAAATATTTTTACCTTGTGCATTTTTTTTACCTCATGAGTCTTTACCTGTGCACCACTTGTGTACCTGGTGCCTGTGGCGGACAGAAATCAGCCTCCTATTGCTTGGAACTGAAGTTAAAGTTGTGAGCTGCCCTATAGATACTGGGAATTGAGTCTGGGACCTCTGCAGAAGAAACAAGTGCTTTTGACTACTGAGCCAGCTTTCCAGTCCCTGGAAGGATTGATCTTTCTTTCTGGAGGATGGAGGCCTCTGGGTCAACTTTGACCCACATCTGTAGGCTGATAGGTTAAAGTGTATCTCTGTTTTCATCATCTGAGACTCTGTAGGGATGCCCACTTGGAGCAATGAACTGAACCCAGAGATGTGAGTGTAGCGTTTTCGCCTCACCTCGCCAGCCATCTTAGGTTGTCACGTTCTCATCCAGCAGGCACGGAGTGAGACAAAGCTTCCATGTCCCAGGGAAGATGTGCGTGTGTGTTTCATGCCATGTCTGGTTAAAAGCACACATGTTGTGTTCACATTTTTAATAGCTATAAAACAGTCTGTATTTTAAAAGTAGTGTTTTATCATTGAATTAGTTTCTTTTTCTTAGTGTCAAATGGGACTACATCATACAGGGGTTATCTTCGATCTGATGAAGGGTGTGTGTGTGTACACGTGTGTATACAGGGTTAACAGTTACAAAGTTTGTAATGTAGTTTACAACTGTTAACAAAAAGGAGTTATTTTCCTTATGGCAAAATGCATTTGTGTTGCTGGGTCCTGATGCTGCTTGTATGACTCATTTTAATGGCATTTTACAGCCTGGAAGTTGTGGTGAATGAGTTGTACCTCAGACCACACACAGAAGCACATTTCCCAGGGGTGAGGAGGCTGGATCGAGTAAAGCGTTAGCTAGGCCACTGCTAGCCCGTGCTCACCTTGTTTTTCTTTTGGTCAGAATCATTTAATATTTTGGAATTTGGGGACTTAGGTAGAGTATCAGGGTCTCCATGTATAATTTAAACAACCAGAAGTCTATCCAGTGTTAGGGGCGGCTTCTGTGGGAGCTTTTAGACTCAGAGCATCATGGTGGCACAGTCCTAGCCTTTCTTCTGCCCTGTGGTATATGCCCCGCCCTGACTGCTGAAGAGGGAGTCATGGAAACCTAACCCTTCTGCTGTGTGAATAGGATTGGGGAGTTCCGTTTTGGATTTGGGGAGTTCTGGGTGTGGAGCAGACTCTGTAGGACCCTTACTGCATCCAGCACCTGACCTTGAGGCCTCACTTGAGCTTATTCTTAAGGTTTTTATGTCGGTCTTTCTAGTTTGTTTTTATGTCGGTCTTTCTAGTTTGTTCACGTTTTAAGTTTTTGTTTGCAAACATCTTAATGCTGTAAATACCTTTCAGCCCCTTGGAAAACGTGGTCACTGTTTTGTTGACTGTTTGCATTTTTTCTTTGCCATGAATTGCTGTCATGTGACTGTTTGTTTGATTGTTTTAGGGAGGCCCAGTTCTCCCCAGGAGGACCATGTCGTTGGAGTTTGGCAGTGTAGCACTGCAGACACCAAATGAAGATGAAGAGTTTGACAAAGAAGACTATGAAAGGGAAAAAGAGGTGAGTTACTTGGAAAAAAGCTCCAGAGCCCAGTGTTCAACACCTGATCATAATTATGTCATCTTGCGTCGTTTTGAAGGGATTTATAATTCATAATTCAACAAGACAGAACTTATAACCTCATTGATATTGGACTTCTAAAAGATAGAGCAGTTGGGGGCTGGCAAGATGAATGTGTGGCTTCTGGGCATCCAGCATCCCACCCCCATCACGCCTATCATTCTGCAGTTGCATATAGATATTGAAGTTAGCCTTGTTTTTTTAGTGTTTGGTTTTGCATTTTGTAAGAGCAGAGAGTATCACGTATCTCTTCATGCTGGAGGTTAGGCGATTGTCTCTAATCAGCCACTCCCTGGAGGGTCTCTAGTGCGTTACCAGAGCTTAAGGGCGCCCAGGACATATGCTGTTGCTGCTGTTTCCACCACCTGGGCAGAGTGCATCTGGCAACTCAGATTTCCTGTGCGATGTCTGGTTGCAGGTCTGCTCTGTGGAACCCAACACCGTGAATGAGTACCATGATTTACCACAATTCACGGTTGGCTGTATTTCCACAAAGAAGCTTTTCAGTTGTGTGTGTGCATATAAACTCAACACCCTTGTAGAAAAAGTAAGGCCTGCTGTTAATCCTGGAGTCATGCTTTCCCCTTTCCTCAAGGGACATGATGCACATGATTCATGGGCGATTTAAGAAACTCATTAAGAGGCATAAGAAATCTCTGCAGGGCAGCTTGGGTCGAGTCTTAGGTGTCAGTCCGTGTGATATTGATGTGACTCCGCTGACTCAGTTGCAGCAGCTACTCACAGGCCTCCCTCACGACATGCTGGATGATGACCTCTCCTCTCCTGAGCGCCGTGACTCTGACTGCAGTATGGACGGCATAGCGGGAGAGTAAGTACCTGCGATCACTTCCTCTTGTCCATGACCGGACTCCATCAAACTTCCTTTTTCTCTGTTGCTAATCATATAAGCTTAAGCTTTAGACTGATTTCTAAAACTTTTGGGTTCAGGCTGAGGGAAAACAAATACTAGAATCTTAGGCTTCTTTGTGTTATTTCTGGCTAAATATGATAGAGTGTAGCGCTAAAGTCTTGATTTTTCTCAAGATTTCATCCTTCTGAGCAACTGGACAGGAAGTGGATTGAGCGAGACATACTGCCCAAAGCTCACAGTGCGAATGTAAGTGTCTGTTGTGCCCCAGCGCTGATGCGGGTTGGCCAGATGTTAGTGCTTTGGCTTTACTCCTGTTGACTGATATGACTGTACTGGACTTATATTTTGGAGAACAGTGTGGCAATGGCTGGGAAGAAAATCCAAGTAACACTGAAGACCAGCATCTTGGGTACCAACCCGGAGAAGGCGGGGACGAAGGCGGAAGCGGCTACAGCCCTCCAAGCAAACGCGAGCAGACAGAACTGTATCACCTCCCTGAGGACTTCAGGCCATACACCGGTGGTCAGAAGCAGGAGTTTCACAAGCAGGCAGCCGGTGTCATTACATTTTCAGATCCTCAGAGGGACAATTTTCAGGTACTGTAAGAATCTTATTTTGAAGAGTTTGTGTGTGTACATGGACATGCCTGGTATTTGTGTGTTTAAGGAAGTGCATGAATGCAGTGGTAAAATGCTGTAACAACAGTTTCTCTGAATCTACTCACTCAGGTTCATGATAAATTAGTTAGGCTGTTTTCTGTTTACAATTCAATGGAATTGTGATGGAAGCTTTTTGGATGTAGCTATTTAAACTTAAAGGTTAAGTCTGTCAGGGAGTAGTTCCTAATTAACCATTGCTTCTGGCTTTTGGGTTTTGTGGGATGCAGGCCCACAAAACTGAGAAGCATGCAGGTTTTTTTTTTAAAGGTTTATTTATTATATTTACAGTGTCCTGCTGGCATATACACCTGCATGCCAGAAGAAGGCACCAGATCTCATAGATGGTTATGAGCCACCATGTGGTTGCTGGGAATTGAACTCAGGACCTTTGGAAGAACTGCCAGTGTTCTTAACCTCTGAGCCATCTCCCTAACCCCCTACGTTTTATTTTTGAAATTTATTCCATTGTATGCTCAAAAGGACTATGTAGTAGTTAATAGTGTTTAATACAGTGAGTACTATTTTTGAGAGAAAATTCTATGAGAAGTTGGTCATGATCTGGGGATTGTAGGTCAGTTGGTGGAATGCTCGCTCAGCACACATGTGGCTCTGGGTTCTAACCCCATTATTGCATAAGCCAGGTGTGGTGATGCACATCTGTAATTCCAGCACTCGGAAGGTAGAGGGAGGGTTCTAGTAAGGTAATTTTGGAAGAAAAAAAACTAATCTTAATTGTTAATTTTATTTGTCATCCTTTAATAGCAATTTGGTTCATTACAAAGACCCAACTGTCAAGCTCTGGCACCATATAAAGCTATATATAAACCTTACCACTCTTCTGTGCAGAACAATAGTTCACCAGCCCAGGAGGTAGTAGGAAGTGACATGTTTGAAGGCCTGCAGCAGCAATTTTTAGGAGCTAATGAAAGTAGGTGTTCTACTTCTATTTCTTTATTTGAATGTTTTTGTTGTTTTGTTTTGAGCTGGGGTCTTGCTGTGTTGCTCAGGCTGGCCTCACACTCATGACAATCCTGCTCCATCTTTCCAATTATGAGAATTAGAGGCATCTGTTACTGCACCCAGCTATTTTATTTTTTGTTAGCATAATTAGGGAATTTTGAACACTTAACACATTCAAGAATTAATATTTTAAAGTAACTTTCAAAGGGCCCGTTTCCTTATTTTAAAGGTATATACGGAGGTATTTATGAGCAAACTAATAAGCAGTTGAATGTTTATTTCAAAATAGTATATTGAGCTAGGGAGTGGTGGTTCACCTGTACTCCTAGCTTTTAGGAGGGCAGCAGGAAGATCGGACATCAGTTAGGGCCAGCCTGAGAACACAGTGACAGCACTCAAGGCCAGCCTGAGTACACAGTGACAGCACTCAAGGCCAGCTGGAACTGCTTGTGAGACCCTGTGCCCTGTCTCAAAGAAGCCAAGGCTGTGCCGCAGCGCAGCAGAGGGGCGTGTGCGGCGCGTGGAAGGCCCCTGTTTTCATTTCTGGCGCCTCACAGGAAAAAACGTTGGTGGGGAGCTGTGTTAGTGGGATAAAGATAAAATAAAACTTCTGTGAATCATACCTGCTTTGGGATTCAGTGTGCTGCGCTCCCTAATGTAGCAATATATACAACTAAAATGACAAAGGAAAGTGCCCACTGTGTATTTCAGCCACCCTGAGCTTAGCGGCTGTTTGTTTGTTTGTTCTGTCTGCTTTGGAACATGAATACACTTACCTCCCCAGTCTTAGATTTCTCACTCTGAAGACATGTAATTAATAAATCAGCTATGAATGTCTTAATTTTACTTTTACTTTCTATATTTTTTTAGTGTGATGATTATGCAAACCTGCTATTGTTTTCAGAACTGATGCTGATCTTGGGTTTGGTTATGTGTTACTTGGCCCCTGTCTTAGTCACTGTTCTGTTGCTGTGAAGAGACATCATGACCAAGGCAGCTCCTTATAAAAGGAAGTGTTTAATTGGGTCTTGCTTGGCATTTCAGAGGTTTAGTCCATTATCATCATGGCGGGGAGCGTGGCAGCATGTGAGAGCCACATCCTGATCTGTAGGCTGAGAGAGAGGAGGAGAGAGACTGGATTTGACATGGGCTTTTGAATCCTCCAAGCCTACCCAGTGATACACCTCCTCCAAAATGGCCACAGCTCCTAATCCTTTTAATCCTTTCAATTGGTGCCACTCCCTGGAGACTAAGCCTTCAAATAGAGGAGTCTATAGGCTTGTTCTTTTTCTAACCACCATATCCTGCAGCCTTTGTTTTTGATGTAGAGTATGTGTAAATATGACCACAAGGAAAACACTTAAAGTCTGCAGATGATTTTAAGATGAAATGCTAGTTAAAAAAAAAAAAAAACCCAAACAAAAAAGCTGTACATTGACTGTCCTGAGTGTTCACAGATGGAAGCTCTTATCATCATGCTCCTGATGAATTAAATTAACTTCGAATTCTTTTGTGTATTGAAGAGCCAGTGTGACCCTAGGGTACAGTAAAACACGAAGTAAGAGCAAGAAAGGCTAACTGTTAGAGGAAAAGGAAAAACTGTTGGAAATGAGTATGCGTTGTGAAAGAAAGCATGAACTAATCGCTTATCTGTTCCTAACTCTGCCTTGGATTTTTTGTTTTTGATGGTGGATAAGTGCACAAAATAGATTTGATAGTGAAGTTTAAAATCCAGTGGGCAGTTCTGCAGTTTCTGTTTTGAATGACTACTCTAACCATTTAGAAGTTTATTGAAATTTAAAGACTTTGGGTCTGGTTAATTTTGGTGTGTAATTTTTTTTTATTTGCAATTTTTTTATAATAAAGATTAAAATTAAAAAAAAGTGAACTTGGAGAGATGGGGCTTTGAGGCAGTTTATTTCTGCTCCCCTCTTGTGTAAGGCCAGAGAGATGCTTTCAATATTCAGATTTTTTTTTCATTTAATTTTTAAAGACAGGGTTTCAATATGTAGCCTTGGTTTGGAACTTGCTATGTAGACTAGGATGGCCTTGAACTCAGAGAAACCTGCCTGCCTTTGCCTGAGTGCTGGGAGTAAAGGCGTGTACCACCATGCCTAGCCTTATGTTTTATTTATTTTTGATTTAGAAAAGAGTGCAGATTACTTTGTTAACAAATACTTAAAATTTTCTATATGTATTTATTGCTGTAAGCTTACAGAAGCACTAGCCAAATGAAGAATGTCACTACAGAGTTGAAGTGTTATTCTTCTTATACCTGATATTTTCCTTTTTCCTCCGATCTAAGTGTTCTCTACAGTGACTTTGTTTCTGAAGAAGGCATCAGAGTTCATTCCTCTCTCTATTAGCTAATTAATATAGCCATTTTATGCCGATATAAACATAAAACAACATATTCGCCCATCTGCTACAGAGAACATGCTGACAAGGACATCTAGCAGAGTTGTTTTCCGACAGTGTGGCAGCAGCTCCCGTGCTTGCTCGCCCTCTGTTTGGCGGTAGCGTGTTACTCTGTTGTGGCTGCGTGCTAGCTGTCCACATTTAACCCAGAGACTTCCCGCCAGGAGGTGACCCAGGGTAAAGCGTGTGGTATGTCCTTCAGTTGTACACTCAAATAAATGGACCCAAAGCTTTATAAATTGTGTATCCTCACTGCATGATGCTCTCTGATACATTCTGGATAATCTGTCTTCATAGTCAAAAGGATGCAGGTCGAAGTCTACTGAATTGGTTTCATGATATTCTACCAAGTTATTTAAAAAGCTTGAAATACACTACCCTAGCTTATCGCAGATTTTAGTGTGTGTTTATCTAATAAATTGTCTCTAATTCCAAAGCAGACTCTGCAGAAAATATACATATTATTCAACTCCAGGTTCTTAACAAGGCAAGGGAGAGGCAACTGGACGGCTTAGTTGAAAAGCTGAACGAAAGTGAGCGCCAGATTCGGTATCTGAACCACCAGCTGTTAATAATACAAGGTGAGGTGGCTGATGGCTGGACCCCCTCCCCTGAGAGCCGGGCAGTTGGCATCTAAGAAGTTCATTTTATTCTCCTTTAGCTTCTTGTGCTTTTCATTTCCGGTACCTTCATTTGACCTGGGCAGAGGGCTCACATGAGTCAGAGCAGATCCCAAGCCCAGGACTTCTGTGACTAGTGTTTGCAGGCTGTTTTCTCCTTTCCTTTCATCTTGTTTCCCTCCTCTTCCCAGGTGTTAGAGTCAGTGAGCGTGCGGGCATTGTTTAACTTTGCTGTCGGCTTTCCACCCTAACAACCCCTGACTTTTACATC
>CM053748.1:10521921-10592396 GCA_028658305.1 Pachyuromys duprasi
CCTACATAATCACAGATTTGGAGCATTGGGAAACCATCTGTGGGTCATTATTTTACCTACAGTATCAGCTACCCTTTGAGAACTCTTTATGCTAGGATGTGGTGACATGTGCTTGTACTCCTAGCTACCCAGGGGGCTGAGGCAAGATTGCTTGACCCTGGGAATTTGAAGCCAGCCTGGGCAGACAGTGGGATCCTGTCTCAAAAAGGAAAACCAAACAACTTCTTATTTAGCAAATGACCATTCTTAGGTTTGCAGCCTTCGAAGGAGCAACATGTTTTTCTGGGACCCTGCAATTGGGTCCTCTGGCTTTGCTGACAGAATGATGCAGACAGGTGCTAGGGCTAATGCTGCAGCAGGGGCACCGTGCTCTTCCTAATCCCCATTCACCCTCTGCGTGTCCCCGTGCCGTCTAGCTTGTCAGTGAGTGACTGTTCCCAGCAAGGTGGGCTCCTGAGTTGCAACTGGGACAGTCTTCAGGAGCACAGTTAAGATGCTATTAACATGGGTGCCCTGTGTGTGTTTGCTAGCTGACCAAGAAGGCCAGAACAACCGAGATCACCCTGGAAAGCTTGAAACAGCAACTGGTAGAGCTCCATCATTCTGAGTCACTTCAGCGAGCCAGAGAGCAGCATGAGAGCATTGTCGAGGGCCTCAAGCAGAAGTATGAAGAGCAGGTGTTATCCTTACAAAAGAATTTGGACGCTACTGTAACAGCCCTTCAGGAACAGGTCAGGTGATTCCTAATGAGCACTGTCAGTTGACTAAGATTGGATATTTTGTGGTCTGCCAGTTAGAAATTTCGTTGGTAATAATAGGTATAAAATTGTAACTAACCCTCCCCCCCTCAAAAAAAGTTTTTTTTTTTGTCGTTGTCGTTTGTTTTATTTGTTTTTTAATCATGAGTATGTCTGAAACCCTGTTTTGAATACCTTTCTTGTAGGATCAGTTGGTAACCTTATTTTTTATAATATATATATGTATTGTTGATACTGTTGTAGAGTAAATGCCAACTGAAGGGCATGGGTGTATTGGCACTGGCCAGAGCCTGAGGTTGACGTGGAGCCTTTTGTAGATTTCTGAGTATTCACCTTTCGATAAAGAGTGTAGAGAAATGGCTTTTTTTGAGAATAGAAGTTGGATATCTGGAATCTAGTATTCTAATGGTTGACAGATGCTTCAAATTGAAAATTGCACACCAAACCTCTTATGGACGGTCATAGTCAGTGTTGTATAAGACAAATCTTTGGGCTAAGTACATATATACATATCTACACAAACATACTTATGCATATGTCCTGACTAGTTTTTATGTCAATTTGACATAATAAGCAAGTGTCACCTGAGAGGAGGGAGCCTCAATTGAGGAAATGCTTCCATAATATTGGCTGTAGGCAGGCTTGTAGAGCATTTATAAAATTAGTGGTTGATGTAGGAGGGTCCAGCCCATTGTGGGTGGGACCACTCCTAGGCTGGTGGTCCTGGGTTCCATAAGAAAGCAGGCTGAGCAAGCCATGAGGAGTAAGTAAGCTGCATCCCTCCATGGCCTCTGCATCAGCTTCTGCCTCCAGGTCCCTGCCCTGCTTGAGTTCCTGCCCTGACTTCCTTCCTGCCCCAAACAGTGATGTGGAAGTCTCAGCAAAATAAACCCTTTCCTCCCCAGCTTACTTTTGGTCATTGTGTTTTATCACAGCAATAGTAACCCTAACTAGGGCAATAATACATGAAGTAAATTTCATGCTTAATCTTGAGTCTCATCCCTAATATAACTATATGTATTTTCAAATTTCCCCAAAATGTGAGTAGCGGGTTACTTGCCTAGGTTGATTGAATACAGTTACAGGATGAATTTACCCTAATATAATTTAAGAACTAATTTAGCCCAAGAGAAAAAGGGAAGAAACTAAGAAGTGAGGGTGTGATAAACCCCCCACAGCCAAAACTCCCTCCGATTCAGGTTGCTATCTTTGACTTGCATGGCTGACTCTACCTTTCTGTATGTTTGGTAGACCCGTTATGGCAGAGTAATTGTGTAACATCTTACCCCACTATTTTTATTTTGTTATATATTTTATTTTATTCATGACCTCATCTCATGTAGCCCAAGCTGTCCTCCACCTTGTTCTGTAGCCAGCGGTGACTCCGAACCTCTGATCTTCCTGCTCTTGCTTTCTGAGTGCTGGGGCTGTGGTCTTCCCCCACCATGCTCCCTTTCTGTGATGCCGACGATATGTCTGGGTTTGGTGCAGGTGAGGCCAGCGTTCCTCCACCTCATCCCAGTCCATCTTATTTGTATGTGTATTACTGTATTTTATTCACTTTTTTGTTTTTTTCTTTTTACATAGAAAATATTATGACTTTGATCATAATGGAGGCTTTTGAGGGATGGGAAAAAATAGAGGTATGCCCCATCAGGGTCTGCTTCATAGAAATTTAGCTGGAATTTGGGGTCCAGTTTTTTGTTATTTTAGTTTTTCTGCCAATTATCTAAGGAATTTTTATTTATTTAATTTTAATGTAAACCATTATAAAAAGACATCACACACTGAAATTAATCAGACTCAAACTCTATACTTTTCAGTGACCTTCTATATAGTTAGAAGTCAGTTGTTATTTTATTTTAGAATGTTTATTTGTTCATATTGCCTTTGGTGAACATGGTGGCATCACACAGTCATCAGCAGTCCTTGGCCAATTCAGGAAGGTGGAATCTGTCAGCTCCTGTGGAATATATGATGAGCATTGAGTCTGCTGACCTGACATGTTCTCACTGGGCCCTGGTGGGAGGAATTTCTAGTGGGTTTGGAAACCTTTCTTCTAGGAATGACCGGTACAAATGTTTGCAGAGCCCAAAACTGCTCTCATAACCAGTTCCTTCCAGTCGGTGGTTATTACGGGGCAGGTGATGACCCGAAGCCTCTGCCTCTGGCTTCTTTATCCCATGCCTGCTGTCACCGCTTCAGAAAAGGGACCTTAGACTAGAAGACGGAATCTTGGTTCTGTGCAGAGTGGGCTTCAGACTCCAGACCACCAGCTGTGTTTACTGTGTCTTATCCCCCACCCCGGGAGAGGTTGTATGGTATGCCTTTTATAAACTTGTTATCAATTGGCTCAACAGTGTTTGGAATAAGGAGTCAAATACTAGTATCTGATCTGTGTAATTTTTATAATCCAATTGCTTCCCAATTGGAAGAGTGCTACAAAAGTCAAATTCACACCAAAAGTGAGAGGAAGGTAAAGAATTTCCCATGATTTCACCTCCTGCCCTCTGTGCTTAGTTCCTTTATTCCACAGCGTGATTCTCTTACACTCACAATGTGATGGTGATGTGTGGAGCTCCTCGCCAGCAGTACTCAGCTTGTGGACACCCAGAAAGTAACTTACTGGGATGCTGAGAGCATACAGACTCTGTAGGTCTCAATGCGAGCAAGTGACATCCTGATGCTACTGAGTTATTTTTTTTTTTTTATCATGAACGTAGAATTTCTGTCCAGTTATTTAGTTCTTTATTGATTTTGTCGGAGTTTTGTAGTTTCTCCATTTTTGGAACGGTATTGTAAATGCCATGACTTTTTAAAATTTCAAATTCTACTTGCTCCTTGTGGTATACAGGAAAGTGATTTTCCCCTCTTAGCTGCATTCTGTAATTGTTTCCTTATTTTAGTAGGGTTTCCCTTCTGATTTTCTGCGTAGCAGATCATGTCATTCATGCACAAAGAGAGTTTTACTGTCTTTTTTGCCCCTTGTATTCCTTGTATTTCATTTTCTTACCATAGTGCATTGGCAGGAACTTCCAACATGATGCTCAAAGGCAAGAAGGGGCGTCCCTTCCCTGGTCCTCTTTGTGGGAAAGTTTAAGCTTTTCCTGTTAAATATGCCAGATTTAGAAAGTTCTTAAGGCTTATTTTTCTTTTAAATCATGAATGGTTGCTAGTTGTATTTTGAAAGACAGAATTCAGGCCAGAGACTGCCTAATTGCACGTGATGGGAGGCGGGACAAATCTGACACGGCTGGGGCTTTTGAATGTCTGTGTACCTGGTGAAATTTGAGAAATACATGGTTATAGCGCATTATTAACTTCGTGCTTTCCTTAAACATCCACTTTTTCTATGTAGAAAAGACTGTATAGAGCAGATTGTAACAATTCCAAACTACTGTTACCTCTATTTAGAATATGTATTTGAGTGTCTTGCCACCCCATCACAATGAGCATTTGGTTCTGCATTCCTATTAGCTCATCATGCCTCAGCCATGTCCTGCATGCCAAGAGCTTTGCAGTGCTAAATAAACATGGACTGCTTTCCAGAAGCTTCATTTTGCTAAAAATCTGGTAGAAAAATGTAAAGCAAACCTAGCTGCATGAGGACATAGAACATACAACTCACAGGTAAAAGCCTTCAGCACCCTTTTTCTTTGCACAGGGATGCTCCCATTTTATTTGTATTTTGGGCATCCCTGTATTTGTGGTGAGAGCATTACTGAGGTTCAGGCTGTCAGGAAATCTGGTATCAAAGGCGTTCTTCAGAGTTCTTGCTACTGGTTTTCTTAGGGCTTCTCAGGGAGTTTCAGACTGTCGCTACACTGATTCTTCTGCCTTTTTTTAAAAAAAAAATTATTTTTATTTTATGTGCATCAGTGTGAAGGTGTCAGAGCCCTTGGAGCTGGTATCACAGACAGTTGTGAGCCGCCATGTGGGGACTGGGAATTGAACCCCGGTCCTTTGAAAGAGCAGATGGTGCTCTTAACCACTGGGCCATCTCTCCAGCCCCGATTCTTCTGCCTTTTTCTGCTTTGATTAACATTCAGCCTGAGCAGCTTTTAGGTGAGATGTGATGATTGTTACAACGATGGTTTCTTCTACCTGGGCTCCAAACTCCCATGTTTTTTGATTTCCACATATGTTTTCTTACTGGAGAAATGTCTGCTGTATACACGGTGTCTTTCTCTCTCCGTGTGTGTGTGTAGGCAGAGCGATCCTTCTCCCACAGTGTCTGTTTTCTGTATGTCCTCAGATGGTCACACTCAACAATTACTGTGTCTTTTTTGTCATTAATTTTTCAAGTATTCATTATAATGCCTGTTCCGTACCACATAATGCAGAGATGCCTTTGGGAGACAAGAGAGGTAGGTTGTGGTAAAAGGTAGAAAGAGGGATATAAGAGAAACAGATCAAATTTAAGAGAAACTCAGAGAAGGGAAAGATTATTTTTGGCTGCCCTGGACAGAATGAGCTGTTGGCTGCTCAGAATAGAGTTTCCATGTTTTCATCTGTTTCCTTGTCTGAGGATACGGATTCCGTGACTTAAAGTGGTTTTCCTGCATATTTGTGTGTGTGTGTGTGTGTGTTAACACAGCATAAAATGCAAACAGGACTAACATATTTCCTTTGGCATGAGTAGAACTGAGTTTAGAATAACAGTATCTTATGGGATTCTGTTAGCTGGGCCTCCCCCTCAGGTCATGTGTTCTCTTGTTCTCATCCTGCTCACAGGTCAACCCCATGAAAGAGATCATGCGACCAGGTGGTGATTTTACGTCTTACAGTTTTCATTTCTTCTAAAACTGATCGTGAAAGTGACTTGCCAACTTTTCTTCTGCCCAGGAAAATGTTTGTGCACGTTTGAGGGACCACGTGCAGCAGCTGGAGAGGAACCACGAAGCGGTCAAATTAGAGAAGACCGAGCTCATCAGCAGGCTGACGAGAAGTCTGGAGGACAGCCAGAAGCAGTGCGCCCACCTGCTGCAGTCAGGTGCGTGTGTCATGGGGCGTTCCCCAGAGCCCCTGTAACGTGGGCAGAGCATAGCTGGATTCCTGAACTATTAAGGCACTATTTACCACTATGTTGTGTGTAGGAGTGGGCTTGCAGGTGCATGCCATTTCACGTGTAGAGACTAGAGGACAACCTTCAGGGTTGGTCCTCTCTTTTGACCTGAGTTCTGCAGCTCAGACCCAGGCCATCTTGCCAACCCTTCCCGACACGAATTGCACTGCAAGCGCTTTTACACATTGAGCCATCTCACCAGCCCAGAGCCCCGAAGTATAAAAAGGCAGAGGAGACAGAAGTCAGATTGTTTTAGAGAGGATTATATGTGCACTCCGTACTAAAGGTGCAGGTTTTTTTTCTGTTGTGTAATCTGGAAAATGCAGGCGAGGGTATAATCCAGTAACCACACCAGCACGCCTCATCTTCCTGCAAACTGGGCTGTGGTGCCTGAACCTGCTTCCTGAAAGGAAAGGAGAGGAACTCACAAACCAGGTGGCACTCCGCTCCAAATGTGCAGAAGTTCTGTCCTCAGCCACCTTTGACTATGCAGTCTCGTGGTATTGCTTGATTGAATAGTTCTGTCATTTTTGTTTAACTTCGGTTTTGTTATTCCCTCACAATGATCAGCTACTTACCTGGACACTGGGTTCCATTTTTGTCACTGTTAAGATTTCTAGCATGGCCTCTGTGGTATCTGAAACATGTTTCCTATGCTTTTCATGGTAGTGGTACTTCCAATTATTTTTATAAAAATGCTGTTAAAGACAGTAAAACATCAGGTTGATACACAGACTATGGAATAGACAAATTATCCTCATTTCTGGTTGATAATCAGTTTGGATTTTTATTAGCTAATATACATACATGTCACATTTTGGAGCATGAGCGAGTCAGACGGCTGGGACAAGGTGTGGGAGTGTGGGTCAACTATACAGTGAAAGTACTGAAGTTGGAGGCTGCCTGTCGCTGTGTGTGCTGCTGAGGGACCAGTTTTGGACCCTGTTCTCTTTAGGCTCTCCTAGCCCTGCTTAGCTATCAATCTGCCTTCCCCCTTGCCATGACTTAGTGAGTCTTTTCTTTGGCTGTGAAAAGCTTTGAACTGTGATTACTTCCCCCACCTGTTTCTGAGAGAGCAGTTTTCATTTAAAGAAGCCTCAACCACCCCTTTGAACTAGAATCTCTTAGTACACTTCAGGAATGGGTTTGTTGGGGATAGAGAGGTGGCTCAGGTGAGAGCACTTCCTGCTGCTGCAGAGGACTGGAGTCCAGTTCACAGCTCCTGTAGAGCTCACAACTGTCTGAAGTCTAGCTCCAGAGGACCTGACACCCCCTTCTGGCCTCGGTGGGTGGGTGTGTACACACACACACAAATGCAAATCTTTAAAATAGTAGTAGTTTGCTAAAATTTTATAAATATTGCTGTAATGTACTTCTATATGGAGATGGGAATGTTGGAAGTAGAAGCATTTTACAAGACAGCAAGATACAGTTTCCTCGTAGGGCAGAAATGGTAGGGTAGACCTTTCTTGGCTTCTGTGAGCTGGGACCTCTGTCCCCACCAGATGACTGCTGTGGGTGCAGCCGTCACCACTCAGTGCTTACAGGGTCAAAGGCTGTGAGCTCCTTGAGTACTAAATCTCAGGCACATGTGGATCTGATTTAGGTGTTTGAGGTCTCCCATGGTTGCCTATCTATGTGGCCCTAAAATCATAACAATAAAGCAGACTCCTTCTCAAGCCTTGGTGGGTCCCAGTCCTGTAGACGTGAACACCAGGCTTCCTTTCAGTTACATAGCCTGTGACTCTCTCTTGCAGGCTCCATGCAGGAGGTGGCTCAGCTACAGCTACAGTTGCAGCAAGCACAGAAGGCCCACATCCTAAGTGAGAGCATGAATAAGGCTCTGCAAGTGAGTACTAGAAGAGACATAGGCAATGCCCCAGCACCTCTTTGGAACCTTAGGTTTCTCTATGTAATAAAAGTGGCCAGACCATCTTCAGACCATCCAGGGAGGTTTTTCAGGATCTCTCCCCACACCACCATTAGTTAGACCTGGGTGTTCCCACCCAGTTCCGATGAACTGCACAGTCAGGCCTCTGCCTCCTGCCTCTGCAGGTCATCTGCAGGTGTCGGGAATATTTAATTGGGCTCTGATTCTCTCAATTCTTCATACACTTTAATTTTCCTAAAAGGTAAGGAAGATGCTGGAGAGAAGTTCTAGAGTTGCCTCTGCTGAAGGAGGTACTCTGCCCGTTGACCCTGCAGGCAAAGCATGGCACGTTTCTGCAGATAGAGTATATAGCATGTTCCTCCAGGCAGAGCATAGCACGCTCCTGCAGGTAGAGTATAGGATGTTCCTGCAGGCAAAGCATGGCACGGTCCTGCAGATAAAGTATAGCATGTTCCTGCAGGCAGAGCATAGCATACCCTGCGGACAGGGTATAGGACACTTTTGACAGGTAGCACACATAGCATGCTCTGGCTGAGATATCTGTTTTGTCCTCTGCTGTAGTGAAGCCAGAACACCAGAGGAATCTCAGCTAAGGGGATTTGTAAATCAGAGGGTTGTAGAAAGACCGTCTGCCTTTGCTGCTTCATTCATTCGAACATACATTCATTTGAACACACAGCAGGAACTGGCCTTTATGAAGTTATTTAGAATGAATGTTAAGAATGTATTTGAAGAGATTTTTTCTGCATTCTACTGGTTAAAATAAAGTTTGAAACACAGACTGTCTGATTTTGTTATCCAAGAAAATAAGAAAATTTGTTTTTGATATTTTGTTGTAGGAGGAATTAACAGCACTTAAGGATGAGATTTCTCTCTATGACTCTGCTGCAGAACTCGGAGTCCTTCCAGGTGACTCAGAAGGAGACTCGAGTATAGAGCTCACTGAGTCATGTGTGCACTTGGGCATTAAAAAAGCCAATTGGAAACAATCCAAAGCTATAAGGTACTGTAGGAGTAGTTTACTGTAGAAGAATTTATGTTACTAAAGCTGGTGATGGAGGCATGGGACACGGGAGGCACCATGCATAAAATAAAGACCTGATTAGGGGACTCTGTATTTTAGAATTTCGTAATGAAGTATGAATGCCTAAAAATCCAAATGCACAGAAATCTGAAGTCATCACACTGTGCTTATAGTCCTCATCATGCAGATAAGTACCAGTTACATAAAGCTAAAAGGGGGTTTATGTAGTTAAAGTATACAGACTATGCTGGGGAGATGGCTCAGTGGGTAAGAGAGCTTGCTATGGGCATAAGGACCTGAGTTCAAATCCCTAGCACCTACCTTCAAAAGGTAGGCGTAGCTACCTGTACCTACAATCCTAGCGTTGTGGGAGGTTGAGACAGGAGGATAGCAGAGGATTGCTGGCCACCAGCCTCACTCCAGGTTCAGTGTGAGACCTTGTTTCAAGGGAAGTGGAGGGTGATAGAACAGGACACCTAATGCACAAGTGTGGGCACACACCTGTGTACACACCTGGGTATGCACCACACACGTATTCCACTCACGTATACACAAGTATACAGATTACGTATGTGTGAGCTATTTAGATGAATGTGTACTTGTAATGTTAGCCTTGTATGTTAAAAATAGGTATGTTGCGTTAATCAGTCATTTATGAGAAAATAAGCATAGCAATAGCGTTACGTTTTCCTTGGAACCTTACTGAGAGCTTAAATAACTGACTGACTGACTGACTGACTGATCCATTTACTTATTTACTTATTCATTCATTCATTCATTCATTCATTCATTCATTCATTCATTCATTTTAAGCACGTTTTGCCTGCATGCTGGTGCCCATGGAAAGTTAGAAGGTGGCGTCGGATCCCTTGGAATTGGAGTTAGGGATGACTGTGAGCCACCATGCGGGAACTGGGAACGGACCTGGGTCGTCTGGCAGAGCAGCCAGGGTTCCCACCCACTGAGCTGTTTCTCCAGCCCTGAGATCTCACAGAGGTTCTACCATGCCCCTGCTATTGTAGATATTTTTTCAGTCACATGTGCAAGAGTGCTGGGGAGAGTGGGGAGGGCTGAGGAGTTAGTTACATAGTTGCGTGAGGCACTCAGTGGCTGCTCTAGACACTTGGGGGACTTTGCATCTTTGCTGCATGGAAGGTACTCTGTGAGGTCCTGAAATAGTCTGTAAAAAAAGCCAGTAGAAACTGTCCTTTCCCCAAGGAGTCTGCAGTTGTCTGACCAGATGAAAGGAGACATACCCAATAAACAATGAAATGCTGTTTGGTCAGTGTCAGACTTGACATATTCTGGGAGAGGATTTATCCACTCTCCCTGCTGGTTTGTGTCAGGAATGAGAGATGGAATACTGTCAGATTAGGTTTAGGCTAAAGCAAGCGCCTAGGGCCTTGCTCATTCTAAGGAAGTGCTATATCACTGACCTGTGCTTGCACCTCTGAAGAAAGTGCTCTTGAAAGCATTTGGCTTCACCACTGACTGGGGTCACAGTCTTTATTGCATTGTTGTTTGATACATGTTGTGTCAAGTAGTAAGCAACCACGCACAAACCTACATCTCATGACAAGTTCATTGTCCAGGGCCTTCGGGAAGACTGTATTTTAATGCTGCCATTACAGTTTTAGAGCAGTGAGATTTAGTCAGTTGGAATCTAAAGTAATGAGGTGATACTGCAAGGGAAGATGCTATTCTTTAGCTTAGTAAGGTTCTATTTACCAGGGTGTTTTTATCTTCTGGGGCTCTTGTCACTACAGATAACAGCTATGCCTGGGGGAAAGCAGGGAAGAAAATAGTAGAACTAGACTGGTATTTTTTGGTAGGAACAATTCTCAGGTTCTTTCCTAGGGCCATGTTGACCTAGGTTTCATTCTATCCCATTACCTGGTTTACAAATGGAGGCCACTATGGCTGAGATGAAGTGTGGGGAACTGCTGTCAGCCCAGCCTTAGCTGGGGGAGAAGTGTGGCAAGCCGAGCAGTGGCAAAGCGGCTCTCAGTAGGAGTATTTGGACCTTATCACATGTATTGAACGAAGGTTCCACTATGGTTGGTGAATGCAAAAGAAGTATCTTATTATTTTTTTTATGCTTAGGTACTTACAATTTGAAGTTACATGTGATCAGAAAACACACTTTTCTGTGAATGCCTCATTTTTTTGTCACTGAATTCTCAGGGGCTAGTGAGAGACTGGTTTGGACTACAGCTTTGCCTTTATTGCTAATAAATGGTCTTGTGCCAACTTTATAACTTGCTTTTATCATGCTTGCTCTCTCTCTTGGAACTTAACGTGGTAATTGAAATAGATAATGAATGTGGCTCTCCTGGAATATGTCCCAGCACTTATGTTAAGTACTGAAAAATGATGGCTATTTTATGGATGATCTTTTAAAATATGCCATTGATCAGATTTTACCTTAGTCTACTTTGAATTCAACGCATCCTTTATAAAGCATTTTGATCCTCAGTCTCATGACAAATGTTGGCTTTCCCGGAGCAGAGAGCTGAATCACTTGGCTCAGTGTCACAGGTGCTGCCAGGACTTGAGCTCAAAACTCTTTGGGCCCGGCTTAGTTTTCTGCTTGTGCACAGTTATGCGATAGTCAAGCCTTTTTACTTTAAATTTCATTCTTTTCTTATCTCTCTTATGATGAAGATTAAAGATAGTTCATTAAAAAATATTTTACTCCAGTTTATTACTACTTGCATTTTAGTTTGTGCTGTGGTTGGCCTTGGAACTGAGTGATGAGTGAATGTATCCACACTGATCTCTTTCCATAAACACACTTCATCTTTATTGGTTACGGCAGATTCTGCCTTATGTACCTTCTGTTTGGTTTTTGTTTTGTTCCTTGAAAGTAGGCTATTGGTGTGTATCCCAGGCTGGCCTCAGATACATAATGTTGCCCTGGACTCCCAAGAACTGGAATTATTGTCATGTACCACTGTGCTGAGCTACTCTTTTAATTTCTATTTACATAACATTCATAGCCACAATGTAGCAATTCTAAAGTATGTTCCTGTAGCTAATAGACTTGAGGCCTCTCATCATTAATATGAAGAAATGACTGACCCACTCAGCTGAGAATGTGGAGAATCACCACATCGGAGTGGGTAATTAGTAAGAGCTCTAAAGCCATCCAATAAATGCAACATCCAGAGGACACATGCAGCTTAGAATCGCTCACCCACCAGAGGTTAATAGTTATCATCCATTCTTGAGAAGCATTCTCAGAGGGAATTTAAAGAACATAGGAAAGAAGAAAGTTGTGTTTTCTAGGAGTGAGTTGATTTGTTGAATGAAAGGAAACAAATTTTCCTGGTGTGAGTTACTTTTTTTCTTGACTTGAGCAGCTTTGAAATCACTGACCCAGGAATCCGTGGCTCCCGGCTTTGGCTACCAATCATCACCCCCGTAGGCTGCTGCCTAGTAAACGGTTTAGCCTTAATGTTCTGTTTTACATTGATGGGATTTGAGGGGCTAAATCTACACAGCCTGCAGACAGCTTCCTCTCCATTATTGTAGTTGGCTGCGAAGCTCAAACAATAAACATTTAACAAGGGAATGCCTTTTTCCTTTGGTCTTCTCAGCAGGCTTAGGAAGAGACTACAGTTTTATTTGGGTTCCAGAAAACCATTCTCCATAGGATACTATGATCCTTGGGCAAGGAGGTCAACACTCAGACTTTTTCCTTTAGAGAAAGGAGAGAAATTATTTCATAAGCACTTTCTCTGCTCTCTGATCTGGCTTCCTCTAAGAGTACAGAGTGTGTTATTTCAGTGGCCTGTGTTCATTCAGAAAAGGAACCACCTGGCCTCATTTGCTAGCTGTGTAAACTGAGTGCTCATTGTTCACCACATCATATAGCAGAGTGCTTTCTTATCTATTATATCTCTTATATAACTGTATCTGTCATAGTTACATTCCTATAGAAATATAAATGATTTAAATAGGTAAGTTTTTATATATGCAAATGTATGCAGAATATACTTATGAATATTGGTATAAATCTATATGTATGTACTATATCCATCCTAAGGAGTTTTGTTTATATTGTTAAAAATAAATTTACCTAACAATCAAGTCATTCTCTCTTCACACACACATGATATTCTAACATTTCATTAAAAAAATCTGAAATCTTTCAATTTCAAGAGTGAAAACTTTAATTCAGATATCATTATTTCTTTTTTAGATAGATTCTTCTCTTTTTAGAAGATTTTGGAAATGGACATTGACATTTTACAGTTCTTTATACTCAGCTCCCGCACTTCCTATTAATATCTTGTATTAATTGCTAAAATTAATGAACCAATGTGCTTACATTATCACTAGTGTCTGAGGTTTACTTGGCTGTCCTTACTTTTTACCCAATGTCTGTGATGTTAGAGTACGTACCAGCCACTATGAAACTGTAGTTTAGAAACTTATATGACTGTTTTCAATTAAGAAAAAAAGACGCTTCTATTGAGAATTTCATACTCGAATACAATGTATTTTGATTATATTTGTCTTCTCTACTCCCCATAGTGCTTTCTGGATCCACTCCAACTTGTTGCTTTGTATTTTTGTTGTGTTTTGTTTTTGTGGTAAATAGCCCACGGAGTCTAATTTGTACTGGCCATGTACTCAAGGGAGTAGGGCCGTCCACTGAAGCCTGGGTGTACCAGGGTCAATACCCTTAAAGAAAACGACTCTCTCCCTAGAAGCTATCAGCTAGAGTGGGGACCTCAGAAGCACTCCCTCTTCCTGCTGCACTGGTGACTGGCTTGAGCTCGTGCAGGTCTTTTTATTTCTTTAAGACATATTCATACAATATATTTTGATTATTTTCATCCTTACTCCACCCTAACTCCTCTCTCATTCACCCCTCACCCTCATCGCCTCCTAATTATGTCTTTTTTTTTTTTATTCTCTCATATATTACATCCTGACTGTAGTTTCCCCTCCTCCTCTCCTCTCACCTTCTCCACCCCACCTGCCTCTCCTCAGAAAAGGGCAGACCTCAACCATGGACCTCAACCAAGCACAGCGTAACAAGCTACAGTACGGCCAGGCATGTACCATCACAGTGAGGCTGGACGAGGCGACCCAGTGGGAGGAGAATGGTCCCACAAATAGACAAGAGAGTCGGAGACAGCCTCTACTGCCACCGTTAGGAGTCCCGCAAGAACATCTAACTAGTCAGCCATGTATATGCAAAGGGCTACGTCAGACTCCCACAGGCTTCCTGAGCTCTGTAAGCCCCCATGGGTCCCAGTCAGTTGATTGTGTGGGCCATGTTCTTTGTCCTTGACCCTTCTGGTTCCTCCGACCTTCCCTCCCACCCCCTTTCTTAGAGCTTTGCCTAATGTTTGACTGTGGAACTATGCATCTGCTCCTATCAGTTACTGGTTGGAGTCTCTCTGATGATGACTGTGTTAGGCTCCAGTCCCAAAACACTCTGTAGGCAGGACAAACTGTAGGTTGAAGGTTTTGTGGCTAGATTGTGCAGGTCTTTTATAGGCAGCCATAGCTGCTGAGAGCTCATGAGGGCAGAGGTCCTGGCATCTCACACACACACATACACACTAACATTACTTTAAAAATTAGACTCTCGTTCTAAGCCTTAAGCTTATTGAAAATAGAGTTAAAACAGCTCAGCAACAGAGCATTTGGGGAGCATGCACGAGACCACTAGGGTCAGCCCTTATTACTGTAGAGAAAGGGAAGGGAAAAGGAGAGAGGAGGAAAGAGAGAAAGGAGTTTAGATTAGCATGGTTTTTGTTTTAGATTTCTGGTTGCTCAGATTTGACCCAGACTTAGTTGCCAGTAAGTTGGAAGAGAATAGTAGCTGTTGGTTAGGATGGCTGATGTTTGCTGTTTTTTCCTCCTCAATATCTGTATTGCCTTGTTCAGTATTAGCATGATACATACCAAAAATCACAAGTATGAACTATGTCAGAGTTAAAGTGCTTGTATCTAGGAAGAAAGACTAAGGGGAAAAGTATCTTCTGAGGAATGAACTTACTTTTGTGCAAAAGTGATATCCTTGTATATGACAAAGTTCCAACTTACTTATTTTTGTGTGTATTAGTGTTCTGCTTGCATGTTTGTGTGTGCAATACATGGAGTGCCTGGTAAAGATGGAGGCCAGAAACAGGCACAAGATCCTCTGAAGCTAGAGTTACTGATGGTTGTGACCCACCAAGGTGCCAAGGATTGAATCCAGGTCTTCTGGAAGAACAACAAGTTCACCTAATCACCAAACCCTCTCTCCAGCCCCCCAAATTCTTTAGCAGAGTTTGCATGTAGCTCAGTGTTAGAATACTTGCCTGGCATATGTGAGGCACTGGAAAACAAAGAAGCAAAATGTTGAAAATAAACTTGGTTCAAAATGCTGTGACTGTAAAGGGGTAAAAACATGATCACCGTGTGGGTAGGACTTTAAGATTTGTTACTTGATTTAATGCTAAACCAGCAGTTTTCCCATCAGCACTGCACAGCAAGAAGCCCCGAATGAAGAGCTTTCAAAGGATGAGGTTATCCTGAAGTTGAAAACACAAGTTCAGCGCTTGCTGAATAGCAACTCCGTGAAGCGGCATCTGGTGTCTCAGCTACAGAGAGACCTCAAAGAGTGCCGCGGAACAGAGGACGCTCCCCAGCAATTGACGGATGGTGGCAAAGGCATGGAGGTGAGGTCCGTGGAACCTGTACAGTTAAGAAGCCCCTTTGAAACATGCAGTATAGAGAACCTTTTTGCTTTGAGGGTATAAGTTAAGTTCTTGGTTTCCTGGGGTTGATTTGACTCTTAGAAGTAAAGCTTCCAGGAAAAAAAGCCACTTGATGGGATATTTTTTGGCTTGTTCTTGGCACCTGGTAAATGAGATGCCAATTAGGCAATTTCTTTGTTCACAAATGAGAGGAGTACTTTTTTGTTTTTTAGCTTTTTAAAAATTTTAATTTTTTAATATTACAGTTTATTGACTTTGTATCCCAGCTGTAGCCCCCTCCGACTTCCCCTCCCAATCATACTCTCCCTCCCTCATCTCTTCCCATGCCCCTCTCCAAGTCTACTGATAGGGGAGGTCCTCCTCCCCTTCCATCTGACCCTAGTCTATCAGGCCTCATCAGGACTGGCTGCCTTGCGTTCCTCTGTGGCCTGGTAAAGCTGCTCCCCCACGGGGGTGGGGGCAGTCAAAGTCAGTCCCTGCTCCCCTTACTGGGGAACCCACTTGGACACTGAGCTGCCATGGGCTACATCTGTGCAGGGGTTCTAGGTTATACCCATGCATGGTCCTTAGTTGGGATATCAATGAGAGGAGTACTTTTGAAGAGGGTGTGTGCATTTTGTCAGGGTTGGTTCAAGCCAGCCATACTTTCAAACCCTCTAGTGAGAGCCCTTCGAGGCTCTGCTCCCGAGCTCTGCCTGCCCTGTTACAGGAGTGGGTCTCTGTGAGGAAATGGTGTATAGCACTGGTTGATACTTACCTCTGAGTTGTGTCTTTTAAATTTATCTTAAATTTGCCTTCAACTTGTAATCCTCTGTCTATGCCCCTGAGTACTGAAACTGTAGGAGTGTGCCCCCATGCTCAGGTGAGATGAGGAAGATGAAGGGCAGTCTATGACCCATCTAAGCTGTCCGTCAGTCTCCGGAAGCTGAAGTCACACTACATGACTGAGATGGTCAGGATTGCTGGAGCTCCCACCAGACTTTTTTCTTTTTCTTTGTTTTTTGTTTTGTTTTTGTTTTTTTGAGACAGGGTTTCTCTGTGTAACCTTGGCTGTCCTGGACTTGCTTTGTAGACAAGGCTGGCCTCGAACTCACAGAGATCTGCCTGCCTTTGCCTACCCAAGTGCTATGATCAAAGGCATGTGCCACCATGCCCTGGCTAGATCTTGAGAGCAGCTTTTTTTCCTCTTTTTCACAAACTCACCATCTGTACAGCTAAGAAAAATAGTGCAGAAATGAACTGATAGTTAAGAAAAGGAAATGGAAGGATAAAGGGATGCAGGAGTATATTCCTTTTCTCCTAAAGGTAAGTAAGTTTTAATGTGACTACTGGTTTCTCTCCTGCTTCTTATGCTGGGAGTCCTGTTCATTAACAAATCCTGTCAAAGTACGTGAGATGTTCTAAGATGCCAATTATTGTGTCATAAAAAAAAAGTTGGTTACCCCATGAAATGTGTGCCGCCATTGCACAATACCAATCAATACTGTACCAATCAATACTGTACCAATCAATACTGTAGTCAACAGCGTTTGCAGCTGAGTGGGACTGTTGGTTGCCTCCTCCTCCCCTCTGTAGAGTACCTTCTGGTACTATAAAAATTTGGACTGTGTTATATGATATGGTGAGTGCTTTACCCTCGAACATTGCGTGGACTCTTGCTTCCCAAATTGTTACTACAGAACTTTCAGTTAGCCTGTGAAGTTAGAAAGCATGATTGAGAAACATTGGGAAGTCTGTGGAGAGAGAGGAAACAGTTGCTATTCAGTGTTGTTTTTGAAAAGATATTATGTGTACGATTTTGCGGAATTCACTGATAATAGAAGCATAAGGCACACATGAATATTTGAAAGGTAGTTTGGGTATGTGGAGCCATGTGTAATGTAGCACTTTGGAACAACATATGTGTAGCTGGTGTTTGCCCATAGTCACACACCGGGGATTAAAACTAACTGTTCTAATCCCAGGGGTGGGGGTATGTGTTGTTCTCTGTGTCTGTATGTGTGTGTGTGTTTTAAAGAATCCAAAATTACAGAATCTCACACATATCTATATTGAAAAAAAAACAAACAACTTTCTATTAAGGATTCAGCTAGATGTAGCCGTGCATGCCTGCAATCTCAGTACTTGGGAGGCAGAGGCAGGCAGTGAACTCTGAGTTTCAGGCCAGCTTGGTTTACACAGAGAGCTCAAGGCCAGGCAGAGCTACACAGTGAGAGCCTGTTTCAAACAAGACAAGCAGTCGAAGCGTGCCGTTGTATGGCATTCCCAGGCTAATATAGGATAGAGATTAGAAGACTGCCTGTGTGCAGCATCAGGCAGAGTTTGAGTTAGATCAGATATGCCGTTCGTTCCAGCTGACCCTGCGTGGCTAAGGCAGAATGCAGTGGGTTAGAGAGGCAGAGGGTCTGAGTTTGGTTCCCAGCTCTCTTGTTGAGATTTAATGCCCTCCAGTGGACTCTTTGGGCATCGCATATATGTCCACACATACACTTGTGCGTGTACACCTCCACACCTCCACAATAAACATAATATATAAAATATACATTTTATATATGTATTAAAGATAGAATATGTAAAGGTCTTAGGAAAACCTACCAACAGTTAGAGTCCATATACTGAATTCTTTGTAAACAAAAGACAGGAAGCTTTTTGTGTCTGTTCCCCAGGAAATTTCTTTTGTATGTGTGTGCCCGTGTGAGTGTGCACATTTGTCCGTGGGCTGAAAAAAGTGAGTGGTGAGGGATCAGCCGTAACACCCAGGGTTTGTGCCGCCCTTGACAAGAAGCTGCTTAAGAAGAGTGTGCTTTAAAGGCTGTGGCTCATCACGGTGGAGAAGGGGCAGAGGCGGTGGGAGAGGCGACGTGCCTGGCCACGGATGCCATCGCAGGAAGCAGAGAGAGCTGTGCACTGGCCGTCAGCTGGCTTCCCCTTCCTTTTACGTCATTCCCCGTCTGCAGTCCATCAAATGTCGCCACTCACAGGCACATCTAGAGGTGTGTCAGCTCCTGATCCTAGATACCTTGAAGTTGATGGTTCAGTGTAACAGTCTTCGTTCCGCCCTTTCTCAGCTTGACACAAACATACCAGTTCTAATCATAATTCACCTCTGACGCTCAGTTAAACTCTTAACACAGACACACTCAGTGAGGAGTGAGGTCCATCTAATCATATCTGACAGTTATAATTGTTTTTCCCACACCTGCCACGTCTGCAACTTTAAATTTGTTCACACTCCCTTTCCCACCAAGCTGTACATTTTAAATATCTTTCTGTTTCGCCTGCTCTTCACTGGGCACTTGACTGTGAACAGAGCAGATCAGTGAACAGGAACCATTCCTCAGTCCAGATGCTGTAATCTCTGAAAAAGTCTTCCTCAGAGTGATTCCCAGAGATTAGTCCATTACTTTCAAATTTAGCCTCACTCAAATTCTCAGGGCGCAATAGAATTCAAATGGGTTCTTTTCTAGAATGTTACATGAATGGCCTTGTAATCCAGTTGCCAGCTGAAACCCAGAGAGCCAGATTCACTGTCTAAATTTCTGTTAGCCTCCTGGTGTGCCCATATTCTCCCAGAATAGCCAGTGAGCTCTGCCTGCAGCATTTTTCTCTCTCGCAGGCTCACAGTCTCTGAAATTCCTTTGGCAAACCAGTTGAGGAAGCCTGTTAGCCATGTGGTCATGTAGTCAGGCAACAGTGCCCTTCTTTGGAACAGTCTGTGTTAGTTTTCTTATGATTGTGACCACATAACATTGTGGAATAGATTTCAGGTACTTTCAGAAATTGAGTGGATAGATGTGTTGATTCTCCTTTAGAGAGTAAGGAACTTCTAGATATGGAAACGTTCAGATGGAAGGAGACACAGAGTTACGTAAACAAACAGGTTCCACTGTGGGCGCAGCACAGAATGCAGGTGAAAGAACCGCTAGCATCTCCTTTCCATCTCGTTCAGTAACTGAAAATAATTGCACTACCCAAAGCACGTTTTTTTTCCTAAATGAAATTATTTCAAAATGTAAACATTTGTTTTATTTTAAACTTGAAACCATTTTAAACTTTCAGACTAAAACAGATACCTCTGAAAAAACAACTAATCAGTTATGGCTTGATTCTTCTGAGGCAACTGTCAGAGAAGATATTCTACGGCTGAAAAATGAAGTTCAAGTTTTACGACAGCAGAATCAGGTGAATAAATGTCCTGACCTTAATGAGAGTTTTGATGGGCTTATTGACTGCAGAGGTAGCACAGACTTACGTAACAGATGCAGGCAATGTTAGCAGGTGGACACAGCTCCAGAGGTGCTTGTGGGTTCCTGCAGTTTCTCTTCCTGGTGCTTTTATTAGAAGGTTAAGTCATTCCTATTTCATGTGGTAACTTGACCAATAGGTTTGCTCGTCTCTTAGCCAGCTTTTGCCCCAAATGTAAAACCTTATTTGTTTAGATGACTATTACTGAATTCTAAGACTAATTTTAAGCTATCAATTAGCTAACACTTCTCTGGCTAAATATTTCCATGTAAGTATTTCAAAACAAATACAAGATTTAGAATTGCTACTTACCTATTAGAATACTACTTACACAGAAATACATCTGTGTAGAATTATGAAGGAGAGATTGTATCAGATCATGTTGTAAGTCCAAGGGCCTTAAGATGTCAGACTGATCAATGTGCGTGGTGTTTCTTTCCTGTAATCTTTCATTCTGTGTCTAGGAATTTAAAGAAGCTGAAGAAAAACTGAGGAGTGCAAACCAAGATTTATGTAATCAGATGAGACAGATGGTGCAAGACTTCGACCGAGACAAGCAGGAAGCGGTGAATAGGTGAGTCTGTGTTGGTGCCCATTGCTTTCTCCTGGGACAACTCCCTGGATAGCCCAGTCTTTAACCCTTGTAGCCCCCTTCCCTGAAATGGAGTGAACTGTCTCTGTGGAGATCTTAGATTGGCAGAGGTCAGCCCCTGCTTCCTGAATACAATGTGGAGCACTGACATGTTATGTAGAAGACTAACTCTAGCTTGTCACCACTGCAGTTCACTGAAATACTAGAGCCGTTTCTGAAGGCTCATCTGGGAAACGGAGGGGTTTTGTCCTCCAAGTACAGAGTTAGAAATTTGTAAACAGCCCTTTGGAAGATGAAATGTAAGTTCATATACCGCTGGTGTTTGTGTATTAGACATGCATGGTTTGAATTTGGGAACCATTTCTCAGTTACTTCAATTGAACAGTTACTTCTTTATAAGCAGCAGACCTCAGCGTAGGCTGATTCTTCTGTTTGAAGTTCTGGGACATTCTCATACCCAAGTGTCCAATTTTCTCTAAAAACATGAAGAAAGAAAAGTATGAAGATTCCTGTAAAGGCCACTGGTTTTAAATTAACTAGTCTTGATTTTGGTTAGGGGGAAGCAGTCTGATGTAATGAAAAATGAGGGGGGCAGGCAGGCTGGCCAGCCAGCTGGACAGTTCCTCCTGCCCTGGTGTTGCATAGCTCTACCGCCCCTCTCGCTAGGTGTGAGAGGACTTACCAGCAGCACCACGAAGCCATGAAGGTCCAGATCCGAGAGAGTCTTCTAGCAAAGCATGCTGTGGAGAAGCAGCAACTCTTCGAAGTCTACGAGGGGATCCAGTCACAGCTCAGGTAAAAGGGGCCTCTGCACTTGGAGGAAGTAGTTTGTTATGCAGAAGTTGTGTATGTGTGCAGGCGTGTGCACACACTCCCTTACTTGCTACTTCTGTGTCTCCGAGGTCTGACCTTGACAAGAAGAACAAGGAGATGGCTGCTGTGCAAGAGAGTTACCTGGAAGTGTGCAGAGAGAAGGATGAGTTAGAGTCCGCTCTCAGGAAGACCATGGAAAAGGCTCAGGAGCAGAAGGTAGGCTGCTCCTGCCGCATCCCTCTCCTGCCTCCATCATTCACACTAGCAAAGCATTCATAGAGGCCTTCTTATTTGAAAAATACTGAAATTGTTATTAAAATCTTTGTAGAGAGGGTGACCAGATTTGGGGGGGGGCGATCACATTTAAAAATTTTAATTTATGATTTATTTTATTATTTTTAATTGTGTGTATGTGTGTCTCTGTGGGTATGTGCACGAGAGCGCAGTTGTCTGTGGCCGTGAGCACGGCGGTGTGTCTCAGCAGCCGTGAGCCTGCCCACAGTGTGCTGACAGCGGCTGTGAGCTGCGCAGTGTGCGCCATTACTGGCTTTCCCTCTACACCTGCTGTGCTCCGAGTAGACAATTGTCATTTTATTGTCCTGGAGGTCTGACTCCTTGCTTGGACCAGCCTGCAGGCCACAGTTTGAAAGATTCAAAGCTAGAGACTAGATGCAGAGCCTTGACTAAATATTCTGAATATTGCATCTTAAAGCAAGGTTTTCCATCACAGATTGGGAAGGGCAGTAATGAGCAGATAGGGTGTTCAATTCATGTACCATTTTGGTTATATTTCAGTAGATCAAGATGATGGAAAGCGTGCCATATGTACATGTCACTCGGGAAAATTCTTAAAGGGAGCAGTTTTAGTTAGTGTTAGTTACAGAGGGGTTACAAAGGATTTAAAATTATTTAGAAATTGAGACCTTGGCTTTCAGTGATTGTATAAATATTAAAATAGGGAGACAATTGCTGATATGAGCGTTAGGTGGGAGTTCATGCAGATTTATGAACTCCGCAGGACCAAGATCCGTGCCATGTGTGCTATTTTGTTTTTTTATAAAGATAGTTTTATACCGTAGCCCAGACTGGCTTTGAACCTGCTATGAAGACAAGAATGACCTTGAAGCCCTCATCCTGCCCCCACCCACACTGGAACATTTTAACTTGGTGACTGCTAATACTACAGAGACGCTTTTTCATTTACAGAAACAGCTTTTGGAAGACAGAGAAGAGTTTGTAGGCAAACTGAAGTTAGAACTTGAAGAGAAGTACCAAGAAACTCTTCAGATGGAAAAACAGAACTGGCTGAAAGGACAAGAGCAGGCCGAGAACGAGGTGATGTCCCCTGGAGCTCGCCGGGACACCTGGAAGAAAGGGGCTGCTCAGAGTCGCTTCTGGTCACTCTGTTTATTTTCTTTTTCCCAGCCCTGGCTGGCCTGCAACTTGCCATGTAGAACAGCCTGGCCTTAAACTCACAGAGCTCTGCCCGCCTCTGCCTCCTGAATGCTGGGATTAAAGGAACGAGACACTACACCTGCTAGTGATCACCCTCTATTAATAACTCTAGTCATTCTTCCTGAACTCAGGACTTATAATTAGTTAGCAAGTGTGTAGATAGCCATCTGTGCGTCTCAGAATCGGCTGTTAGCACCCATCATACCACTTTGACTTTTTAAAAGTGCTCCATGATCTCCATCCAAATTCAGGAGATATGGGATATTTCTTTGACTCCTAGAAATGGAACTGTGGCCTAGTTTCCTATTATGAAATGACTTGAATAAGTCTACACCAATATCTCTATAATTATGTAGTTATAGACATAAATAACTCATGTATTGGATTAGAAGAAAACTGATGGGCAGACTCAGCAGCAAAAACTTTAAGAAATTAATTTATTTAATGAAAAACATAGTGTGCTGCTTAGGCCATTTTCATGCAAGTGTAAGAATGGCCTTAGCAGCCAGTGCCATTCCCTGCTTGACTTCCCTCTCCTTGCCCATCCTATTAGCTCCTTTTGTTCCCTCACAGTCTGACTTGTACTTTCATGCTGCCTGCATATACTGGATGGTATGCATCTTTATGAATTCTAAGACCCACAGGTGAGAGATAATGTATTTATCTTTCTGAGACAGACTTGTGCTGGTGTCCTTATCTTGGGCCACATCTGCTTTCTTACAAATGCTGTAACTTGTTTCTGTAATGACTGAGGGGAACTCTATTGTGTGTAAATTGCATCCTTTGTTGGTCACCCTGCTGCTGACATCTAGGTTAAGTCTATAGGGAGCTGTCATGTGCAGCAAGACAGTGAACATCGCTGTGTGATGTCTCTGGCACATGCTGTCTTGGGTGTTTTGGGTAAACATCCAGGATTGGCATGGCCGGGCCTTTTCATAGCTTCATTTTCAGTTTCTGAGGAACCTCCATACTGGCTTCCACAGTGGCTGAACTGAGCTTAACCCTCCTGCCCTTGGCGTGCATGGCTTCCCCTTTGTCTGCATCCTCACCAGCACGTGGTACTTGTCTTCTCCTCTGCCTCCTTTCCGAGGCACGATGTCACCCTGCAGCCTGGAACTTGCTATGTAAACTAGGCTAACTGACTCATCTGCTTCTGCCTTCAAGTATTGGAGTTAAAGGCATGTACCACTATCATGCCTAGCTAGTTTCCTAGAAGTTTAAGGACCAAAGTATGATCTTAAACACTTACAAATAAAAACAACAACAAGAACAGAATTCTAGCTTGTTTAAGCTAGATTCTGCTGTGACCTTGCCTATTCTGTTAGTTTGGTGGCCGGGAAGAACTTGCAGAACTCTATATAGTCAGCAGATGGGAACAGGCAAAAAGGAAAGGCCATCTGGCTACTTTATAGTTTTGCCCAAGACTAGTTAGACCACCCCACTGCATTGCTGAGAGTGAGAAATCGCGAAGAGGTTCTTTCTGCAATGCCTCCCTCTGGGTGCAGTCTACTTGGTAAACCATAGTTTATAGTGAGTAAGATTCCAGGAAGTTCCCAGTCAATGAGACTATTCCTTACAGTGTTCAACGTAAACTCAATGCTGGCTTTGTAGAAAGTGTTATTGAGAAGAAACTTCAAAGTCAATAGCAAACAATTGTGTTCGTTTTTGTCATGACATCTCTACTGCACAGAATCGGAGCTTCTAAGTACATAATGACCCTGAGGTAGTCTGCCCTTAATGCTATAATTAAGTCTTCATGCTAATTCTATTCTGTAGCTAAAGCCAAAGAGAAAATTCCAAGTGTTGCTTGAAAGTGTATTTTTGTGGGCATAAATGTTAACCCTCATATGAGTGCTCCACAGTAATTATCATGTGTGTCCAACGGCTGTGGCAGGACGCATGTGCCCACTGTGCAGAACTTTAAACCTACCTGGAACATGAGATAATTTGTGGGATTGTAACCTTGAGCTTTATGATGCCAACCTGCATCGCAACGCCAAGGTTTTAAGTACACCTGTAGTTGCTTTTTTTGAGTAACCTTTAGTTCTAGTTTTCACTTCACTCCAGTGTTTTTCTTCTCATTCCTTCTGAAAACAGAGCAGACAAAAACTCATTCAGCAGCTGGAAAAGGAGTGGTGGTCCAAAGTGAATCACAGTGTAAAGGCTTTGAGAAAGGCAACTTCAGACCACGGCAGCCAGACCGACCAGGTGGCTGCCATCTCCAAAGCGGAGGCAGTAGTCCCAGGAGACGGGCAGGTGTGCCGAGTCCAGCAGGAGAAGGAGCTCGCTGTCAAGGAGGCTCTGAGGAAACTGGAAGTTGAGCTGGAGCTCAAGCACTGTGACAGCATTGCACAGCAGGTGACAGACACCATCCGTGCGCTGGGGTTTGGGGGTTGCTAGTTACCGAAAACCCGGGGAATGCTGCCTTGGACCGGATTACAACCTGATGCATGTTAAACGTTTTCACATTTCTAGAATAGAAAAGCTACTGCAGTTATCTCAAACTTTTTTCATTTCTGTTATAAAACTCTTTTTCTATGTTCTTTGCATTTTCAAAAAGCTTGCTTTCTGAGACCTAAGTGTTCGGATGCCTGTTGTGTGTGTCTTGTGTGGGGTGTTTTTAACATCCAATTTAAGAATGTTTCATATCTAGTTTTATAGAAAGTATTCCACTGATGTATTTTTAATAGTAATTTTAGATTAAGATTAGCAGCATCAGTGTTGAAATTCTATGCACAGTTGAGTCTGCAGGTGTGCCCCCAAGGTGGAGCTTTGTAATTCCCATCACTGGCCAAAAAGTGGTGCCATTGCCTTTCTCTCAAAGTGCTCACAAGCCTTAACTTTAAAGAGGGGTGAAACATCTTCAAAGCAAGACCGTGCTTAGGAAAGCATAGAGCACACTAACAGGATAAAGATTGACGTATTCTCTTATATCTAGCTTAGTTAGTACAGTGATTCTCCGGGACAGCTGCACTATTTATGCATGAGAGAGCAGACTGCAAAAGCAGGTAATGTCTTAAAAAAATCTGTTACACATTTATTATTTCAGATATTTATTATTCAGATATATTTCATATATATCCCTGGAGCTGGTGGTGTAGACTAGTGATAGAAAACTTGCCTAGCACAACAAAACCCTAATTTCAATCCCAGACCTAAAAGAAGCAAAACCCTTAAAAAATAGCAACTGAGGTAAGGGTGTTTGACTATCCTTTCTTTTGATAAATACTCAGCAGCTTGTGCATATGGATTGTTCGTCATGATAGTGTAGGCTATCTTACAGTCAGGAAACATAGGTAAATAAACATCTGTGACTTACCAAGGACACCTTCCATCAGCCACAGTTCCCTGAAACTGGGCTTGGTGTTGCGCTTGAAGAGACAGGACAATTACCACAAGCTCCAGGCCAGCTTGGTCTACATAGTGAGCTATGGGCCATCCTGGTCTATATGGTAAGCCCCAGGTCAGCCTGGTCTACATAGTGAGCCATGGACCATCCTGGTCTATATGGTAAGCCTCAGTACAGCCTGGTCTACATAGTGAGTCTTTGGCTGGCCAGGTCTATGTAATGAATCCACAAGCCAGCAATCTTCTGAAAGTAAAGACTAAAGGTAAGAAAATGTTGCTTAGAGAAATGTTTAAGAGTGCTTTTTTGGTATATAGGAAATTTTAGATAATCTGAGGAAACCTAGGAAAAGCTAACAGTATGGAGGAAATGTCCTTAGAAGGACATAAATTTCTGTAGGAACGCTTCTGACCGCATTTTAAACACCTAGAGTTTACATGCACTTACAGTTAGTACTTTCTTTGGAAAGTATTTGTGTCCTCTGCATTGGTATGTGTATATCTGTGTTTTAAAACACAGAAGGAGAAAAGGTTAATAAGCCATGCCTGTGTGATTTGTGATAGATTATAACCATATCACCATTAAAGTTCGTCACACTTACAAGTTTTTTTCAGAATCTAAAGGGTCATGTGCATTTTTATGTTCAAATTCATTCTTGACAACAGCAAGGTGTGGAAGCAATGAGGCTGTAAAACTCCCTCACGGCTTAGTGCAGTGGTTGGCACGTGCATATGTGTGCATGTGTTATGTTGCACATGAGCGAGGAGGTGGTGGGTACAATGATTGATAGCATTTGGCCCTCGGGGAACCTCTGCCATACTTTGTATGAAGCTTTTGATGACTGCACTGCTTGTCAGAAACAGATTCCCGTTTCCTGTTTTACTGTTGGCAGGGGACACAATGTAAATTTAGGAAGAAGCATTGGTATTTAGTCAGTGTGGCTGTAATCTAGAGAGGCACAATGTAAAACACACAAGAGGTCAGAGATGCTGTAACTTGAGCCCTGTGAAATTTTACCCTTGCCATACCACTCTCCTGTCATCTCTGTAGGTGGAAACAGCTGTGCAGAATGCCCGCAGTCGCTGGCTACAGGAGCTGCCCACGCTTGCAGAGTACAAGGCCCTGCTGAGAGCCCAGCAGCAGGAGTGGGCGGAGCAGCAGGAGCTGGCCGTGGCCCAGAGGGTGAGTGCTGGTTCTGTCACTACCCTCCCACCTCCTCTCTGGAATGTGCACCTGCTCCTGCTGCTGAGTCATTGTACTTCACCCTGAGCCTAAGCAGGTGGAATCTGTTCCTGTCTCACTGCAGGGGAACACAGTTTATCTTAGCACCTTAAATCTCTCACCATCAGAGAGATGGCTATACTTAGAAATTAACCCCATTTCATCACATGTTGGTTGAGACTGAGACCAGGCCTCTTTGCTCCTTACTATCCTTTCACACGTGTGAGGATTTTCTGAGCTGTCTGTAGCCCTAGAACATGTTCCCTTTGTGTGTACCCATCTATCTAGAGATTTCATGCTCTTCAAAAGAAACATCAACAGTGCCCTCCCAACTCTATGGGTCCTAAACTGATTCCAGTTGAAAGGCAAACAAACCGAAAATGACTCTAAGGTTTGACCCAGTAATTCTAAAATTTATTTTAAAAATAAAGGACTAGCCTTTTTCTCACTGTTCTGGAAAAGGTATTATCATCTGCACAACAAAAAGCATTTGAAACCAAAGCTGCCTTAATCACAACAACACAGTATACAAGTCAGGCTTGAAGGATACACCCAATTAGGAATAAATGTTTAATAAGTTCTTTCAAAGCTGGAGAATGAGGGATGACTTACTCCGTGGTGAGTAGTCTTGTGAAAGCACACTAACACTTGGGGAGAGTAGTTTTACCCACCTATATATCACAATAAACTTTAAGTTGCTAGAGTTAAATGTTTGAAAGAAGAAGTTGTGGTGGTTACCTGTAACGCCAGCGCTTGAGAGATCTGGCGCTCAAGGCCATCCTTGGCCACAGAGAATTGGAGCCACCCTGGGAAAGGTGAGCCCTTCTCTCAAAGATAAGTACATTTTAGCATTGTGTTCTTACTAGGTAGTAAGTAGTATGTGAGTATTTCTTATTTATATATTTCCGTATGTCTGAAATACCTCAAAGGAAATATCTCTCAGGGGGAGCGAGAACAAGGAGACAGTATGATGATGAGACTCCAAAGTCAAGGAAAATAAGAAAGTTAGGTAAAACATAGAACACAGATAGCCTAAAGGTCTTTAAGAATACAGAAGGCGCTTACAATCCCAGCACTCGGGAAGCTGAGGCAGGGGATTGCACATGCCTCGGTGGGTAGAGTGCTCGAGGTGCTGGCATGAGGATCTGAGTTTGGAGCCTCAGAGCTGCATAAGGCGTGCCTGTGCACCTGTGACCCCGGCGCGGGGCTCTGCTGGGGATGGCAGGAGCAAGGGCCTGCTGACCAGCCAGTCTAGTGGAAACGAGTTTCGAGTGTAAGTAAGAGACTTTTCTCTGAAAAATAAGATGGAGCATGATAGAGAAGGGAGTCCCAGTGTCAGCCTGTGGCTTCTTCACAACACACATGAGCACATGACACAGACATACAACTCTTTTTCTTTCACACACATACACACATGCACACACACAATAAGGTAAAATAGAGAAGATACTTTAGCATAAGCATATGTTACAGAATGTCACATTTAGACTTATTTTTCCTCTTTTTTTTAAATTTTATTTTAAGTGGCTTGTGTGGTTGGGAGGTCAGCCCAGGTACTTAGGATCTGTGGATAATAAAGCTGTCAGATAGTTTCAAATCTGTGATGCTGTATCTTTTAGCTGTCACTTGCAATCTCTGAAGCTAAAGAGAAATGGAAAAGTGAGCTTGAAAATATGAAGTCAAATGTAATACCTGTCAAGGAACTAGAAGAGAAAATTCGCTCTCTCCAAAAGGAACTAGAGTTGAAGGATGAGGAAGTCCCTGTGATAGTCAGAGCTGAGTTAGCTAAGGCCCGAACTGAATGGAACAGAGAAAAACAAGAAGAAATCCACAAGATTCAAGAACAAAACGAGGAAGATTATCGGCAGTTTTTAGACGATCATCGAAATAAAATTAATGAGGTCCTGGTGGCAGCTAAAGAGGACTTTGTGAAGCAGAAAACCGAACTACTACTTCAGAAGGAGTCAGAAGTCCAGGCACGTCTGGAGAAGAGTCGCAGAGAGTGGGCTCTGCAAGAGGCCGAGCGGACGCAACTGGAAGTCCATCAGTATGAGGAAGACATCCTCACTGTGCTTGACTTCCTCCTAAGGGACACCCTGTTGGAATGTGTTGGTGATTCACAGGACAAGCAGCTTTCAGAAGTCATGTCAGTTTGTTCTTCAAAATGGATATCTATGCAGTATTTTGAGAAAGTAAAAGCCTGCATAAAAAAAGCTTTTCAGAATGTGCTATCCTTGCTTACAAACACTATTGCCTCAGAGTTGGAAAAGGTATGTTCTTAGAGCTGTTGACTACCAAGGGTGATTATGATTACAGAAGGGGGGAATATGGTGGGTTTTTCTTGTCTTCATTTTATAATTACTAGATTTTAATCTAGTAATGTGTGTTTTCACCAATGATTTTACAAGCTTTATTGCAGCAGATCTAATGGATTACATTTGTTGCTAGTTTTTTCTTTCTTTTTTTTAATTGCTTCATAGTGCCACCACTATGAAGCAGGACATTTAGCTGCTAGACAGCTTGTACTTATATGTATATATAAACATATATATGAGGTGTTTTTGTTTTTTGGTAAGGGAACATCTTAGGAACTAAATAATTGTGTTCCTAATCATTTGAAGTATATGTCATATTAACACAGAGGGTTGCTTGTAGGTTTTTGTTTGTTTTTCTGAAGAGGTTAGAAGTCAATTCCTTGTCCTCAATGTTTATGTCTTATACAAAAAGAGCCAATGAGGTCCCAGAATTATTAAGAAAAACAAACAAACAAACAAACGAGAGGTTTGATTTATTTGATGAAATTCCTGGAGTCCAGTTTCGTAGATTCCCCATGTGTGTGCTTGCAGAATGAATTCCCTATGTTGTTTAGTCATAAGTCTGAGACCAGATAAAACCAGTCTGACCAATTTAGGATTGAAGGGCTGAAGCATTCGTGAGAATTTCAGAGTGGTGTTCTAGTGTGTGGCCAGCCTGTTCTGGTGTTTAAGACCAGAAGTAGGGAAGTGTCTGATCAAGTTCTCCGAAGAGCTTTAGACGTTAGAGCTTGGGTCTGGGAACATACCACCACTGAAGGCTTCTCAAGGCAGTTTGAGCATCTGGTACTAATGACTACTGGAAATGCTTATAAAGAGACACACTAGTGAGTTGTTTTGGGCAAACCTGTGTTATGGTTGGCCATCCAGAAAAAGAGAACCCAGCTCCCTGGCCCAGTTCCTAACTGCGGTATCTGTTGGCCTGTCTACATCCTATGTATGGAAAAGGACAGAAGTATCAGCTAGATGGACTGAAATGATCAGTCTCCCTCATTCCAGTTCATGTCAGTTCTTAACTTTACCCATGACCTTACAACAGTGTTACTATAGTTGCCATCAATAAAAATGACTGGCAAGATCACTTCCATGAGCGTTGCTTAATCCTTCATTGAGAATATTGGGGGGGGGGTAAGAAAAAGAGCAGGTTTCAGGAATAGAGGTGATGGAGAAGTCATGCTGATACTTTCAAACTTGGCTTTCTAGAAAAGTGTTTACAAATGAAAAAAAATGATGCCGCCTTTCTCCACATGTTTATTATAGCTGTTTATTACAGTCTTAGTTTAGTTGCTCATGAATTTGGCTTTTCCTATAGTGAAAGTGCACATTTTCAAGACATTCTCATTTCCTGTCAGTACAAAAATCAATCTGGAGGTCTTTCAGGGCTTGTAATTAGCTCATCTGTGTGACCTATCTGGCTCATGGCTGTGGACATGAGACAATGCAGCTAAGAGTTCAGACTTTCACAGCTGTCTTTGGGCGGGTCGAATTCCATTCCTGAGGAAGATGACTTAACGCCTAATCTCCAGTTTGTCATAGAAGTATCACTTAATGCTGGGGGTCAGTCAGCGATTCCAAGTTCATGGTACACTTTCCATAAACATGAAAGACTGATTTATAGTTTATTAAATCCATAGGGTTTAGAATTGCTCATGGAAATTGAAATAAACCAGAAGCTTGCTTAGATGGAAAGGATGCAGGAAGAGAGAAAGACTATTTTTAAAATTTATTAACTTTTAAAAATAAATTACAGTTTATTCACTTTGTATCCCAGCTGTAGCCCCCTCCCTCATCCCTTCCCAGTCCCACCCTCCCTGCCGCATCTCCTCCCATGTCCCTCCCCAAGTCCACTGATAGGGGAGGTCCTCCTCCCTTCCCTCTGACCCTAGCCTATCAAGTCTCATCAGGACTGGCTGCATTGTCTTCCTCTGTGGTCTGGTCAGGCTGTTCCTCCCTCAGGGGGAGGTGATCAAAGAGCCAACCACTGAGTTCATGTCAGAGACAGTCCCTGTTTCCATTACTAGGGAACCTCCTAGGAGACTGAGCTGCCATGGGCTACATCTGTGCAGGAATTCTAGGTTATCTCCATGCATGGTCCTTGGTCCATGGACCCCTGTGCCCAGATTTTTTGGATCTGTTGCACTCCTTGTGGAGTCCTGTCTTCTTATCTCCTCCTTTCATAAGATTCCCCGAACTGTGCCCAAAGTTTGGCTATGAGTCTCAGCATCTGCTTTGATACCTTGCTGGGTAGAGTCTTTTAATGGCCCTCTGTGGTAAGCTTCTGTCCTGTTCCCTGTGTTCTCCCTCTTCTGATATCTGTCCTGTTTGCCTTTCTGTGTGAGGATTGATCATCTTACCCAGGGTCCTCCTTCTTGCTTAACTTCTTTAGGTGTGGGAAAGACAATTTTTAAGAAAATGTTTTATCAAAAAATATTAATAAAATAGTTCTTAATGGGTAGAAGAAAATAGAAATATTATTGAGAATTTTAGGCAAACTTAAGGCAGTATATTCTGTCCCCTTCCATAGACACGGTAAAGCTAGATAGCAACACTACATGTTCTGCTTCTTTGGTTAATAGGTGTCTAAAATCTGAAAATACTGCTTTAAGAACCAATGAATTTAGTTGAGTATCATTCCCGTGAAAGCAATGGACACTAAGAGCCTTCCTCAGTGCCAGTGAAGAAAGGGCCTTGTGCAACAGGTTCATGTCTGTAAGCAAAGTCTGTCTTTAGTCTGGCGTTCTAGTGGTCTTTTTTTTACCTAGAACAGAATATGCTAAAGTACTTATTTTGAATATATTAGGAAGTAAAATATTTGTATCATAGTTGCTAGTGAATTTGACTCCTGTAGTGAAAGTATGCTGGATTTTTAAGAATAATTCTGGTAATGTTCACTATCTCCTGTCTTGGGTTTTAGCCAGCCAGGGTCCCTGACCATTGCCGTATTGGATGCTGTCCATATACCATGCTAAGAGAAATATTGCTATAGTGCTAGCAAGGTTGTTGAAGTGCTTTCTTTTTATATTTTTAATATTAGAATTGTATTTCTTTATTCTTTAACATTAGGATTTTAAACAAATATTTGTAGACATTTTCCCTAGGCATTAAATATGAAGACAATTTATTTCAGAGAAATGTGATCAAGACCTCTGCAGACACTGTCATTCGGAACACTGGCCAAGGAGATCCTGGGGTCCCAGCATCCCTTCCTGTCTCCACCTCTGGACACTGTGCTCAGTCCTCGGCCTTGCCAGAAGCGGGTATTGATTTTGTTTCCTGTCTAGATTGTATTTTGTATTCAGGGGCAGGGTTCACTTAAACCCTCTTCCACCCGAATATGCTTCCCTCCATCCCAAATGAGTCTTGTAAGGTGAAGAGTGAGAGTTGGAGAGACAGTCAGGCGTTTGGTCCTAACTGTTGAGAAATCAAGGGTTTCACATAAGAGAATTGCCAAGTAATGAAGAGTGGAGACTATACATTCAAATCACTGAAACTTATTTCAGTTGTTTCTTTTTTTACTTAATGAGAACATAACTGTGTCATCTAGCCTCTCCCCTTTCAGTTCCTCCATTCATCCATCCCCTGAATCTACAGTCTGCTTTTATTGTATTATTATTGGTGTGTTCCCAGTTGTTTTTCATTTTACACTTCTATTGTGGTGGTTGTATGTTTGTGTGCATGTGTACATGCAGCGGTAGGGCAAGGCCACAAGTGCCATCGTGCATGTGTGGAGGCCAAAGGACAACTTCCTAGTTTGCTCTCCCCTGCCATGGCATCTGGGGATGAAACCCAAGGAGGAGGTGTGTGCAGCATGCGCTTCTACCATTGAGCCATCCTACCAGCCCCGTTTCCACTGTTTTATCAATGGATATCTTGCTGATGCATTTTGGCCCTTTTTTCAATTGTGCAGATGTTAGGACAGGGGTGCTGGTAGTCTACTCGTTTCTAACACACAGCAATGTACTTGGAAATGTGTACGCCTTTGACGTAGTAAGGTCTCAACTTTTTAAAATCACATCTTTGAAATTTTTTAAATTTAGATTTTATATATTTGAGTATTTTGCCTGCAAAAGTCTGTGCACCACAGAAGCCAGAAGAGGGCATCTGATCTCCTGGAACTGCAGTTACAGATAGTTGTGAGCCCCCCACATAGGTGCTTGGAATCAAACCCAGATCCTCTGGAAGAGCAGCCAGTGAGCTGAACTGCTGAATCATCTTTTCAAGCCCCAAGTAACTTATATCTTGTACTATGCCGCAGCCATTTATAGTCAAGATTTTACCTGGGAATATGAGGCTGTTGCTTATTCACTGAGATTTGTGAACTAGGAATTAGCAAATTCATAAGATTCCATCCTTTCCAGTATCTGGAACCTTTGTGTCCTTCCTGTATTGCGCACACCCTTCTGCTTTCCTGGTTGCCGTTTTTGTAAGGGAAAGAACTGACAGTTGCCAGGGCAAACCCTGTGTGTTGGGTCACACATCCCCATGCACTTAAGGCGTGTTACGTTGAAACTGGTCTGGGCTGAAGACCAGCAGCACTGTGTAAAGATTCATTTTTCTTTGTTTTGTCATTTCCTGTGAGCATACCTCTAGGCTCATTAGGAAAAACTGTAAAATCTTCACAGTACCACTTTCAGAAATTACCACGGGCACGTTGGCTTTAGTGCGTTGGCTTTAGTGATAATTTATACTCTTACTGTCTTTAAGGAATGTAACCACTATTGATGGAATAGTTGATACATGCCAAGAATATAAATAGTGTGTACGTAAGTGGATAAGCTAACCACCAGGACCCACCCACCCCCCACACATACACATTTGGCTTAAGAAATAGAAAGTCGGGCTGGAGAGCTGGCTCAGAGGTTAAGAGCACTGGCTGTTCTTCCAAAGGTCCTGAGTTCAGTTCCCAGCAATCACATGGTGGTTCACAACCATCTATAATGAGATCTGTTGCCCTCTTCTGGCGTGCAGCTGATAGAACACTGTATATATAATAAATACTAAAAAAAAATCTTAAAAAAAAAATAGAAGGTCAGATGGGCACAGTGGCGCACGCCTGTAATCCTAGTGCTTTGAGAGGCAGAGGCAGGTGGGTCTCTGTGAGTTTGAAGCCAGCCCGGTCTTACAGAGCAAGTCCAGGACAGCCAGAACTATACAGAGAAACTCTCTCTCGGAAAAAACAAACAAAAATCAAGAGGAGAGACAGAGACACAGAGGGAAAGAGAAGGTCTGCAGTGCTCTGCCACAGTTCTACCCAAAGCATCTCCCAGCCTGTGGTAACAGGGATGATTTTCAAAAGCCATTTTGTTGCTTTTTTTTTTTTTTTTTTTTTTTACCAATATGTACTTTTTAACTTAAACGTTTTAAAAATGGATTAATGCACATTATATTCTTTATAATCTGATTTTCCTCTACCTGACATGATGCTACCAAGATTTGTCCATGTGCCAACACTCCAGTTCATCCATAAAAATACGTACATTGTGGCGTCCACATACATGTTTTTGCCTGGTTTTCAGTTTTGCCATCAACATTGTAAATGAAAAGTCTGGAATCAGCATGCTGCCCCAGTGTGATGCTCCTGTGACTCTTTGGTGTTTCTGAACATAAATGGCACCATGAAATGGGAAAGTTAGGACGTTGCCACAAATAATGTCAGTCTGACTTGCGTCAGTGGCCAGACACTCATCGCTTACCCTGTGCCTACTTTTTACTCTAGCATGTCATCCACAGTCATAGCTACCTATCTTTGGTAATACTTTTACATTTTTTTATTTTTATAAAATCTATATATTATTTTCACCTTATAAATTCTATGTTACTAGGAGCAATACTGTTACTTATTGTATTTTTACTGTATATCAAATAATATGCCAAAAGATTTTGTTTATGCCTCCCAAAATTTTAAGTAAATTTTCAAATTTGGAGATAATTTCAAACTTATAGAAAAGGAGTTTACAAGAATATGAATAGTTTCACAGAATACTTGTTTAGCTAGCTGTACCTGTTGATGACATTTTTTGTTTTGTTCTCATGTGCATATACGTGAGATGTCATCATTCCAGAACTATCTGAGGGTATGGTACATACACTCATACTTTCTGCCTAGATGCCTCAGTCTGTGTTCTCTAATAACAGGGATATTTCCCCTTGCGCACTCTTAGTAGGGTATGTTTAACATTGAAGTATCAACCTGCTGTTTCCTCTGGTTTTGTCAGCTGACCCGAGTGATGTCTAGTGTAGCGCCCTCCCCGCCCGTACGCTGTGCTCATTGCCTGTGTCCTCTAGGACAACGTCTTCTGACCTAGAGCACTCCCACGCCCCTCTTTGTCCCGTGTCACTTTGAAATGTTGAGGACTAGTATTCTCCCTCTCTTAGCCCCATTCTTTTTTTTTTCTTTTTAACAGAACTTGTTCACTTGGGGTTTGTCTTATGTTCTTCATGATTCAATTCAGATTGTGCCTTCTTGGCTGGAAGACTACACTGGTGGTGTCTTCACATCTGGAAGCACATAGTGTCCATTTTTTATTGTTGAGGTTGATTTTGATCACCCTGGTCAAAATTGTGTCCAGTTTGTTCGTTACATAATTCATTACTGCCCTCCCTCCATCTGTAGCCGATAAGCAGTCTACAGAGAGGCACTTGGAGGACCACGCAAACAGCCTTCTCGTTAAAGCTTTCCTCTTAGATGTGGGGGGGGGTCACTGGTAATTCTCGCCTAGTTGTCTTTACTGTACGGGTTGCAAAATGATAATTTTTACAACTCCAAACACCTCTCTACATTTATCAATAGGCACTCAGCTTGTTTTTATAACAAAAAAACGATGCTTGCTTGCTGGACCATCCGTCCAACTACGTGTCTCTCTATTCATCTGTGTCATTATTTGTATGATTCACATATTCTTATTTTTCAATACTTTGTAATTCATTAGTGTATTTAATCAGCACTCAGGTTGCCCAGATTCATCTAGGGAGACCCTTCAGGTTGTCACCTGTGCTCTCGCTCTGTGCTCATATTTTTTAGTTCTTTTCTTACTTTCTGGCTTGGCAGGCTATTTCTGTTTGATTTGTATATACTGTCTTCTACTCTTGAGGTTAGCCATTTCTTTAAAAATTCTAGTTCCCTTTATGGAGAATGGTATTAAATATTAAGATCCGGGCATTAGGCCTCACAGGCATTTTAAACTGGGTACCATTATCAAGTTTTATGTATCAAAACCTTAAGCTTTTTGGAGGCTCAGTAACCATCCAGCTGGTAGTGGGACTGGAGCTAGACCCCACTCCTGCTCCTTCAGTCGAGCTGTGGCCTTTGGTCATGAGTTCTGCCATCTGGGTTTCTCCTTTGCTTGCCTTAACCCAAATAGCTTCATAAAAAGGTCTTGTGTCATTCACTTTTTTTACAGATAAAAAGATCTTTGAGTTTAAAGATTTATGCTGTGGACACTGTTTCCAAGAGCGTGAAAAGGAAAAGCAGGAGTGTCAAGATCTGAAAAGGAAGCTGGAGACGTGCCGCAGGCACATTCAGCGTTTAGAGAGGATGCCCAAAGCTGCAGCGGAGAAACGTGGAGGTTAGCACTTCCGGTTCGCTGCTGCCGCAGGAGGCTGGCTCGTCCCGGCCGGAGAGTTTAGACAGAATGTTTTTGTTACTATGGGCACCAGTTTTCTTTTGGGGTTGATGTAAACCAGTTCACATCTGTATTTACTAGTTGAATTAAAGAGCTTAACATTTCTCTCTTGATCGATCAGACAGCGAAGGTCAAAGTATGTATCACACAGTGCTCTTTGTACTGGAAATAGAAGCGTTTGTCAAGGGAAGCTTTGCTCTGGGAGGCAGAAATAGCATAAAAAGCATAAATAAAACTTGTGGGTCCGAGCCAGCGTCCATCTGGCCCATTCGCGCATGCTCTCGGGGTTACCCGCGCCATTTCCCATCGCTCCTGAGCGGATGGCCTTCCGCGCTCCTCTCTTCTCACCTCCACCACTCCTCCCTTCTCACCTCCACCACTAACCTCTACCCTGTTATCTTGGCTGCACGTGTGAAAATACTTCCAGTTGTTTTCTTTGCCTCTGGGCCGGCCTTGCTTGTAGTGTCACCACGGTGTCGTGTGTACATGACCCTGCCGTTTACTTTTTGGGCTGACTTTCGTGCTTTAGGATTAACTCACAAAATGCTGTGCCTCCTTGATTTTCTCACAGCTGTGTGGTGCTGTATTTCTGCATGGGTTTCTCCATTGTCTTTTTTGCTATTCTGTATTCTACTTTCTGGAGACCATCCACCCTGTTTCTTGAAGATACAGGATATGCCTCATCTTATTTATCTTCAGAGTACCCACAATATATTACACAGTAAATGTTTGAATAGTACTTTCTTTAGATTTTTTTTATTTCATTTTATCTTGAGGTTTTTGCTCAAGGATTTTTTATATGAATATAAACTCTAAGCTAGGAGCCAAATGTGCATAGAACTAGAAAACCCAGTTGATCTTGGAGAATGCAGCTTGTTCGTAGAACTCTTGCACATTGTGTGTAATGCTGCCTTCCAGCCATAGTACTGCAGAAAAACAGACAAAGCAGACCGTTCTGGAGAGCTTCAATTTAGCTGGAGCTCAGCACAGACGCACCAGACAGTTGCATACAACTTTCAGGATGTGTTCAGTGGAGATGAAGACAAAACAGACATTAAATGCTGAGAACACTGCGCAGGGGAAGGTTCAGTGCCGGGCTGACTGAGGATCGATGGCACGAGAGAGTGGGAAGTAGGCACGCCCTCTGAAGGCCTGCATGGGAACTCAAGGAAAGGCAGAAGAGTAATGTTGACTTCCTGTTACAGAAGAGAACAGCAGGGTCGTTGAAGAGTTGATAGAAGAAAACAATGACATGAAGAATAAGTTGGAAGCATTGAGGGCCCTTTGCAGAACACCACCACGGTAAACTTACAGTTCAAAGATCATTTCATTTTCTAAGTGCCTTAATAGGAGAAAGGTTCCCTTGGATTGTTGTGTTATTATACATAAAATATCTTCACAGGAAGGATCTTTTTATTATTCTATTGTTTTATATCACATAGGCTATTTATATATATGTGCCATGTATGCATTGTTCAAAAAGTTGGGATTTGGGGGCTGTTGTAAGTATGAGATTAGAGAAGCACTTCCCTGTGCTACCAGGCTCCCTACACTGTGCTCTTCAGGAGCTCTGGATGTGTTCATCATGTGGATTTGCCAGTGTTTTCTTAGGCAATCATAACGTTGTTGATTTCTTTTTTTTTTTTTTTTTTGTTTTGAGACAAGGTTTAATGTCTCCCAACCGTGGCTTCAGATATAGCTCAAAATCACCTTGAATCTGAGCCTTGGTGCAGTGAGTGCTGGGATTATAGGTGTATGCTAGCACACCTGGTTTCTGGGGATGGAACTCGGGGCTTCACGGGTTCTAAGCGAGCACTCTCCCAACTGAGCTTCCTTCCTGGCCTTTCTCTGATTTGAGAGAACTGAATAGTGGCAGTTCCTTTGTGCGAAACCCCGGGCGCAGCTCAGGTTGTTTTATTGATGATATTCCAAGTGAATCTCTTTACTGACCGCCTCCGTGGTTCTGTACCCTGGTGTGTTATTAGGTCACTGTCCGCAGGAGCCGTTGAGAGTGCCTGGTTGCCATGCAGTATGCAGGCCTTGGAAGAACTTCGTGGGCAGTACATCAAAGCTGTGAAAAAAATCAAACGTAAGTCCCAAAGAGATGCTCAAGATCCTTGCTGGGGTAGGCCTTCTGCACTGTTGTGAAATGAAAACTCAGGGTTGGCCATGTTAGTGATTTTTCCAAACTGCCTTTTTCTTTAGCCTTAAAAGAAATTGTTGATGTCAAATTACAAAGTAATGGATTAGTTTGCCCAAGTGACACAAGAGTAGTTTTTGTTTGTTTTACATTTATTTTATGTCTGTCTGTGTGTGTGTGTGTGTGCGCGCGCACTCGCGCGCGCACCATGTACATGCCTGTTGCCTTTGGAGGCCTGAAGTTGGCTCCAGATTCCCCGGCCCTGGCACTGGCATTAGGGATGGTCATGGGCCACTGTGAGGGTGCTGGAACTGCAGCCTGGTCCCCTGCAAGAGTGGCCACTCAACCACTGAGCCATCTCTCCAGTTCTCAAGAGTAGTTACTTTTATGTTGTTGATGATCATTTTTAGTGTTTGTTTAGAGGTTAGAATCAAACTAAGGTGTAACATCCTTACAACACAAACAACCTAGAGTAAAGAACATGCCATGTGAAGACTGGACTGAGGTTCAGAGGAAGAGCCTGTGCATCCTGTGCAGAAGAGGACGGAAAGGGGCACAGACCTAAGGCGCCTTAGCATACTTCCTGCAGCAGACGTAGGAACTGCGGGGATGATCCAGTCTCTTATTTATCCTTACTCCAGACGGCTATGAGCTTGCCAGGGCTTTGTCAGCTCTAGCCGCCTTAGATAGCATCTCTAGGGTGTCTCCAGAGTAAAGACAACAGAAGTGCATTGCATGAGTGTGTGTTTTGGTACAGTAGTCAAGGTTTATGTAGAGAAACATACTTTCCTCCTAAAATTACTTTCATTTTTTTAACAAAAAAGGCAGAAAAAGTCTCAGGTTCCAAGCTGTTGGCTATCAGAGTGGCTTGTAGGTGTGAAAGCCAATAAGTATCGTCAGTGACATTTGTTTCTCAGTTGTTCTTCATACCAGCCAAAGGCATAGTTACAACAAACACCTCTTAGAAGCTTCCAGAGAGAGTTTTATCCTGACATTCAATGCATGTTATATTTTAGTTACCTTTAGGAGGGTAGCTGGAAGTTATGTGCCAACATCATTTTAATTTTTCCCATCTCAAAGAAGGAAAAGTGGACCCCCAGTTAGCATTTGTACACAAAGCATCTAATTCATATGCTTTCTGACAGGGCAGTGCCTGAGTGGGCATTCCTAACATAACAAGAGTGGCCACATCTACATGTAGAGTGTAGTCATAGATTTAGTTTTCGAAAGTAGCAGTACAACTGAAAGGCATGTTCATGAAGAGAAAGGTATGGATTATGATTTTATTCCGAAGGGAACATGATTCTTCCCACTCTGCAGAAAGAACATCTTATACATCCCTCTAATGAGTTTACTACCGTTTACTACTGGAAGCATTGGCTAAAAATGGACTGGAGACGTTCAAGCATAGGAGAAAAGTACTGATTCTCCTCCTTCTCAGTGTCTGCCTTTCTGCTCACTCTTTCTGGCTACTTCTTGTCTCTTAACTGAGTCATAAGACACAACAGAACATGTGCTTCCTGCTCTCTGTTCTTCTCTAACCTGAGTCTTTTAGACTATAACAAGGTACATTGGTTTTCTCCCCATGTGCAGCCGTCACCATCTTAGGGCTATCAGAGTGCTTTTCCTTTGAGTCTACCGAATTAGCATTGTGAAGTGTTCCATTCTAAAGAATGGAAAGTATGTTTAAACTACACTCTTCTTGGGATCCATCTGCCAAAAAAACTGATCTGAAATTTGCCCCTCCTGTCTTTGGAGAAACAGTGAAAATTGTGTGGTTTCTTCACCCAATGCAGGTGACATGCTTCGATACATTCAGGAGAGCAGGGAAAGAGCTGCAGAAATGGTAAAGGCAGAAGTGTTTCGGGAACGGCAGGAAACTGCCCGGAAGATGCGAAAGTATTACCTGACTTGCCTTCAGCAGATCCTGCAGGATAACGGAAAGGAAGAGGGGTGAGTTGAGTTTACCCTGAGTGTCCCAACTGCACCAGGATGGTGTGCTGTCGTTTCCTTAACCACAGAACTGTTTGTGTGATCACAAGAGAAGCTTAGATCGGGTTTTCCTCACTGTTGGCAGAGCTAGTAGGAAACAATCCTAGGGCTGAGGACTCATGTTTTTCATTTCAACTGTTTTAATTGTATATCCTGGAATTCCCCACAGAGCTGAGAAAAAGATTATGAATGCTGCTAGCAAATTAGCCACAATGGCAGAGTTGCTGGGAACGATCGCAGAGCCAGACTGCAGAGTCGGGTGCGCCCAGGCAGGCCGCTCAGGTGGGTTCCCGCCCTCTCTGTCTGACTCTCTGACAGTCTATGCATGAAAGGTAGGCTGCACAGCCTCACCAGCTGCACTGTAGCATCCATCCCAAGCCGCGATGGACAAGGTTTTAAATGACAAAGCACGAAAAAGGCAAAATTATAACTGGATTTTGAGCAATTTCAGTTGATAGACCAGGAAACACCTGAAACAAAGAAGGTAGTATTTGAGAGAATGAGGACCCTCAGCTCAAAACTGCCCCGTAACAGTACAAGGAACAGCAGCAAACCCATTTCAAATGCAGGATATGTCCCAGGAGAAGTTGTGGCCTGGCGGTGCCTGTGGGTGATGAGCTGATGGTGTAGAACAGTGCCCAGTTTTTGTTTCTTCCCCTCTCTTCTCTAATTCTCTCCCTTTCCCCTCCCATTTCTCTTTCCCCTTCTCCAACCCTAGTATTTAGCTGAGTCGGAACAGGGTAGTGTTCTGGGTACCTGGATGTCAAGGACATACTGTTATTCTCTGTGCCCAGTGTGTCAGCTGTCAGATCTCTCTGCTTCCTTGCCACATGTCTGTTCCCATTCACCAGCTCCTCAGCCATGCAGACAGAAAGACACTGCATTCGAGACATAGAGGAGATACACATTTAACCAGGAATCATCATATGCTTAAAGAACATCACCACCATGAGAGAGACCAAACAGACACAGACCAGAGCTAACTGAATGTGTACCTAAGGCAAAAGAACACTTACAGAAGCAACAGAGCCTGAAGCTGTTTAGAAGTATAGTGGATGTTCTTAGATGTAAACTTTAGGAACATCAACACACAGAAGTAGAAATGACTAACTTCCATATTACTGGAGGAAAACCTTTTAGGAAAAGGTTTAATCTAACAATATCAAAAAAGAGAAAAGGCTAGAAGACATACATAAACAGACACTACAACAATATCAACCACTGAATGTGAATCAAAATATTGATACTTGCTATATTTACAAGAACTCAAAAGCTCAAGGTAATAGGGCATGAGCAGGCAGATGACCTGGGTCTATTCGGTTGTAAACATGCAGAAGGGGGCAGAGTAGCGCATGCATTAAAGGATGGTAATGGGATGATCTTCTATGAGACCATACTGAAAAGTGCCATACACTGGTAGAAATAGAAGAAGGAAATTGCTGAATTCTCAGTTGGATACTTAACATGTCTGTGTGGAAATTCAGCTTTTAACCTGGTCACCTGGAAGCAGAGATTATTCAGGCCCCTGAAACATTTCTCATAGAATCACAAGTGTTACATGTGTAAGTTTTGGGTTGGTGCACTTTAGGTTCAGAAGGGCAGTGACATGGAAAGCAGTCTTCTTATTTGGAGGAATATTCCTCAAGATCATGTCCGCAGTAGAACCAGCTTCTGCCTGAGATCCTGCCTTACAGGATCACTGCTCTGAGATGCAAGTCTTTGAACTTGATGCTGTGTCTGCTCTTCCTCTGATCTGGTGTGATGTCCTGGCATTTACATGTTTGCCCTGAGTACTAGACCGATGGGGTGTTCTACCAAACTTTCTTTGTCGGAACCTTCACGCTTGACAGCAGACTCAGCAGCACTGCATTGCACTCACTACTTGACATGTAGTCCCCGCTAAGAACATAGATGGAGTAGCTAAAAATAAGTCTCCCTCCTCTCCAGTGACTCCAGCTTGGGTCAAGTTGACATAAGCTAACATTTCAGCCACAAAACCCACCATGTCTGTGGATATGAGTAAAAGACTATTTTTCTAGTGTAGCACTGATGCATTTTTATAATACACACAATTATATTGTTCTCTTTAAAGCGTTAATTTTCTCTTAATTCCTGTGCTCCTAATTCTGTGTTCCTTTGCACATAGTAGCATTTCCCTTGACTTCAGAGATGCTGATGGGCGTTGAAGGATCAGAAAGGAGCGATGTAAATCACAGTGTCCCACACTACGTTGAAAGCAAACCAGAGAGTGGGAAAAGTATCCCCAGAAGTGGGTGTGAGCCAGTTCCTAGGAGGAGGGCTGCGTCTAATTCACAGCGGCGGTTAGAGGATTCAGAGCAAAGAGACACAAAGCCCACGACTTCCTCAGCTCCGTCTTCAGACTGTCAGTCAGTGGGTGGGAGTTGCAGGCCCCCAAACATCTTGGCAAAGAATGTTACTCCCGAGTTTGTCCCATGCAGGGGTGAAGGAAGCTTTGGTTTACATGAGAAGAAAGATTCACTTGGAGCTGCCTCTGAGTCACTTGTTTATTCAGCCACCTACCCCTTCCTGGGAACTGCTGAAAAGAAATCTTCACCTAGGTACATCTCAGAGTCCACACACACACCCCTGAGAGGCCCTGGTGAAACACCAAGATTAAACGCGATTGTGTGCAGTTCTCTAACAGAAACAGAGACCGCTGCGTGTGAGAAGAGTCAGGGTGTAGGCACGCAGGACACGCCAGCGAAGGACGGAGGGGGCCCAGGCAGCTCTCCAGGCTGGCCTTCTGACAGCGTGTTACCCTGCGGCGGTCCTGCTGTGCTGTTTCTCGGTGCTAGGTCACCAAGGACCCTGGACATGCTGGGGGACTCTGCTCAGTCGAAACCGTTCTCAGCAGCCAGTTGTCTTCCAGATGGCCCGCAAAGCAAGATGGTTTGTCGGAGCACTTCCACTCCAGATCTGCCCAAAGAAACCCTGCATTCCCAGCAAGGGAAGGTGGGGGCCGCGCTGGGACACTCATCTCCACAGAGCACTAGTGTGTTAAAGCCGGATTTCAGAAAACGGAGCAGCACGGGACCGTCTCCAGTGTGTCAGAAGCCTGTGATAACGTTAACTGCTCCCCTGACTAGCCAACGAGATAGTGGCTTTGACAGCCCCTTTGTCAGTCTGGACTAATCACGTGCTGTATGTCAGAAGATTCGTTACTATCTAGACAAGAAACTAGACAGGAATCTTTTATGCTGAAAAACCGTTATACAGCCTGCCTGCCAGGCTTCGTGTGTTTGAGACTCTTGTGCCTGAGTGAAGTAACGTGGGGTGTTTCCGTTGCCTTAGTGGTGGAGGCCGGAGCGATGCCCTGTGTGCCCTGCTTCTGTGTGGTGCTTTAAGCAGTTGCCCAGCTTTCTGTTTTTATATTTATATGCCAACTCATTTTGCAGTGTTAAAATATTTAATAAAATGATATGTGATCTGCAGATTTGTCATGATTTACTTTGTAGTTTGTAATGTTATGTTTGAAATTGGCTCAAAAACTACAGACTGATTATTTGTGTATATGATTAATCGGATGCTGTGTTTAAGCTCATCTCATATGTACCCATATGTTGCATATTTGTCTTCACTGATTTTCCTTGTCACTTGTTTTTTTGGTAAGTTGTTTAGACATACGTCACTTTATTTTCAAGAATTCGGGACACCCCACCACCGCTACCACGGACATGATAGTTTTCCCTGTTTTCCATTGTTTTGGGAGAACATGCTTCAAATAATTCCAGTCCTTTTTTGCACACTTGTTTTATGGTCTGTGGTAGAGAGTGCATCTTCCGTTCACTGATAGTTTTGACATGCATGAGACTTTTGGTCAGTGGTACTGCCAATAGGCCACAAGTTGCTGACAGTTTTGCCTTTTGTTCTGTTAAGCATGGAACATGGAGGGCTGCAGAGATGGCTCAGAGCTTTATAGAGCCCTAGCACCCACAGAAGAGTGGCTCACAACTTTGTCTTGCGCCAACTCCAGGGATCCAAAGCTACCTTCTGGCCTCTGCACCTACACACAGACATACAAGTGTAATGGAAGTTTTGGTTTCTTTGTAAGCTCGGTTATGTTATGTAAACATGTTTTTGTTTTAATCCCAAGTGTGGATTTTAGTTGGGCTATAGTTTGTCCACAGCCGATAATTGTCTTGTGTGGGGTGTGGTCTTTGTCAGCTGGTGATGGCTTTCCACCTGAGGCACAGAGAGGGGCATAGTCTAGGGCTCAGAGAGTATACATTGAGAGCCCAGAAAGAGAAGGTGTGGCATGTAGCAGTTTGGAGAGACCCAAGAGATGGACGGTGTGGCTGTCGTGGAAGAGACTGCTGGCTGCATCTGTGGTGGATGGAGATTGGTATAGAGCCCTAAAAGAACTCTTCGACTCTAAACAGCCAGAGGAAGTAAAGGGGCCCTCTCTCCCCACTAACCCCTCTCCTACATAGAATTGTGAGGCAGGAAGGGACATTGAGGCCTCAACACCCCAAATAAAGTAGTTTTTAAAATGGGCGCTACATACAGATATACATGTAAATGTATAATAACACAATTTCTCAGTGGGATATGCTAATTTCTAACCATAATTACATTGTCTTTCAGTTCTGTAACTTTTGTTTCGTGTATTTGGAGATAATGTTGTTAGGAGCGCACTTATACTTGAATCTTCCTAATGTACTGATCCTCCACCCTCTGAATTTAATATTTATCTTAAGTACACTTTCACTGTAATGACTGTATCCAGCTCTTTCATGATTATTGTCTGCTTGGTGTCTCTTCACTGTTCTTTTCCTTTTATCCTTTTTTTTTTTTTTTTTTTTGCTTTTAATTTAATGGGACTCTCTGGAGGCATATCACTGGAGCTTGCTTTTATTTATTCCGACTCCCTCTTCCTCTTCCTCTCTTTCCTCCCTCCTCCTTCCTTCCTTTTCCTCTGAGACAGTGTGTATCTGCTGTTGGGTATGGGGCCTGGCCCAGAGTATTGTCAGCCTATCAGGACTCACAGCCTAAACTAACTCTTTCCCTCCAGCAGCTGTCCTTAACTAGGGGTAGGACTTCCTGCCTCACCCTACCTCACCCCAATACTGGGATTTTTTTTTTTTAATCTGGCTTAAGCTTGTGCAGGACTCGTGCATGCTGTCACAATTCTAAAGTGGCCGGTTGTCCAACTCAGAAGCGCTTGGTTGTTCCTTTAACATTTGTTCCACTATTGAAGTAGTGGGCATATCCTAACAGATAATAAAATTTGTTGTTTAAAAAAATTTAGATTTGTGGGAATATCATATGACTATTTTTTTGTGTTTTGTTCTCTCTTCCCGGGTCTGCACGTGATACCATGCTGTACCATTAGTCTTTGACTGTCATCATTTTGTTTAGCCTCTTTGTTAATTGTGAGTAACCTTTGTCCAGTTTTCTGATTTTCCTGCTATCTTGGGTCACCTTTTGCTATTCATATTTCCCCAAATTGCTGAACACTAGTGGCTTCCCATATAAAGTGCTGCGATTTTGGAGTTGGTATTTTACTTAGTTGTTTTCCTTGTGTTGTTTGTGTTTGGCCTCATGTGTCATTGACCCTTTACCTTTTCCTCTTCTTCCCCATGTTCTCAAGAAAGAATTCAGCAGGCTTCCCATAGAGATCAGTGTAACAGTTTGTTTGTGGGTTGTGTGGGGAGGGGCCGGGTTTTAGTCAGTATTTAAGGTTGATGGAGGAAGAGCTATTGAGGCCCCTCAGCAAGTAAAGGTTCTTTGTCACCAGGCTTGCTGGCCTGAGTCTGATCCCTGAATTCATTTATAGAAAAAGCTCGCTTCTCACAAGTTGTCCCCTTGCTTCTATACGTGTCATGGTGTGTATGTGTGCCACACACTAAGTAAACAGTTATTTTCAGTTTATTGACAAGTGTGGTTGTGTTTTGACTAGAAATTTAACAGCTGGCAGGAAAGCCTGTCCCACAGTAGACAACATCTTTGTAATTCTAAACTTCACTTTGTTTTGTTTCATCTTACGAATTAAAAGGAATTTAGATATTTTCTGGTAATGTAATTTCAAAATCTCTGGATGTCATTTGGGATAAGACATGTTTAAACTCCGTATCAAAGCACTTCCTGCTGCACCTGGATTCCGTAGAAGAGAAATGAAGACGTGGTGTCGACACTGTTGGTCCTCTGCCAAATCAAACGTTATCACCTGTCACTTAGGGCAAGGAGGCCTGTGTCTGTCCGTTTCTGTGCCTCAGCCCTCTTTGGCCTGAGCTAATTACAGTGGTCTCAATTCCTTGTGCCTAATTGGTTTAGGGAGGTTCACATCCTCATGCAGCCTGGGAATGGCCAAAAAAAAAACTCTAGAAAATGTTCCTTTTAAAAATCCATCCCCACGCTGAACAGGACTGGCACTCGGCAACCGTGCCTCGTGCACAGTCTGTGCCGCCAGCGTTCTGTCTAGCTGTGTGTCCCTATTGCACTACCCTCACTTCACCTCAAGATGAAACCAAGCAGCGAGGAAGGGCCAGCTCTGCTGACCGTGTCTGGACTCTGAGGCGACTCATGTCCTCATTGTTGGGAAAACTGGAGCCTTGCTGTGTCCTGCAACCACCTTACAAAATAGCGTGTTTCATGGGGTTGGAAAGCTCAAGTGAGAGTTTTTGCAAAGGGCCTGATGGCATCCATACAGACATAGTAAAGATAAGGTACCTGTCTCTGAGTGAATGAAGCAGCACACCCGTTAGTCTCTTCAAGGTTCCAGATATGAACTCTTCCCTTACTGATCCCCTTCATTCATGTCCTCAGTACTTGGTAAAAATGATATGTGAAAAATGGTTTAAAAAAATTGGTAAAAAATGATATCTTAGGTCAAGCAGACTTGTGTTCCCAGGATGCCCAGAGGTTGACCTAATACTAAGTTCTTTCCTTCTCGGAGCAGTTATGTACCTTGGCCCATTGCCAAGAACAGGTGATGGCAGCTTCATCTAGAGACAAAGGTGTCACCTGCGCCAAGCCAGTTTCCCTCTTCCAGCCATGTCCTGAGTAAGTGTAGACCAAGCTGACCTTCACACAGCCTTTCCTAGAAGAATGGTTATATTTCTTTACCTGTTCCCAAGTACAGATTTAAATACTGGAAGAAAGAAAATCATCTCGAAAACACCAGGATTACCCAGTGGCTTCCTTTGGTGAGGCACTAAAGCTTTGTCCTTGTTGCAGAAGCCTGTAAGGACTTTAGAAACAAACACAACAGTTTGATGTGGTTTGGATATGGACACCATGTGCAGCAAAGACTGCCAGAACTGGAGAGGCTTTTGTCCTTAGTCCCACACAGCATGTTACTGTAGCTGGGGAAAAAAAAAGTGGCCAAACAGCCAGAAATCTGTAAGCTGGAAGCCCTGGAATCATTTGCTTCTCATCCCTGCTTCAGGTCAGGGTCGGATGGCCTGCGATTCTCCTGTCCCCAGACCGCCTGCTCCAGGACCTGTCCCACAGAGGCTTAAGGTAAGTGCGAGGGGCAGAGGTCCCAAACAAAACTCAGCTTTCAAAACGCCTGTGATGGCTGCTCACCTCGGCAACGGGCTGACCAGAGAAAGCCTGGAAGCAACAGACTGGCTTTCCTCAGTGCTCATTCCCAGCAAGGACAAGTATGTGATTATATAATAAGCTCTGTCTCCTGGCACCCGGAGAACTGACCTACAATGTCAAATGTGCAACTTATTAAGCAAATTCCACCAAGCCTGCAACATATACTCACTTTCTCAGTTGCTTTACCACGAGAGCCCTGACCTCAACGGTTCCCTTTGGCAAACCCGCTCTTATCTGGATCCTTGGCTTTGTAATCACACACAGTTTCTCTGTGGGTTTTTAAGAATACCAAATGAGTTGATCTGTCCTCATTGCCCTTTGCCTCCATGATTCTAGAGACCACAGATAATTGTCTGGGCCCAGTTTCACATGCTATTATTCTGTTGGGGAAAGTCTTTTCACAGGCTTTGTTTTCTGCATTCAGATGCTTACCCTAACAGATGCCCGGCTTCCACTTTTAAATGGGTGCACAGCTGTGCTCTTTCTAGTCGAGAAACCTCGACTCTGCTCTGGGGTCTCTCCCTTTCCCAGAGAGCAGACAGAGTTGTAAGTTCATTAACTGGCAGAGGTCACTATTTGCTGAGGCCCGATGAAATCATCAGTGGCAGTGCCTTCACGGGGAGGGCTATGTCACGGTCACCACAGGTCAGGGTTTGGAGGTACAGGTGGCAGCAGCCACTTCTGTGCATGCTGGCATCCAGCCTGCTGCAAATGCAGCAGACAGAATAGCATCTGTGCTAAGTGTGTCCATCAGCAAGTCTGCGTTTCTAAACATCAGTGACAGGAGCGATGAGTGGGTGCGCATGGAAAGCACCGCTCTTTGCTCTAATCACCAACTGGAGCCCCGCTCCCGGAAGCACAGTCTGTGTTCAGTCTGTGCACACAGGTGCACATGAAGTGCTGTGTCTTCTTTTATAAGTGGTATCGTGTTATAGTCATTCTCTGTGTCTTTCAAGACAGCATACGAGCCACAGGTCACAATTAGAAGTGTGGTAGCATACACTTTAATCCCAACACTAGGGAGGCAGAGGCAGGAGAATTTTTTTGTGAATTCACTGCCAACCTGGTCTACATAGTTTCAGGATGGACAGGGCTGTGTAGAGACTCTCTCAAAATAGAACAATCTGGAAGTGGTAAAAGCAGGATTAAGAGATGAGCTGTTCCCACACACATTTCCACATTACCACACCCAATTCATAAACTAAGTGCGGGTAGCCTTCCTGACTCACAGGAAGGTTAGTTAATGAACACAGCCAAAGGTGAGCGCTGGTGTTCTGGCTAGACTTTCTGCTGTCACTCGAGACCTTCCTCTCTGCTGTTCCCAGGCCGCCCTTCAGCCTCTTGGCTGTTCCCGTTCCTCCTCCCCAACTTCTGCCTCCATCTCGTCCCACCTCTAGACCTTCTACCAGCCTTTGCTCTAAATTCTGTGACTTCTGTCTGCCCATGTCTTTGGGGGTCTTCCGTGCAGGAGAGGGTCATATAAAAGATGGCAGGGGTCAAGGAGGCTGGGCCTGAAGAGACAGGGGAAGCCTATGGACCATCTGCCTTTCTTGCCTGCTGTGGTGTAGGTGAAGTGTTTACAGTTGGCATCCAGACACAAACAGAACCAGTAAGAGCTACAGAGCACAGATTGTGTATGGGCTGATGACGGAATATTAAGGAACTGGATCATGCATTTGTTGGGGTGGGTACACAAGTTCAATGTTTTGGACATGGGGAAGGGAAGAACGAAGCAAGCTGTAAGCCTATGTCCAGCCAAAGCTATTGTCCACAGGCAGTGTCTGTCTGTGCAGGGAATGGAGGCCCACATGTGATGATCCTCTTATCCAGGTTCATTTGAGGTGGGACCTTTTTCACATCTGTAAAAACCCTTCACAACAGTACCTGGATTTGAATAACAGAAGCATGTGAGTACAATATGGCAGCTGTTTCCCTTCCACCCACATCGTTCAACAGCGTATATCTTGAGCCTTTCTTAACGATAAACATATTGGAAGGGAGATTCTGAGGGCCTACAGCCCATAGAAACTGAGAACGCGTAAGTCACCAACATGTGGACAGCTGTGAGATTAATGCACAGGCTTGGCTCGAATGCCTAATTGATAGAAGAGGTTTTACATGTTCAATTTCTGTGCTTTTGCCTCAGCGCACTGCTGTGCTTGCAGACTGGAGCAGGCTCAGTCTCCGACTACGGGGCTCACTGAGAAAGGGAGACAGGCAGCAAAGGAAGGAAGGAGGGAGGAAAGAACATTCACATACAGAGAGAGACAGACAGAGGGAGAGCGGGAAGGAGGGAGAAACACACACGTGGTGGGGGGAGCCTGGTGCTCTAATCCTTGCAGCCACACCTTTGTCACTGAAGAAGACTGCATTATTAGTTTTCGGTCACCTTAGAAATAAACTAATTGGTCAAACTCTTGGCTCCCTGACTCAGAAGTTAATAGTGTCTCGACTTTATCATTTTGTAACTATTAGGAGCCTAAGAACCGAGGACAACCCCCTCCCTGAGTAATAGAAACCAATGAATACATGTATGCCCAGATTCTCTTACCTCCTGACCTTCCGAGCTGGTGCTCCTGGGCAGCCCCAACAAGGCAGCCTTCTTCCTCTACCCCCTGCTCTCCCTGAGACTGGCTCCCCATAATAAGCATCAGACCAGCAGTTCTTAACTTGTGGGTCTCGACCCCTTCGGGGGTGGGGGGTGTCGAACAACCTTTTCACAGGGATGGCCTAAGACCTTCAGAAAACACAGATATTTACATTTCAATTCATATCAGCAGCAAAATTACAGTTATAAAGTAGCAGTGGAATAATTTTATGGGGGGGGGGGAGTCACCAGACCATGGGGAACTGTATTAAAGGGTCGCAGCATTGGGAAGGTTGAGAACTACCGTGCTAGAGGCAAAGAACTTAGAACTCAGAGTTCCAAGATGTCTGAAAACAAGGCCTAGGACAGCGAGGTTGCTTCCCATAAGGATTTGTTTCCAAGATCAGGCCCTCCTGAGAATGTTTTTTATCACCATGAACATAGAAGTGGAGTGGGCATGCACAGGAGTCCGAGGAGCTGTTCTCGCTTAAGGAATGTGTGCTTTCGGAGAGCGACAGGCAGATTTCCACATGGAAACGGGGACTCACTCACTCTGTGTTTTGTAGCAGTTAAGTAATTGATTGGAAGCAGCAGACAGGCAACACCTGTAAGTATAATCCACAGAGAATCCCATCTCGAGCTGGAAGAAATAAATCTTATTTAGTGCTTCACTACCCTCTAGTGGTCTTGCACAGCACGGGCTACCCTGGGTTTAGGATGACAGGCTTTAGAGAGACAATTTTAAGACGTGTTTAAAGCTTGCTCATATATTGTAGAATTTCTGCTCAAGTCTATAAAATGTCAGCATAAAAAAAATCTTTAAGTTCGTCCCCCTCCCCACCCCACCCCACTCAGGTAAGTGATAAGAAGTAGAGGAGTGACTCTCCCAGGATGAATATGCGTCTGATTACTCGTCTCCCAGCTGATCTCTGTGTTTAACTTCCAAGTGTGTGTTGCCCACAGATGCACAATGCCCACGCTCAGATGCTCATCAACTCACGGAGGGGAGGCTTACACCTTGGAGGAAGTTGGAAGTCAGATTTAGTAAGTATATCTGATGGTGTTGCTACTCGGGGATGGGAGGGTCTTGTCCCAACAAGGAAACTGTGAAGACAACCCTTAGAGATGAAAATACTTATCAGGAGAGCCCCTCACTGCCCCTGCTTTTCCTCTGCTGATTGCACTGTTTGCTCGTGGGTGGTTTACAGCTCCTGCCATCCCTGTTCTGCTGTGGGATTCCCAGGGCAGATTCTACTTGGCTTAGTTTGGGGTGAAGTAACAGATGGGGGATTTGGGCTGCTGCATAAGAAATGGGACTTTACAGTTTGAGTCTAACAAACCTGCTGACATAAAACAAAATAGGGAGTAATGAATGCTTTTGGGGGGGGGGGGATGTAACAGAACGCAGCCCTGCCCTGCCCTGCTCAGAGCCACACTCTCCATCTGTGATCCGGTATCACCCACTACAGGAGAAGCAAAATGGAGCAAACACAAATAATATCACGTTGTTGATATTATTAGATTAAAAAAATTCAAGGTGGTTTTTAATGACTATGCGCAGTGATGTAGAGGAAAATATGCTTATAATAAATGAAAAGATAGGGCATTTCAGCAAAGAAGCCAAAGTCCAAAACTTTAAAATGAAGATTAAATTACCTGCAATATAAAATTCACCTGATGAGCTTAAACAGCAGCAGAAAATGATGGGAAAAAAATCACCCAATTTAAAAACAGACCTGTAGATTTATCTTCAGTACAGTAATCGAAAACTTAAAAGATAAGGAACCTTGGATGTTGTAGTAATGTGTTAAAGGCTTAATATATAAGCTATAAGTTCAGAGGAGAGAAGGAAAGGGGCATGAAACATTTTAAGTAATGCTAGCCAAAACCCAGTTTTTGTGTGAATTACATTTATAGTTTTAAAAAGCTTATAACATAGTGAGGTTTCTGAAAACTAAAAATAAATGCTAACTCCTGGAAATACCCAGAGAAAAACAACCATTATTTCTAAGGGAATAATGATCTGGTTAATAACTTAAATCTCATCAGAAGTAGTTGGACTAGAGACAGTTGTGCTTGCTAATTTCATCTCAACTTGACACAGGCTAGGGTCTTTCACAAAAAAGAAACCTCAATTATGAAAATGCTCTGTAAGGTGGGGGGCTGTAGGCAAGCCTGTGGGCACCTTCCTAATTAGTGACTGATGGGGGAGGGCCAGCCCATTGCCGGGAGGGCCATCCCTGGGCTTCTGGTTCTGAGTTCTATAAGAAAGCAGGCTGAGCAAGCCATGAGAAGCAGAGCCAGTAAGCAGCTCCCTTCCATGCCCTTTGCATCAGCTCCTGCCTTCAGGTTCCTGCCCTGTTTTAGTTTCCTCCCTGACTTTCTCTGATGATGAGCAGTGATGTGGCACCATAAGTCAATTGCTTTTGGTTATGCTGTTTCATCACGGCAGTAGTAATCCTGAGTAAGACAATAAAAACATTAAGTAAATTTCATGTTTAATTTTTAGTGTAATCCCAACATTTTATCTATCTATCTATCTATCTATCTATCTATCTATCTATCTATCTATCTGTACATACATAAATTTTTCCAAAATTGAGATGTTTCCCATGCTGGACACTCAGTTTATACAAGGTATGAAATAGAGAAGAAATTCCAATCCAAATAAACTGCTTGTAATTCTAAGTTTGAGTGTGTATTTCATAGTTGGCTTGTATATTTGTATATCCCCCTGGCAGTGGGCAGAGACACTTTGATGGTGGTGTTCTTATATCGCCAGAGGTAGAGCAGATGGCAGTCCTTTGTTCTTCCTAGGATGATGCCTGGCTTAGTGGCCAAAGGACTTATAAAAATCAAATCAAATCATCAAATCCAGGCAGCACAGCACAGGAAGAGGAAGGCAGACAGAGACCCGAGGACCACCGTGTCACCCACAAACCTGCCCTCCAGCTCACGGCTCGGGCAGGCCACAGACAGCCACTTGCCACCATACCATGCAACATGGGTGGAGGATGTCACCCAGGGGCCTGCCAGCCACATGTCCATCATGCATCAGGAGCCACGGCAGTGTGCAAGTATGTGGTGGTCAGATGGGAGAGGAAGAGAAGTAAGCAGCTTCAGCATTATGACGAGAGACAGAACTGGAGACTGGACGATGGAGAGGAGTAGCCTGTTGTGAGTGGCCACCCCGGCCACCTGGGGCCATGGTGAGTTCTCTGCCCAAGCTGCCACTGAGGGCCATGTCTGAGTCCCTGGCTATGCAGCTGATGCCTGTGGCTCATATTACCACTGGAGAACATGGAGCTGTCCCTAGCCTGGGCAGCTGCCAGGGACTGTGTGGAGGTCCGGGGACTGTGCAGAACTGGCCCTGCCCCTCACCTGAGGTCAGGGGTGATGCCCAGCTCACCACCTCTGGCAATTGGGGAAGCTGCTCATAGGACCATGAGCTCGGGGGAGTGCTAGCTCTGCCCATCACCAGCTACGACACTGGAGGGCAGGCCCTGCACCTCACCTGGTCAGCACAGTAGAGCTGACCCTGATTGAGGGGTAGCCCGTGAGCTAGCCTTGAGGACAGAGCGAGGGAGAGCTGGCTCCAGCCCTAGCCTGCTGTGAGGTGGCATGTGTGTAAGTGTTTTGACCCTCCCCTCACCGCCTGCAGCAGCTGAGAGAGCTGACCCCTGGGTCATGAGAGTAGAGCTAGACCCACTCTCCCTCTGGCTGTAGCACTGGAGAGAATGGACCCTGCATCTCTCCTGGGCAATACAGTGGAGCTGACCCCAGGGTCATGAGAGTAGAGCTAGACCCACTCCCCCTCTGGCTGTAGCACTGGAGAGAGTGGACCCTGCATCTCTCCTGGGCAATACAGTGGAGCTGCCCAGAAGGTGAAGGCACAGGTGAGCCAGCCCCAAGAGCAGGAGAGCAGGAGAGTTGGCCCAGTCCCTCACAGGCTGCAGCAATCGGGAGAGTGGGCCCTGCATCTTGTGGGTGTGGATAACCAGACCCCGAGGGCATAAGCGCAGGTGAGCTGACCCTACCCCCTGCCAATGGCCACATTAGGTGGCCAAGCTGGAGCCATGCTGGAAAGCTTGCCCTTGTGGTACGGATAAGGGATACCTGATGGGCTGGCCAGCTCAGCCATCACCCGGGCCCGGATCCAGGACTCTGAATTGGCTGACTCCAAAATCTTTTATCTATAAATGGTTGGGATGCGTGGAAGGGCCAGCCCTGCTGTTCTAAAGCTGGAGGATCTCCTTGACACAGGACAACATCAGGATAATGGGGAGGAGGGTCGGTGAGGATCCAGTAGTGATGATGTCACAGAAACCACAGGTCTTGAACCAGACCAATGACTCATTCCAATGAACATTTGCAAGTGAAGGTGTTGGACAGAGGGATACACAATGAGACAGTTTCCAAAATACAATGTTTCCTATGCTTTGTTTGTTGGGTGTGTGTGTTTTGAGGGAAGTTACAAGGGTAAAGGGTAGATATGAAGGGACAAGGAGGTGAGCAGGACTGGGGTGCATGGTGTGAAACTCACAAAGAAAAACCATTTTTTTTTAAAGGAATACATATTGAAAGGTCAGGTTGCTTTGGTCATGGCATTTCATCACAGCAATGATAATCATATGACAACAGTAAACTAACACTGTGTTTGAGTGTGTGTGTGTGTGTTTATGTGTGAATACATGTAGGTGTAGTGTTGGTGCACGTGTGAAAACATACCTGTGCCAGACTTGTTGGCCAGTGAGCCCCAGGGATCCTTCTGTCTCTGCTTGCCCCATGCTGGGATTACAGGTGCGTGCCACCATGCTCAGCTTTTTGACATGGCCTCTGAGGATCAAATTCAGATCTTCATCTCTGTGCTGCAAGCACTTACCCACCGATCCATCTCCCCAGCCCCAACAACACCTTTAAAGAGCTGCACAGGAAAAATATCTACCAGCCTTAAATCACATATGCACAGAAACATTTAGGAAATAAAGGAAGTTGGGGGTGGTGGATCACACCCATAATCTGAGGCAGAAGAATTTCCTTGAGTTTGAGGGCAGCCTAGTGAACAATGAGTTCCAGGCCATCCTAGAATAGTACAGTGAGGGTCTATCTTAAAAAAAACAAATGAGAGAGGCTATCAAGAAAGGGAAGAGGGAGAAGGGAAGAAAGGGAAGGGCAAGGAGAGGAAGGAAGGGGAAAGCAAGAGAAGGGATGAGGAAGGAAAGGAAAGGCAGGGAATCACAAAACAGTTACTCCCATAGCAGATTCCACTATTGCACCATAGGTTCATCATGCCTGGGTAGTCAATATCGCTGCACACAGACAGGGTCCACACTGGGGAAGGCTGGCAGCTCTCTCCTAGTTGTCTACACGGAATGCTTTTCAGCACTGAGGGCTAGAAAGCAGGGAGGAAGCTTGGAGTCCCATTCATGCTGCATTTTTCTGTGTCCCACAGCTAGACGTGTGTGTGTGTGTGTTTAGCAGCAGGATTTTATCATCTAGTTCTGATAATAACAACCAGCAGTAGAAATTGTCAGTAGTGCTTTTGCAGCCTTAGTAGTGCTTTCGCAGCCCACCCTTGTTACTGAGGTTTTCATCTAGTAGCCTATGGCTTTTGGCAGCAGCTTTATTCCCTTATAGGGTGTTTTCTTTTAATTTTATGATTTGGTTAGCTTGCCAAGTAGTTGATTTCTTCTTTATTACTTTTTCTTGCATGGTTGTTTTGGGTTGAACCCACCACCACCACCACCACCAATCTCCTGCCTAGCTCATATACTGCTATCATCTCTAGCTATCCATCACATGCATTCTGTTCTTCCCCTTAAAGAATGTTTTCCTCCTTCATGGGCTTTTTCTAGCTTCTCAGGCTCTGTACATACTTGTCCACAGAGGTGTGCATTTACAAGACGCAGGCTCTGCATAGGAGAGAAGAACATGAAACGTTTCTGTGCCAAGTGGTGTAACTTTCTATTCTCCAGTTCCATCCATTTTTCTAATTTTCATTTCATTTTTCTTTATGGCCGAATAAGAAACCATCATGTACAAGTGCCAGATTTTTACTCTTTGTCCATTTGCTAATGGGCATCCAGGCCGATTCCATGTCTTTGTTACTGTGACTATCACAACAGTAAATACGGATGAACAAGTGTCTCTGTGGTAAGATGTAGAGTCTGTTGCCACTATTGTACTAGAAGGCACATCTTGAGTCCTTTGAGTGGGATAGCTGGGTTGTATATGAAAGTTCTATTTTTAAGTGCTTTTTTAAAAGAAACATCCACACTGGTTCCCATAAGTTGTACCCAAGTATAATCCCACCAAAAGTGAATAGGATTTCTCTTGTTTCATGATGACAGACACTTTAACTTGGGTGAGATGGAATCTCAAAATGGTTTTAATTTGCATTTCTCTGATGGATAAGGATGCTGAATGCTATTGTTTTGTTTTGTTGATGCAGTATATCTCTATGTAGCCCAAGCTGGTCTGGGGCTCACAGAGATCTGTCCCCAACTCCGTAAGTGCTGGAATGAAAGGCATTTGCTACCATGGCCAGATGTTGAATAATTAAAAAAATACTTATTATCCATTCGTATTTCTTCTACTGAGAATTCCCTGTTTAGTTCTTAGCTCGTTTTTTTGACTGGATTATTTTTTTTCTTAATTATAGTTTTTTTCAGTTCTTTATATATTCTGTAAACTCATCCTCTGTCAGATGTACAACTGTCAAAATTCCTCAAATTCTTCCAATTGTCTCTTCACTTACCCAGTTCCTCTGCTGTACAGAGTGTTTAAGTTTCATGTGGTGCCAATTGTTGATTGTTTATTTATTTATTTTCTGATATACTGGAGCTCCTTTTAGAGAGCCCTCACCTATCCTAATGTCTTGAAGTAATTTTTTTTTCTCTAATCATTCCTCTAGCAGTTTCAGGTTTTACCTTTGATACATTTGGAGTTGATTTTTGTGCAGGATGAGAGATAAGAATGTACTATCATTATGCTACATGTAGTTATCAAATTTTACCAACACCATTTGTTGAAAAGACTGTCTTTCCATATATACATATATATTGCAAATGTAATATGTATATCTGTATATATTGGCATTTTTATAAAAAATTAGCTGACTCTAGCTGTATGGGCGTATGCCTGGGTTCTGTTATCTATGTGTCTGTTTCTGTGTTGGTACCATGTTGGTTGTATTATTATAGAGCTATTGTAAAAGCTGAAATTAGTTATTCTGATCTAACCAGCAGTATTCTTTTTTGCTTAGGATGGCTTTGGCCATCCAGGGTCTTTGTTGCCTTCATATGAATTCTTTGATTCTATGTTTCCTTTTCGTATTTGTTCTTTCCTTCTCTTGTCTTATTGCTCTTGCTAAGACTTCAAGAACTCTATTGAACAGAAGTGGAGAGTTGTGGGACTGCCGAGTCATGCATCCAGGGGAGCCAGCTTAGAGCTGAGTGAGGTCCAGGTGTGACCGAACCCCCAAAATCTCATCTTGAGTCTGGCAAGAGTAGGACCATTCCCTCCCTGTTCTGGACCTGCATGTCCTATTGCACATGTTCTTGAGGCCTTTATCTCTGCTACTCCTGAGGTGGTCAAGTAGCCTGCCGGCTAGGTTACAGTGCAAATCTCCTGTCTCCTTAAAAGGTCATGTCCAGCAAGCACCTAAAATTCCTTTTCACGCAGACAAGGCATTTCCAGCCCCATGGCCCTCACCAGTGATGTACACTCACCCCAAAAGCCTCTACCCACTCTCCAAAGGTTTAAACAGCTTTTGTTCCCCCAATTAAAGATGCTGTCTCACTGAAGCTGTCTCCCGAGAAGTCTGTTTCTCAGATACTCACCACCACCTACGGTCTTCATCTCCCACCATTCCTGCCTTGTTCTCTGTCCCAGGATCCACTGGTTGTGATAGCAGGCAGACACACAGTTGTTGGTGGAGAATCAAAACGGCAGAGAGTGTGTACCCTTGCTTTGTTTCTGATCTTGGTGAAAAATGCTTTGAGTCCCCCCCCCCCATGTAGCTTGATATTGGCTATAGGTCTATTATATATAGCCTCTATTAAGTCAATGTATTGTCATGGATTGAATGAGAATGGTTCCCTTAGGCTCATATATTTGAATGTTTGGTACCCAGTTAGTAGAACTGTTTGGGAAGAATTAGGAGGTGTGGTCTTACCGGAAAAAGTATGTCACTTTTGAAAAGAGCTTCCCTCCACCCCCAAATGCCAGTGAGCTTTCTGTCTCCTGATTGTGGTTGTGATGTGATGTGAGCTCTTAGCTGTTCCTGTTGCCTTTTTTCTTTTCTTTTTTTTTTTCTTTATCATCCTAACTTTATCAGTCTAACTCTCTGGAACTTTAAACTCAATTGAAATCTTTTATAAATTGTCTTGGTCATGGTGTTTTATCATAGCAATAGAAAAGTGGCTACTGCAGGTGATGGCCTCTGTATTCCTCATCTCTTCAGGGCTTTTATTATGAAGGGGTACTGGACTTTTGTCAGAAGATTTTTCTGTATTTGTTGAAGTGATTGTATGATTTCTACCCTTGAGTCCATTTCTATGATTTATTGACTTTCATATGTTTAACCATACTGCATATCTGGAATGAAGCTGATTTAAGCATGATGTATTATCTTTTTGTGTGTGTTATTGAATTGAATTTGCAAGTATTTTATTAAGAGAGAAGGGGGGAAGAGAGAGAGACACAGAGAGAGAAAACTTCAAATCACGATTCTTCTTGAAATTGCTACCTGAAGAGTATGAATCGGGTAAGTTTCATTATGCTTTGTCTCTGTGGGCATTCATTCTGTGTTTTTCAGTGGGTACTGCCTGGCCTGGGTGTCCACTATGCCAGGACCTCTGCTGTGGTCCACCCTGATGAGCCCAGTGACTTCTTTCCTGTGCTCCTTCCCCTCCAGAACATTCTTCAACTTCAGCACTTTTCCTGTGACTGGGTTCTTGGGATTTTCCTGGGATTATTTATCATATAAACTATTCATTTGGTGCCTCAGGCTTTGCACAAAAATGTATGTGGATATCAAGACTGTTAGCATAAAGCAGACTGTGTCAGGAGTAAATTTCTAGCTACATAGTTTTGTGTTGAAGGAAACAGAAAAAAATATACCCTTTTGTTCCCAAGTTGTGCTCTTTCTTGTTTTCTACATTCCTTATATTTCCACTTCTTTCTTTGTCATTCTATTTTTCTAAAATTTCTTCATTTTTCTTTCTTGTTCTTTTTTTCTTCCAATTTTCCTTTGCTTTTTTTTTTAAAGTTGATCCTTTAAATGTGGGTTTTTTAAAAGTGTTCTTTGTTTAATACAGAAAGTGATTTAATAATATCTACTTAGAAAATTAGTCTATCACTAAGTAGGACACTGAGGTTCAGTGAAATTGGAATTATATCACATTTATTGAGTAATGCTTTTTCACTAAATAACTGTTCATTAAATTGTTTTTTTCTTTGAATGAAACTTCATTAGAAATTCCAGCTCTGTGGTGAGCACTTTGTGAGGCCAGAATGTTGCCAAGCAGACTGTACCTGTGACTCAGTTAGCCTAACCCAAACTGACAAGAGAAACTGATGGAATGTTAATTGATAGCAGCTGGGTGACTGGCAGGCCTGCAGCTGAAGGACAGGGCCAAGGATCTCTCAGCAACTATAAAACTTAGATTTGTCAGGGACCCCAGAGGCTTTTTAATGAGAATGACCTCTGGTTAAAAACTAGAGTAAAAGGGAAGTAAAGATAGCGATTTGGGGACTTTGGGTCTAGCATATTTTCCACTTAATAGCCACTGACTTAGAAGATAAAACTCGTGGAATTCTAATAGCCATGCTGGCTTGGGTTTAATGATCTTGAAATCTGGTTAGGTGGGCTCATGACCTGTTGCTTGGCAACAGTGGAAACATACATGGCGGGTGGGGGTGGGTAACAGGAAGAGTCCCAGAATGCAAAGTAGTGCTGTCGGTACCTTGGCTGAGGGGGAAAGCAGGTTGTAGTGATTGGATTTGCCTCTTAGAGGAGTCCCCGAGGGGCAGCTTGGCCGCAGTCAGCAGGCTCGGGATGGACTTGGGGAAAATATGATCCAGAGGTGTGCACCACCAGCTGCGTATGCACGAGGAAGGACCCCCGCCGCCTGTTCTGTGAATGACTCTAATTTAACGCTGGAATAGAGCCACAAGGCTAAGCTTCTTCATACTGGCTCCAGGGCATCTCTTGGTGGGGGTCTCTGAACACCTTCCTCCTGGGACTTGAGAATCCCTGAGGAATCGATGGCCACCTCGTCCACTAAAAGAGAGGATTGTCCTGCAAGCGCGAAGCTGGGCGTTCACCCTGGCGGCGGTATGCTAGTCAGAGTTTGGGTCTGCTTGAGACGATCCTGTGGGCAAGGGTTGAGCTAAACGCAGTAGCTGCTGGGTCTGCCTTGTCCTCCCCCTAGCCTCAGTCAGCTTCATTACCTGTGGCCTTTTAAAGAAGACCCTTGACACCATTACATTTCTTCTGTAGATACCTTAGAATCCTGGCTACCCTTGAGAAGGGACAAAGCTGTATTTAGTTTTTTCTCTCAAAGCATGCCACATGGTATCAACCCAATTCACAGTGCTTCCTCCCCTTCCGCTACTGCTAGGATATCGTCATGCTCTCTGTGTGTGTGTGTCGGGAGCACGTGTTAGGAGTTAGGTGATTCTCCCTGTGAGCTTATTTTATTCACCTGTCCGTTTTCCGGGTGACAGTGTGCCAAGAACAACTCCAGCTCCACGTGTGCTGCTAAAGAAACGTCCCGCTCGGCTGTTGGAAGTGCTGGGACTGTGGCCCTTCCCGCCACGGCAGGTGCCTTATCCACTAAGCCATTCTCCAGCACTTTGGAAGCTTTCTCACTCTGAGGTCGTGTGGTGTGATTATCTTCTGTACATGCATCTGTGGATCAATGTGTGTATGTAGTTGTGAGTTTGCATATGTGCAGGAGTACCCGTGTGGGGCTCTGTGGAGGCCAGAGATCAATGCCCTTGCATCTTCCCCAGTTTCTCTTCACCTTAATTTTTGAGGCTGTTTATCTTCACCCAACCAGAGATTGACATTTTGCCTAGACTGAATGGTCGGTGAACTTCAGGGAACTGTCGGTCCCTTGTCCCCTCGTCATGGCCTCTTGTCATGTCCGTGTCTGCCTCCTGTGTCAGGGTTACAGACTTTTTTACGTTGGCGCTAGAGATCCGGATTTGGCAACGGAGAAGCCGCACAGCTGTGCGGAAAGTGCTTCCGCTGGGGCTCAGACTTAGCCCGGCACCAGCGCGCGCACATGGGTGAGAAGCCACACAAGTGCCCTGAATGTGCCAAGAGCTTCCACAGCTCTTCTGACCTGGTGGCCACCAGGGCGTGCACACAGGCGAGAAGTCCAACTCAGGTCCTCAAGTGTACAATGGCGACTATTTTACCCACTGAGCTGGATCCCTCATCCTCCCCTCCCCCCCACACACACTTAGGAATATTTTTGGTCAATATATTCCCAAAGAGTTCAACCGTGGTTACAGTGCAGTCTATTGAATGGCCAGTTCTTTCTTTAGAAGTGTAAGGTCCCTCTAGTTTTCAGGGTCATTTCTAAAACATAGGTATTTCTGAGCCTTTTATCTTACTATATTAATTTACAAAGTGTTGTACTACAGTATTATGCACTATGATAATTTAGACAGAATAAACTTAGACAGAATAAACTTGAATATCTGACTGACACGGTCTTGGCAACCAAATCTTCATCCTCTGCAAGGTCAGTACATGCTCTGAGCCATCTCTCCAGACCCACATTGTTTTTTTCTGAGCATGAGCTTCCAGTGACCTGGATACCACCTTTAGGCTCTGCCTCTCAAAAGCCGCATCACTTCCTAAAGCCACCATCAGCTGAAAACCAAGCCTTTAAGACATGGCCTCTGTGGATGTTTTAGATGTAAGATACTGCAAACAGTCTTCTAGTAGTTTGGAGAGTTACACAGGGAGTAAGTAATTATACTATTTGGTTTTTCCTTGCCCAAGCACATATGTACCTGACTTCTTCTTCTTCCTCCTCCTCCTGTCTTCTTCCTCTTGTTCTTGTTCTTATTCTTTTTCTCTTCTTCCTCTTCTACCTTCTTATTCTTCCTCCTCTTTCTTCTTATTCTTCTTTTCTTTTTCTCATCTCTAATTGTACTAGCGGGCACTTCCAGAATGACATTAGCTCATTGTGGTGACATGGATCATTGCTGCCTTAGATCTGGTTGAAAAGAGAATGTTTTTATAGCAGCATTTCCCAAAGTTTCTTAAGGTGTTATTTTAAAAGTGAGGAGTCCTAGCCAGAAGTGTTGGTGTGCGTCTGTAATTCCAGCACTCAGGGAGGCAGGGGCAGGCAGATCTCTGTGTGTTTGAGGCCAGGCCAGTCTACAAAGCAAGAGTAGGACAGCCAAGGCTTCACAGAGAAACCCTGTGTTGACAAAGAAAACAAAATGTTGAGTCCTGACTATAGCTGTCCTTCCTTTACTCCTCCCAGTACCTTCCCATGTCCCCTCCTGTATGAATCCACTTCCTTTCCATCTCTCATTACAAAAGAACAGGCTTCAAAGAGATAATAGCAAAACAAAACAAGATAAAATATACTAAGATAAAACAACAACAACAACAACAAAATCACATCAAAGCTGGACAAGCCAAGCCAACAGAAAAATAAAAGAACCCCAAGGGAAGGCACAAGAATCAGAGGCACACACATTCACACACCCAGAAGTCCCATAGAAGCGCTGACCTGAAAGCCTATAATATGGGCGCAGAGGACCAGGCGCAGACCTCTGCAGGCCCTGTGCCTGCTGCTCCAGCCTCTGTGAGTTCTTAGGAGCTTTGCTCAGCTGACATAGAGGGTCTTGTTCTCTCGATGGCCTCCACTCCTCTGGCTCTTACACTCTTTCTGCCTCTTTTTCTGTGGGATTCCCTGAGTTTTTGAGGAGGGGTTTAATGGAGAGGAAACTGTAATCAGATTATATTGCATGAGAAAAGAATCTATTTTTCATTAAAAGGGAGGAAAACCCTAATATATAGGCCAGCGGTTACTACTCCTAGTTATAGGCCCAAAGGACCCCGAGTCAAGTTACCACAGAGATATTTGCACATCCATGGTTGTTGATGCACCATTCACAGTACCTAAGTCATGGGCTCAGCCTAGGTGTCCATCAACAGATGTGTAGATCAGCCTCAAACAATTATGTCATTTTCAAGAAAATGGGTGCAACGAAAGATTGCTTTTTTATATGAAATAAGCTGGGGTTGGATGGAAGGGAAGGAGGTCCTCCCCTGTTGGTGGACTTGGAGGGGGCGGGGAAGAAGGAGATGAGGGAGGGAGTGGGAGGGTAGGAGGGAATGGGGGAGGGGGCTACGCCTGGGATTCAAAGTACCTAACCTGTGATTGAGATAAAAATAAATAAATTAAAAAAAAAGATAGACTGATAAAAATATCACATTTTCTCAGTATTTTGGATCTTAGATTTATATAGATATATGAAATCATTCAAATATATAGATGATATACAGGCAGAAAGGAGAGGAGGTAAAGGAAGAAGATTGGGACAGGGTGGGGGATGAATAGGGGTGAGTGTGAGGGCTGAATGTAGACAAGGTAATAATGATGTACTTGGAAGAAGTTGCATGTGTGCAGTATATCACTATGTGCAATGAATATGAATATATAGTAATAAGCCAAAATACCATTTCTTTAAAAAAGTGAAGAAATCAATGCCAGATGTGGGGTGTAGAGGTGCACAGCTTTAATCCCAGCAGTCAAGAAGCAGAGGGTGGGTCTCTGTGCTAGTCTGTTTCACATGTTAGTTCCAGGACAGCCAGAGCTATGTAGTGAGATCCTGTCTTAAAAAGAATGACAGGTGGATGATATCTTTTATGTGTTCTTGAATTCGGTTTGTGAGTATTTTATTGAGTATTTTTGCATTGATGTTCATAAGAGAGATAGGTCTGAAGTTCTTTCCTTTTTTTTTTTTTTGTTTGTTTGTTGGGTTTTTGTGTGGTTTAGGTATCAAGGTGACTGTAGCCTCATAGGATGAGTTTGGTAATGTTCCTTCTGTTTCTGTTTTGTGGAATAGTTTGAAGAGTATTGGTGTTAGCTCTTCTTTGAAGGTCTGGTAGAATTCTGCGCTGAAACCATCTGGCCCCAGGCTTTTTTTGGAAGGGAGACTTTTGACGACTGCTTCTATTTCCTTGGGAGATATAGGACAATTTAATCTATTTACCTTATCTTGATTTAATTTTGATAAATGGAATATATCAAGAAAATTGTCCATTCTATTTAGATTTTTAAATTTTGTGGCATATTGGCTTTTGAAGTAAGACCTAATGATTGTTTGGATTTCCTTAGTGTTGATCGTTATGTCGTCGGTTTTTGTCCTCTGATTTTGCTGATTTGAACAATTTCTCTCTGTCTTTTAGTTAGTTTGGCTAAGGGTTTGTCTAGTACATTTACACAATGGAATACTACCTAGCAATTAAAAACAAGGAAATTACGAAATTTGCTGACAAATGATGAGAACTAGAAAAGATCATCCTGAGTGTGGTAACCTAGAAGCAGAAAGACACATGTGGTATACACTCACTTATAAGTGGATATTAGACATATAATATAGGATAAACATACTAAAATCTGTATACTTAAAGAAGCTAAGCAAGGAGTAGGACTCTGGCTAAGATGCTCATTCCTCATTCAGAAAGGCAAACAGGATAGACATTGGAAGCTGGTTTAAACAGGAAACAGGACAGGAGCCTTCCACAGAGGGCCTCTGAAAGACTCTACTCACAGCCAAACTTTGGGCAGAGTACACAGAATCTTATGAAAGAAGAGGGAGATAGAAAGACCTGGAGGGGATAGGAACTCCACAAGGAGACCAACAGGACAAAAAAATCTGGGCCCAGGGGTCTTTGCAGAGACTGATACTCCAATGAAGGACCATGCATGGAGATAACCTAGAACCCCTGCACAGATGTAGCCCATGGCAGCTCAGTGTCCAAGAGGCTTCTCTAATAAGGGGAACAGGGGCTATCTCTGACATGAACTCAGTGGCTAGCTCTTTGATCACCTCCCCCTGGGTCAGGGGCAGCCTTACCGTGCCACAGAGGAAGACAATGCAACCAGGCCTGATGAGACCTGACAGGCTAGGGTCAGATAGAAGGGGAAGTGGACCTCCCCTATCATTGGACTTAGAGAGGGGCATGGGAGAAGAGGGAGGGATTGTGGGATTGGGAGGGAATGAGGGAGGGGGCTACAGCTGGGACACAAAGTAAATAAATTGTAATCAAGGAAAAAAAAGGATAGGTTATAGAAATATATTAGTATCTTAAGGAGTCTGAAATATCTGTAGAAAAGAGGTTTAAGTGTAAGTAGCTTCTGCTTCCTAAATCATTCAGTAGTCATGAACTTCACATCCATTTCATCTGTAGTATATACCTGACCAGTTCCAGCATGGGTAAGCATTCTGTTGACTGTTACTTCAAAACCATCTTTAAGACGAATTTACACAAATTGCTATGACTCTTAATTGAATATAATTAAATGCTAAATTTATCAAATATATTTTTAGTTTTTAATCAGGATAATTGAATATCTTTTTCAATTGCTGAATGTGTTAATGTGTTGAATTATATTAATGTATATATTTGTTATTAAACTGTTCTTGAATTCCTAGAAGAAACCATTCAATGACTATGGGGTTTGTCCCTTTAATGTTCCTCCATATTTTGTTTGCTACTATTATATTTAAGGCTTTCCAACTCTTACAATCAGAAGGTATAATTATCTCTAGTTTTCTTTGATATGTCAATATCAGCTCTTACCAGCTTCATAAAATGAACTAGAATTTTTCATGCTTTTCATAAGCCCCACCAAGAATTATAGTTTTACGACACCCTGTGGTATTTGGGGGAAGTCTGAAAATTTTGCAAATTTTTGGGAGTTTGGCAGGCACCGATGGAGGCACAGGTGAGTGCTTTTGACCACGGAGTGGATGTTGGGAAGCCATCTCAGTCTTCTGAGACCGAGTAGAGTTTCTCGTGGCTAATTCAGGCAGCGTGACACACCGGTGGACACCATGGCTGTTCTGTATCCACGCCATTCACAGCTTTCACTTCATCTCAACTCAGCCAAATGTGCAACTTGGTTTGTCCCATAGACTCGGATGGGAGTGATATGTGCAGTTAGAAAGCTCAGGCCTTAAACCAGCCTGTGCGATTTCTTCTTATTCCTAGAAATCTTCTGTCTCTATGGGAATCACACCAAGCTGGCTGGCTGGCAAATAAAAGACCATACGAAGAAAACCATAGCCCATCCAAGACCATTCCAGACCGGCCTGGAGCCAGACAGTGCCTGTACAAGGCCCCAGGCAGGGCTAAGAGAGCATGGCTAGCCAGTGGGGCCTGCGGAGGAGAGAGCATGGAGTAGAACGCCCGACACACAGGGGCAGCAGTGCACACCCTTTGTCCTGAGCAGTGTTTCTTATGCAGCGGTGGCTTGCTAATGCAGTTTTGTGCTTAGAGAAAAGGCCTGGACCAAAAGACCTAAAAGCGCACTGCGATATATTCATACGACCCTGTCTTAGGAGTTTTTACATTCTTGTTATTTTACAGGGAGCTCCCCTTCCCTGATCCCGATGTTCTTACTTGCTGAGCTTTCTGCACATTTACTTCAACAAAGTTTTGTGTGGTTGAATCCTTAAAAAACAAATACATTCCTATCTGTGGTTCATCTATAGTTAGATATAGACGTGTAAAATATGATTCTGTTATTTAGGATTTATCGTTTTTTAATTTTATGTGCTGAATAAAATTTTGAGGGGGGATATATTTGCCATTTTTACCCTTTTGTGATTTATTTTGCTGCTATTTTTCTAGAGTTTTAGGTTAAATGATAACTTTTTATATTAAAATGAATTAAAACTATAGATTTTGTTTAGTTCAGTTGTGGCAGAATTTCATGTTTAAAATTATTTTCTTTCCTCCATCTCACTACACCTAAACTGGTAGTTTACCGTCTCTTATATTTTTACAGAAAATAAATTTTAAAGTTTTTTTTTCTTTTTTTACTTTTTCAGCCTAACATTTAGTTATAAATTTGAGAACTTAATGTGGTTTTCAATCAAAACCCTCCTGGATCAGTCGTATGAGATCCTTCGTAGGTTGAGTGTGAAGGAGTCTTTTGATTAGTTAGTATAATGTTACAGGGTGAACTGTAAAGCAAGGAGATGGCAAAGAGACATCCATGGACTTGGGCCAGAACAAGCAGAGGGAGAGGCATCCTGGGGAGTGCCGCCTGTTAGAATGCATCACTGACATCTCAGCTGAGTGAGAGGGCAGTGGCGGCCTGCCCTTCCTCTCTGCCTGGACCTTCACACAGAGCAAAGGATTATAAAGAACACGACAACCAGGGGATATAATGATATATTCCATCCCAAGCCCATCCTGCCGTCTATAGAAGATTAAGACATAGATTGTGTGTGTGTTTTAAGGAGAATATGTAGGTATTAAAGTTCTGAAGTCCTTTGATACAAGCAACTCACGAATGCGTTTTCACTTTATTTCCAGCAGTGCCCGCATTCACACGGTCGCCTCTCATGCAGGCTGGGTTTCCGATTTGTGTAGCTATCATCCCAGCCGACGCTTTTGTGGCTAGTAACGTCTTTGCCAGAAAAGACTTGATGTGGACTTTCATCAGAAAATCACAAAGAATTTCAGCTTTGTTTCCCTGTCAGTCATATAATTTAGTTTATACAGATTTTTTTTGACATGCCTTATCCAATTTTGCTAGGTTTTAAAATTAACAAACAGTGGAAGAAAAGGGAATTAGTGATGGTCCGTTGATCAGCTGGGGCAAACCATTGCTTGTCAAAATGATGATGTGAAGAAGGAAAAATGTTTTGGGTAAATAAGTGTATTGTGTAACTGTAAATCTGCATCCAGATCTGAAATAGTCAGAAAAAAGAAATCCTTCTGATTTGTGTTGTAGAGGAAGCATTCTGACACAGAGTAAACCGCTGGACTACCCATGGTGTCTGCTTGGCAAGGGGGAGTTTGAGGCTCTAATACGGCTGCATTCCCATATTGGGTAGTGCACCAAGACCCCTGCCGATGTTGGGTTGTTATTGTTTTGGGTTTTTTTTTCCCCCTGCTGGATGCCCACAAATATGAAAGAAAACTCCCGCATATTCAACAAGCCCCTTTATCTGAGGTAGGAATCTAGAGCCCAGGCCTTTTTGCTTAGTCTGGTCACATACACAGGGACAGCTGTCGCTGTCGACAGGCGTTTTAGTTGTAGGTTTCACTTCAGTAGTGTATGTGGTACCTGTCCTTGCTACCCAATGGCAGCAACTGATGAATCTGTGGCTCATGGTTTTTGTCAGGGCTTGAGCACAAGTCATAGACATCACCCTGCAAAGGCCCCTTCTCCCCAGGATCACTGGGATAAAGTTTCTGTGTGTCTCTCCCCCATGTCTGCAGGTCTCTGTCTCTAAATACTGATGCTTCTCCAGAGAACTGCCCTCGGAGCCCTTCTGGATTCCGTAAGCACATAGCCTCCTTAACCTCTCTTCTATGGCCCATGGCTAGTTGCGGGCTGGCTCAACTGAGTTCTGCTTTTGAGATGTAATTTGCCCTCCAGAGCACTTTGGCCGTGCTGCCTGTGGCCCCGGCTGTACCTAAAGCCAAAACCTCTCTCAGTCTTTCCCCTTCCCATTCATTGTCATTTCCCCTGTCCTCTTAGTGGCCTCTCCTGGAAGCACCTCCTCAATAAATCGGATATAAATCATCATTTCAGAGTCTGTTCTGGGTAAACTCACCATGGCTCAAATCACATAAGAAGAAAAGGAGGCGATCCGGAGAATCACCTCCTTCTAAGACACTGAAAAGGACCAAGACCCAGCAGCCGCCATCAAATTTAATATCATGATGCCATAGCCACAAACCAAGGATCAGGAAGCCACCATCCCCATGGTCACCCCTACTTCTAGTAGCCCAAGCTGTTGACTGGCAAGAGAACCACGCCTTTCCCCTCTATTGTGTAGGCCTTATCTACAGCTGTAACTTCCTAGCATCCACAACAAGATGGCATCTTAGTGGGTTC
>CM053748.1:10592896-10611790 GCA_028658305.1 Pachyuromys duprasi
CTACCTGGGTCCTCCTTCCTGTATATCCTCTCTAGGTGTGTAGATTTCAGCTTGACCTTCCTATCCTATAGGTCTATATAAGTGAGTATATATCATATGTTTCTTTCTGCTTTTGGGATACCTCACTCAGGATCATTTGTTTTTGAGTGGAAAATAATCTCTTGCCGATGGGCTACAGATCTGGCACTTTGTGTGTGTGTGTAATGCATGTGTTTGTATGCACACATGTGTGGGAGTACTCATGTACACACACCTGTGGTGGGCACAGCTTGATATTAGGATGTATTCCCCAGTTTCTCTCTTCCTTTTAATTTGGTCATTTGTTGAGACAGGGTTTCACTATGTAGCTGGCCAGCTTGGAATCTGCTATGTAGACCAAGCTGTCCTCTAGCTTACAGAGCTTTGTTTGCCTCTGTCCTCTGAGCACCAGAGTCAACTACGTGGACCATTAAGCCCGGTTTTTACTTATTTTTTAAGACAGAGTTTCTTCGCTGAACCTGGAACTTACCATTCCAGGTAGGTTGGCTGAGAGCTCCTGGGAGAGGCCTGGTTCTTCCCCCTGCACTGGGATACAGATGCCCAGGGTTGGCCATGCCCAGATTTTCCTGTGTGTGCTGTGGATTCCCAAGCAATGACTTTGGGTGTATGCTAAATGTCTACAGTGCCTAGTACCAGATACTGCGCTGATCTTATTTCCTGTAACCTTGCTATGAATTCTGATACAGAGTAACCTTCTCATAAATCTGTTGAAGGGACACAGGAGAAAGGGACTCCTTTTGGTATTAGTTAGCCAAGAGCAGAAGCAATGCGGCAGAAAAAGAAGCTAGCCAAGCACAGACCAGTCGGGTCTGGGGAAAAAGAGCCTCATGGGACAAGCGGACAATCCCAGCCTAAGCTGTACAGAAAGCATGGCCACCCCTCACCAGGAAGGCTTGGCCCCTGATGTCACAGTTCTTGGACTGTAAGCAGGAAGAATTCATGTGTGCATAGTTCATTGAATAAACAGTTCAAGCACATGATCACGTGTTCTCGGTAACCCTCTCTGTATCCTTTTGTATATTGACTGTATCTGTGTGTGAGTGCATGCGGAGGTCAGCCAGGTCTGGCTCCCTGGCTCCCTAGCTTCTTGGGGTTCTCCTCTCCACGTCTCCCAGCTCACTGTGTGAGACTAGGATTGCAGATGCATGTTACCTGCCCAGCTTTGTGTGGTTTCAGGGTAGCCAGCCCTCATGGCCTCATGCCCACAAGTGCTTTACCTGCTGAGCTCCACAGCCCTCAGTAGCTCTGCATGTGGTCCTTCCTGCCTTGATGGAAGGCACGCTTTAATGTTGTCACATGCAGGTTTCTGTGAAAATATATCTGTGTGAAAAACAAAGCCAAAAACCTCACGAGCAGTGTCAGGAAACACACCCTTTCCCCCCGAGATTCTTATTAGGGAGATGTGTGTCATCAGTTGTGTTATTTTGAAACACCCTGAAAGTGAGCAGGGTAGTGGTGGGATAATATATTATGTGAATAGATAAGCTGGGGTGTCTGGGTGGGGGGAGGAGGGAGGGACCTATGACCGGGATGTAAATTGAATTAATTAATGAAAAAACAAAACAAAAAAAAACCCCTAAAGCCAGTGTATATTAAATTTTTGTCCTGTACCAAGGACTGTGACAGGGACATTATGCGGTGAACTTCTTGCCATTCTAGGGGGGTTACCTGAATTTTACAAATCAATATTCTCAGAGAAATGGAGAGTAAATAGTGCTGTGTTTCAGAATAAGGCAGTGCACAGCAAGGGCTCTGGCCTAGCTCTGTCTTGCTCCCGGGCTATGCTCTCAGTTACTCTGGCAAAAGCTGGCGGTGACTAATTGTCTAATCATGTTTCTAGCCCTTAATTGTTGCTTTCTGCTTCCTTGTGGCCTGAGATTTATTTTAATTTTTTCTGTGGTCGATGGTCCATGACATAAGATTCCACAGTCATATACTGTAAGTGTAAAATGCTCATGTGGATGGCCAAGAAAAACTTCCCCTTGGGTCACAATCACTGGAGACATTTTCCTTTACACTCCAAGCTTGTATTTACAGTTGGAAGGGATAAATATTCCTAGTTATTCCTAGCTGTTCATTTACTTCAAAAAAATGATTTGAGTACATTTCAGGCAGACTTCTAGACACTGGGGATGTTGACATAGACACACTCCTTTAATGGAGCTTCCATCCCCGCTGGAAGGGACACACAAATAAATTCAGCCAGGCACATCTGCTATGAAAAGTTGACCTAATGCAGCGAGAGCAATGTTGCAGGCAGCAGCACGTTCCTGCGTCCACGAGTGTGTAAGGTATCTTTTGAAGGTAGTTCCTGAAAGCGTTAGGATCAGGTGACATTTAAGAAAAGACCTAAAAGAAAAAAAAATTGAGGGAGAAGAGTCCTGTTTGGTAGCATGGGTAGTAGCAGGTGTAAAGGTCCTTTGAGGAAAGGCAAGGAGGCTGTTGGTATGGCAGTGATGTGAAGGTATGGCCTGTGATGGGAACGGCAGGAGTTGATGATGGCAAGGCCCTAAGGGGTCTCATAGGCCCCAATAAAGACAAGCTTTATTCAGAGTAAGGCATCGTGGGACACTTTTAACACGGGTAATATGACGTGGATCACTTTCCAGGAAGGTCCCTGTAGCTTTGGGGACCAGAGTGTACAAAAGCAAAGACAAGTTGGGAGCCAGGCCAAAGGGAAGGCGATGGAGGTCACCCAGATGCCATGGATGACATCGTCAGCAATACACATCAACTGTTGTGGCTGCTGCTGAGAGAATGGGTCCAGCGGCTTAATAATTCGAGAGCCAACACTGAATTTTGCAAAGTTGAAAGTGTTTGCAACTCTGAACAAAATGTTTATGCAAAAAGCACTACTGACTTGTGGGAACCGAGGCAGCTGCAGCACTGCTGGCTTCTCTGGAGAGTTCCACGGAGAAATTCAACACAAACATAAACAGGAAACATTTATCCATCCATCCGTCCGTCCGTCCATCCATCCAAACATCCGTCCATCCATCCATCCATCCATCCATCCATCCATCCATCCATCCATCCATCTATCTATCTATCTATCTATCTATCTATTTATTTGTGGCAAGGGATCAGGGTTTTACTGTGTAGCCCTGGCTAACCAGAACTCACTACATGAACTAGGCTGGCCTTGAGCCCACAGACATCTACTCGCCTCTGGAGTGTGTTACCCCACTTGGCTTTAAAGAATTTTACATTTAATTTTTAAAGTATATTCTTATTCTCAATTGACACCTAAGAATTGTACAGATTTGTGGGATTGGCTGTGACATTTCTGAACTGGTGCATGGTGTGTACCAATCACATAATAAGTTTTTGTTTGGAATGACAGCATGTTGGTTTGTTGGAGTTAGATTGGAGTGTAGATTGTCCACCTTTAAAATCACTTGTCCTGAGAATCCACAGTTCCACTGTTTTTTTCGTTAATGGCTGGTCTGTGACTGACTCTTCTGTTACCTAATCCCCCGGGGATAGAGCCAAGCACATGTTTTTAGCATTCAGCTATTTCCCCAGCATCCCAGGAAATGCAAAGTGCGCCCCATCACAGTAGCATGATGCATGCCCCGTGGAATCCGCTCCATTTAGACCTCAGAGTCTGTTCTCTGAGTGATAAAACTCTCCCTACTTTCTTACTCAGTTAAGTGCAGAATGAGTGGCTCTCCTGGATCCTGATTCTGAAATTAGATCCACATACTCAATTCCTCATCACCAACATGTGCATCTAGATCAAAATATTATGTGGCTTTCTGTGCACAAGTTATTTGAAATGAATCCATGCAGCATTGATTGCTTGGGGATCAATTGATTCCTGCCAGGCAGACTTCATGAATTGTTTAGCCTAATTTTTTTTGTTGTTGTTGTTCTGCATTGGGTAGCATTGATAATAAGCCTTTGAGGGAAAAAGAATCCTTTATGTCTTGGAATTCTAGGACACCAACTCACAAGAACAGCTGGTAAATTCTTGCTCCCACCTTATCCACTGGAATAGTCTAATTTAAAAAGCCTACGCCAAAAAGCTTCAAGACTTGGCTATTGATTTCCCCCATTGCATAAGAAGAGTCAGTTTGACATAATGTCAGATTTTAAGTTTGATATGAAGTGTTTCGAAGGCCTGTCACTGGTGCCTGATGTTCCGGAGACTTCCCTGCTTCTTCTCATGCACACCCTCTGAACGGGGCCTTGCCAACTCACCTCGCTCTGTTTGAATTATCACCGTAAAACCAACATGTTAACTGTTCATAAAATATGTGCTTAATTTTTTTATGATTCACGGAACTGGGTCTACTCTTTTCAAACTATACGAAATGAACCCATCACCATATCTAGTAGAGAAAGATGGCCGCCTTGGAGGGCAGAAGGCAGGGTGACAAGGACCCTGGATTTGCCTTGCAGCTTTTCCTAGTGAGCCCAAGAATGTTGGGCATTAACCAGCATCTGCCTTCATTTCCCACACCCAGCAAATGGTGGTCAGCTTATTTGCCTCCATAAATCCAGGAACACTTTTCAGTATTCTATTAAATTACTATAGCTTTAGGTCCCCCAGAGGGCGTTCAATGCTTCACACATTTTCAAGTATTCAGATGATTTCATACAGTCATCCCACCATTTCCGAACTGATGCTGCACAGATGCTAATACTCTGGCACAGATACTTCTTGCTGAAAATTGAGAAACTATATTACGTAAAAAATATTTTAATATTACGTTTACATATATGTTTTTCGGAAAGCAGTCTACCCACTGATCTACGTCCCCAGCCCTTACATGTATGGTTTAAGAGGGTATACTAGGACATTTCTACCTACTCCATCAGAGTGAATTTATCAATAACTAGCTTCATTATTAATTTAAGAAGTATAATTCCATGTGTGAACTATTAATGTCTTGTAATTCTCGAAGCTTTGTGTGTTACATTTTCTTGATTTGTTTGTTGCTATCCCAGAATTCTGTTAGTTCAGGTACTGAAATACTGTCGAGGGGCATCCAGAGACTCACTGAACCCCAAGGTTGTCAAGAGATGGGGTTGTGAACTGACTTCTGCCTTATGCACATCACCATCCAGTTCAAGGGCGTTTTCTTCCAACCTTCCCTCTCCTCCAGGAGCTTTTTACCCTCTTGTCTTTTGACTTGAAGAGTTAGTACAGGCTTTCCACCCTCTCAATCTTTCAGATCTTTGACAGTTTTTGAAATTCTCATTATAAATGTGTAGTGGAAGTTTTCGTCTCTTTAAAAACCCAGTTATGTTATATAAATATGTTTTTGTTTTAATCCCAAGTGTGGGATATGGGACTGCCTCAGTTTATCCACAGCTGCTACCTGCCTCGTGCAGGGAATGATCTTTGCCAGCTGGTAACAGCCTTGTCCTACTCAGAGATGGGCATGATTTTTGCCAGCTAAGATAGTGAAATTCTGAGGACTCTGAGAGGGTATAAATATGAAAGCCCAGAGAGAGAAGAGAAGGCTTTGAGGAGATGGGCAGAGAAAGAAGAAATTCTGGTTACCTGGACTGCTAGATTTTCTGATGACTGAGATTGGTATTTTCCCAAAGAGCCTGATGACCCTAACCAGAGGAACTAAGTATAAAAAGGTCTACTCTCCATCTCCCCACTAACCTTCTTTCTCTCTTACCTAGGGTTAGATAGTTGGTGGGAGAGAGATAGATGAATTAAGGAACACCAAATAAAGCAGATTTTTAAAAACAGCATTTACATAAATGTCTGAGTCCCGTCTTCCGTGACCATTTTTTTTTCTTTATCTGTGCTGTATTTTCCACCCTTGCTTACCCATCTCTGTTGCTAATTTTCAGTAGAGATTCTGAAGAAAACTATGATGATGTATTAAGACCTAGAGATCTGAACATACATAGGAAACTACCCCTAGTGGCCTAGTTTATGTTGTGTTCATGAAGTAATCACTAATCACATAGATATAGAGACTGAAGAGAGTCATAATTTTGTTTGTTTGTTTTTTTCCAAGGCAGGATTTCCCAGTATAACTGTAGCTCTTTAGACCAGGCTGGCCACTGCCTCCTAAGTGCTAGGATTAAAGGCATGCACCACCACCACCTGGTGAGACAGATTCTCGGGGCAAATCAAATTCTTAGAGTAAGAAGATGGAGGAAGAGGCATGTGCAGATTCTTGATAATGGATCTGGAAGTTGAAAAATAGAAAACCAGTATCCCTCAAGCTGTACAGAAATCCAGAGGCAAGAAAGGCACCTAAGAATAAAGCGGTAACGTTCATTTCTTGCTCCAGCGTACCAAGGGGGATTAGAAGTGTTTGGCAGCTTACAGAACCTCACTATCCCAGCCTGAGAAGGAAGGGATACCTTCATGGCCATTGGTGGTGATGCCTTACAGAGAGGAATGAGGACAGCCATAAAAGCCACAGGTGGGAAGCAGGAATGTCGTTTCTTTTGGTTACATTTCCAGAGAAAGTAGGCCAATGCAAAATCAAGCTGCTATCTTTGTCCAAGGATGAGCTGTGTGACTGGAGAGTCAGTGGCTCTTTGTCTAGAGGTTCAGTCCTGAACGAGGAAGCTAATGGGCACACACCAGAAATTGACAAGCTTTAGAGTCAAGGTACTGTATTCCCCTCCCAGATTTTCACTCAGGGTACACTACTTAACTTGCCTAAAACTATTTTCTATTCAGAAGTTGGAATCGTGTCTGGAATAAAAATTTGCACTTAGAAGCCACTTAATGCATTTTAAGAATGTTCAAGTGTCTCTAATTTAGCTGTTTAAAGTTAAAACAGGAAATACAGTTACTCTAAAATATTGCCTATTTATTGTTTGAGGAGTTCATACATCATTCAATGTATTTAAAATTCTATTTACTCTCCTTCAGCTCCTCACGGCCTTTCCACATTCTCTGAAAGCTTCATGTTTCACTTTGTTTTAAATAACCATTGAATCCAATCTGTGGCATCCTTATGTGCCTGAAGTGGGGTCAGCCACTGCCGCACAGTCAGACTGCCAGGGACCACACCCCAAAAGAAAACTGACTCTCTCTTTCCCAGCAGCCACCAAGTGTCAATAGCTCATCAGCTAAGGGTGGGGCCTCATAGACTCCTCCCTTCTCCATGCTGCAGTGCTGACTGGATCGATCGTGTGCAGGTAACTGCAGCCACTGTGAAGTCATGAGATGTGTTCATGGATGCCCTTTCACTTGGGTTCGCCCTAACCTCTGGCTCTTGTACTTGTCTCCTCTTTGCCAAGATTCCACGAGTGCGGAGGGAAGGGGGTGTGACACTGAGATCCCAGTTATGGCTGAGCAGTCTATAGATACGTAGTCTCCATACTCTGAGTACTTGTGAGTCTGTATTAAATGCCATCCATTACGCAAAGACAGTTTTCTGAAGAGGTCTGAGAGCTGCAGAGAGATGTCAACGTGGAGGGCAATTTGACACTGTGTATGTTTCATGGATAATAGTAGCAGGTTTTTTCCTAGAACCCAGGGTGGGTCCCCTAGTCATGAGTTCTTGTTCAGATTTATTGTGCCAGACATGAGTCTCCTCCTTTGAAGAAACCCGGTTATTTTTTAAGTAGCAAACTTTTTAGAAGCTGAGGAATGCAGTTCACCAGAAAACCAAAGCCCTAGTCATAGCCTTTGTTTAGATTGATAACATATAGCAGATACTTACATACCACTCACCTTAGAACTTCGTCTGTCTTGTAATTGGAGAATTTCCATGGAGATCTGTTTTAAAATATATTGAAACTTTTTTTTTGTTCATTTGGTTTTCTAAGACAGACATTCACAACTATAGCTCAGGCAGGCCTGAACTTGACCACATAGACCTGGAGGGTTTGTTTGGGGATTTCTAAGGACTATTGAATTATGGTTATGATTGCTTAGAATGTGGACATCTTTCTTTTAGAAAGAAAACATAAAAGGCTGACCTCACCTACCACTCTCAGTGAGATCCACCTACTCACTGTGCCTGCTAACTGGAAAAAGGATCACAGGAAGAGACTAAAAGATTCTCCGGCCTATAGACATATCTAGGCAGCAGATCACTTTGAAACTTCCCTGAGGCATACAACTAAAATGGCTACAGCAGACAGACTTGAACGCGTGACACAGAAGTCCTTTTTTCCCTCAGTGTGCATGATAATCTGTCTTTTCTGCTTAGTCTTCAGATAAACCTTTTCTTTGACAACTCATAGTCCCAACAGTTCACAGTCCCACCACACCCGCAGATTCTAAATTAAACCATTTCTTTTGAACACAGGGAGACAGGCTTCCCTGCCACATGCACTTGGTTTCTCAGGGCTACTGTTTTAGGGCAGCCATACTTCCTGCCTTGGAAGATCCATTCTAACTTAGGAAGGAAGACCAAGTAATAACAGTTCTGAGGGTGCAGGACAGTCCTAGTCATGCCCTGCAGACAAGTCCTTATGCTTAGATGTTTTTATTGCCTCTGGGTTTGCTGCCAACTTTAATTTGATAGGCTTCATCATTCTTCTTGGGATACATGGGCGTCAGGCCAGTGTCTACATGCACAACCAGTGATCTTCTTCATGGCCCCAGGACTCATGTTCGTGCCCAGCCTCTGCCATCCTAACCTGTGAGATGGGTCATACTCAGAGGCGACTGAACACAACGCAGGGGTGTTATAATAGAACCTGGGATCCACAGACAGTGAAGAAAATGGTTGTGTTGGTGTTCGCTAATGGGCTTTTGCATCATCACTTCTCCTTCACAATGCCTTCACCACAGCAAAGAGAAGGTGAAATATCTGAGAAATCCTTTCTAGGTACCTGGAGAGATGGTGTGCTAACGACCAGGTGAATCTTGCCACAGTTCCTTGTAAATCTCCCTTCCAAGGTTACCAATCCTGACTCTTTCCACATCTCTAATGTTTCCTGACTAACACATGAATCACAGCAGACCCTCTGAAGACGTTTAGAAGTATTTAATAATTGTGCCTACATTTGTCAGCTCTGTGAGGTCAGCTGGGGGCTTTGAGCTGTTGAGTCATTTGTTTTTGTGTTGGGCCACCTAAGAGGGTCCTGGCTCTGCTGAGACATAGCATTTCCTGTCCTCCTGGGGGGTATCTGGCTTCAGCTTTCCTGGGATACCTCAAAGCATACCCCCTTAAACTTTGTTCTGACCACCCAACTGCTAGCTTGAACCAAGACTGCTTCAATATCCTAAGTGCCAAGATTTAACAAGTAGATTTTTATTAATTCCTAGATAATAAAACATAAATATAAGTCCTAAGATGCATTTTTAAAATGTGTCATATATTATTTTAGGCACATGAGCTATGAAATAATGGCAATAATGTTGTGTTTAAATCCATTAAATCATTGGGGCCAGCTGAAAGCTCTCCATGAAGTAGAGTAGGAGTAACAACTCTAGGTCAGACTGAAGTCTGAAAGATGGCCACACAGTGGCCAGGGAGTCTCAAGGGTGAGTGTATCTTCTGAGACAAGAACCATAGTAGCTGAATCTCTGCATTGCAAAGAGAAGATATTTGTTTATAAAGTAATGACAACTTGACTGCCCAATCACTTAATAATGGATTCTCCATTCCCGGAAGACAGTGAGCAATGCTTGTCCTCACATAAGCTTGACAGTTCTACACATTGAAGAATCTGGTAGGTTGGGAAGCTCGGTGTGTGCTTGCTCTTGGGTGTTTTTAATAACAGCATCCCATTCCGTTCTCTAGTGAACCTAGGAATGCAGGCAGAGTGAATGGTTCTCTCGCCCCACAGATGAAAGCAGAACCCTACCAAGTACCGCTCAAACTTTAATGGACATATATATGGTGTGAGGCTTCCGTTGACTGCAGGTTCGGCTCCATTGGGTCTAGAATGGAGCAGGCAAAAGATGCATGTTAAACAAGATAAGACAAGGTATGACTTTCACCAGAATGGCGTGTAAATGGGAGGTACAGAGACTAACAAGTAGATAAATATACCATGCCAGTGGCACGTACAGCCAAACGTGATCATGACGGGTGGGTTTGGGTCCACTTTAGATAGGGTAGTTGTCTTAGTTAGAGTGTCTATTGCTGTGAAAAGAAAAGCATGACCAAGGCAACAACTCTTACAAAGAGTTTAATTGGAACTGGCTGGCAGTTTTAGAGGATTAGTTCACTATTGTCACGGTAGGAAGCATGCAGAGCAGGTGCTGTAGAAGGACCAGAGAAGTCTGCATCTTGGTCCACAGACAGGTAAATGCATGCCACATGAAGCTCGAGCATCTGAGACCCCAAAGCTCCCACAATGACACACCTCTTCCAACAAGGCCACACCCAATAGTGCCATTCCTTATGGGCTGACCATTCAAATACATGAGTCTGGGGGTGGGGGAGGGCATGCCTACTCAAACCGCCAAGAGCAGTTAACTCCTCTTGACATCTCGGCTGAGACCTGAAGGAAAAGCATTCGCACGGTGACCTGGGGAAGGAAACGAGGAAGACTTCTGAGGATCGAGGTGGCATTATACCCTATAAAGCATAGGAATGACTTTCTCAGTTTGAAGACTAGAACGTACAAAAGTAGATAAAAATGAGCTTGTGTGGAGTAAGGCTGGGGAAGGAGGCTTGGCCAACTCTTCAGTGCCAGTGTGTCCATGCTGGCTTTGCTTAGAGTAACATTTGCCAGGAGGATGAGATGAGACAGTGGGAGTGCGAATCTTGGAAATGAGAATGTTTCTTAGGCTGGAGTAGATGTTCTTGTGTAGTCATTTATTTTCCACCTTCCAACAGCAGGAAAATCCCCTCCAAACAGACAGAAATGAAGCAAAGATATCCCCCTCCCTTCTTCCTCCCTCTCCCTCCCAATCTCTCTCTCTCTGTGTTCTTTGATACAAACTCAGTGGGGAGGAGCAGAAACGCCAAGAACGTCTGAGACCCCACCCTTGGAAGTCTCTTCCCATGCACACTCAAGTGAGGCATGCTCAAAAAGAATACCCCATACACAGCTGTCAAGTATCCAGCTGGTTTTCACAGCATACCCATCACTGAAGAACTATCACAAGAAGGAAAGAGGAGGACCTCTTGGGATTTCAGAGAATAGAAGGTCTTATGGAAATTACCCATTTTACAGATAAAGGAATGGGATTCCAAGAGATCAATCTGAGCACAAAGTCATTTGATGTATGCAAGTATCTAAGAACTTGGGTCCTGTGATTCCCAGTGTAGTGTACTTTCTTGCTGCGCTACAGTCTCATCAGTTCACATATGTGTTTTTTGTCTCATCAAAATGGATTGTAAAATGCTCCACTGTAAGCCCTGTGAGTGCAGCATAGGTTTGATATGAACTCATCTCATCCACTGGCACAGTTTTCTGCCCAGCCATTGTTTGCCTGTGTTTAAGACTCTCACAACAAAAGGTCCCCAAGATGCCTTCCAACCCCCCAGTGTCTGACCCCAAGTCTTTTCTCATCAGGCATTTGGACAACAGACAGGATTCCTGATGGTGAGAGAGAACCTTTTGGACTGACTTACCTCCATCTGGCAGAAACACCACCCCTTAGACCAGAGGGGAGTAAGAAATCACACGAGTTTAGTCATCTAAACTCAGAGAGGCCAACGTCTGAGTAAAGACAGACTCAGCTTATTAAATGTGACTTCTCGGAAACCACCCGACAAGATCAAGATGGTGAACCCCTTAAGGGTTGGGAATAAAGGCCCCTTTTAGCTAAGACTCCACCCTTTTGGGGAGACCCTCCTATCACACATGCAGAAAGTATGTGAGGCTGGAACATGATGTTTTCTGGGATGGCAGCATCCCAGCGGGCCCCAACTGAAGTGCAGGGCTGGGAGGGGTGATATTGCCTTGGCCTGGAATGAAACAGTGACTGTGCATGCTTCAGGGAATTCTGCTAAGGATGAGGTCACCCTGCTGGGCCAGGCTCTCTTCACACAGAATGCTATCTGTAACAGAGGGTTGGGAAAGGCGACTGTCAAAAGTCTTTACCTCACCCCTGAGAGATGCTCCTTTCCCAGCGGCACAGAAGCCTGTTTGTGGAGTACTGGTCCCAGATACAGGAAAACTTCCTTCCCATTCTCTGCAGTAGAGGTGTGAAAGGCCACCCGGTTCTGCAAAGCGACCTGTGTGGTCTGAGTAACAAAAGGTCCACCTTCCTTGTCTGCTCGCTCATTTACGTGCTTATTTAACAAGATTTATTTAGTGACAACATTCTAGTGCCTGGGACTGATGGACAAATCAAGAAAAGAGTTCCTGGTCTCAGGGGACTTACAGCCTTGCTGGAGTCTGAAGAGGTCTACGATTTTGCCATTGTAGTCTAAGCTACTGGCAGTCTTTCACTCAGTGCACACATGCCACGGCACGTGTGGAGGTGATAGGACAGCCTTGTGGGAGACAGTGTTCTCCAGCATGGTGTGTGTTCCAGGGATTGAACTCAGCTCATCAGCTTTGGAGACAAGCACCTTTACCCGCTGAGCCATGTTGCTAGACCTCCGGCTGGCATATTTTTTTGGATACTAAGTGTCTCACAGACTGTGCTTTTGGCCAGGCGGTGGTGGAAGCCCTAGCACTTGGAAGGCATAGGCAGGTGGCTCTCTGAGTTTCAAGCTAGCCTGCTCTAAATAGTGAGCTCCAGGACAGCCGGGACTATAATGAGAGACCCTGTCTCAGACAAAACAAAACAAAACAAAACAAAACAAAACACCAGACAAACCACAAAACAAACAAAACAGCAACAACAAAAAGGAATGGAGACTGTGCTTTCACTCAGCCCATGGTTTTTAAATGTCCTCTCTAAAGCATGTTGAAATTTGATTGCCAGTGTAATGATACTAAGAGGCGGGGCATCTGAGTGGTGACCAGGTGGTAAGCTGCTGTGCCCTCATGAATGGATCATAGAGGTGAGTTGGTTAGGGGGGTGGTAGTTGAACCCCTGTCCCTACTTCTGTGTGCTCTCTCTTCATGTGATGCTTTTGTGCCTGGTATGATGCAACAACAGGGGCTCCTTGACCTTGGACATCTCAGATTCTAGAACTGTGAGCTGCATGACTCTCTGTTCATCACAAACTACCCAGTTAAGACGCACCTGACTGAATTCAACAACATGATGCTTTTCTAGACTGTTTTCTTCCTCCAGTCCCATGAACACTGAAGAGCCTCCCCTCGCTTTGCAGTGCCAAGCAGGGCCTTTATAGCTTCCTTGTGCTTATCAAGATGTTCCAAAAGCACCTAGTTTCTCCATAAACAAAGGTGCACCTACTTCTGAGTCCTTTGTTGCCAATGCCTGCTTCCCCACTCTCATTTTCCCAGTTCCACTTGAAGCCTTGTCTTCTGGTACCTCTCCTCTCAGTTGGCTCATCTGCTGGCTCCTTTGAGCCCATCCCTGAGTCTTTGCTCTCTCTGTCCCATCAATTCCTCTCCACTTCCTCACTGGACAGTACATTAGCCTCTCAGGACACCTCCTGGACTTCAGGCATCCCTCCTGAGGCATCCCCCCCGCCCCCAATTCTGCATGTGGGCACCAAACGATGGTCCCTCGAGCATCTTCTACCCAACTGCTCACTGCCTATGTCACACAAGTGTGAGACTCCTTTCCAGTCCAACACTGTTCTCCATTTTCTTCAGCACATGCACCATGTTCTCCATCATGCAGGGCCGATGTCTCTCAAACGCTCAAAGATAATTTCATTTTATGCTCATGCTTTCCCTCCCAGCCTGGTTAGTATCTTTCCTCCTCTAACCCAAACAGATCACACACTTCTGTGAAGTTGACTTCAACTGCTGCCTCCTTCCTGGGTCGCTGTCCAGCGACCTTCTGTGAGTTTCCCCAGGTCATGGTACTACACCGTACAGTCCTCTGCACTGCACTTGACTCTACACTGTTGTACCCACGCCTTTAGGCTTTTGATAAACTGTATTCTGGTAATACTATGATTTGCATGTGATTTGCTTTTTGCCAGGACTCAGGTTGAGGTTTGGTTCTCCAATGCTATGCTATCGAGGTGGTAAAGCCTTCAAGAGACATGACTAGACTCTTAAGTGGAAATTCTCTCATTATGGGGGTGCTGTTATGATAGGGCTGTTCTGTGTAAGCCTGGTACATCTCTTGAGGCTCCCTTCTTTCCTCACCACTGGGTAGTCTGGCTGAAGCAGAAAGGATGCTGACGCTGTGCTCTTGGAGATAAATAAACTCTTCTTTACAAGTATCCAGGTTTGGGTACTTTGTTGTAGCAACTCAAACAGACCGAGACTCTACTGTACTACCACACATCGCTCATTAGATATGCTGCTGCCGCCCCTGAGGACCCATGTTTGCATACATGGATACATTATACAGTCCCAGGCACAGCTTTGTTTTGGTGTTTCTGACCACATAATTTATATTCATTTGAAAATGTTAACTAAATAACTTAATCCCAGCACTCGGAGAAATGTGGCTCCCTGGATGTTTCAGGGCAACTTGGTCTACAAAGTGAGTTTTAGGCCAGCCACAGCCAGGGCAACATAGTGAGACTGTGTCAAAGAAAGAAATAACAAGAGAAAGAAAGAAAAGAAGAAAGAAAGAGACAGAGAGAAAGGAAGGAAGAACGAAAGGAAGGAAGGAAGAGAAATAAATAGAAAAAAAGGCTGGATCTTTAAAGAAAAATCTAGTTATCAAATCTCAAAAAAAAGCAACTAGTCTCTTGGAGAAGTTCAGGCATCTTCAGAAGCTGCTTTCATATCAAAGAGCACAGACTTCACATGCATGTGCATAGGAGAATAGTCATGACTGTAAACATGAGAAGGGATTTGCCTAGAAGAAATGGAATATGGCTCTAATCCTTTGGCAATATATTTAGCTTCAAACTCAATGAGCTAAAAAATCTGTTTCTTGGTGAATATAAATTGGCTGTCATGAATCTGAGCACTGAATGATTATGTGTTTATTTCTGTCTTCATTTGTGTGCACCATGTATTGTATAACATTACCTCATATGCTGTAATCATTATGTGTCACACTTGAGATATAGAAAGCACACTACGAGTGTCCCGCTAGGTATCAAAGCCATCCAAGTCTAATTGAATTATTTTACAGAACATGCAAACCTCAGAAATAAGAGGCAAATCCAAACATTTGCATATCCTCTTCTATAAAATCACAGCGCTGCTATTTATTGATCTTCTATAATCTTACGTTAAATAGTTTTGTCCTTTTTGCTTTTAAATATCACTTTGGAGCAATTTTAATGAATGACATGCTAGGCAATCCTCTCATTGAACTAACTCATGAAATTTCTGTGAATTACTGCATAGCGGCCGCTCATTTAACTTTACGGTTCCCCAAAGTCGAAAGACTCCACTTGGTGCAGAGCGAAAGCATGCTCCTTTTCACCTGACATCCGTGTATGATAGAAAAGCCTGCCCTCCCATGCCATCAGACTGGTTTTCTTTGCATATCTAGGGCATGCTAAGACAGCTGATCATTTGAGATTTGCATGACCTTGATGATCATCAGACTCAGAACTTGGAAGGTCTCATAAGAGTGTATGGTGTGGCGTGGCCATTGCTGTCTTTTCAGTGCAGAGTGATTGTGTACGAAGAGGACAGACAAGAGGATGCGTGCTCTGGCCCACGTCTTTCTGTGCACACCCTTTATCCTCCAGGGTCTAAGCCCTGTAACACATCCCTTTACCATATGTCCCCTCCCCTCTGCTGACACATGCCTGATGAATCCTTCATCTTTCCTGAGTGCCTCAGAGTCAGGAAACAATGAGAGGCACAAGGGCTGGGCTGAGATACTTTGTGCCTAGAATACTTCTGTGCTGCTTGCCTGCCAGGGAAGAAATGGAGGGCACAGGGCCTCCCAGAACTTGTCACCTTCAAACAGAAGAACAGCAGGGACAAGAAGTCCTTCTCAGAGACCCTCTCCCCTTCTGCCACTAAAGCAAGGCTGCGGGTCTCCTGACACAATTAACTCTGCTTAGGACTTCCATGTGCATTTGGCATCCTGAGACTCAGATGTTTCCTGGGATTCTTGCTGCCATCTAGGAACCAGTGGCTAACGCAGGGTTCCCAGCCCTCTAGCAGGAAGCCTCTTGTCTCTCCAAAGTCATCTTGCCCCAGCCTGCTAGAAAAACTGCAGTCTCAGGCTGGCCATGCCCTGAGCCTTCCCAGAAGACCAAGGCAAAGGAAAACTGGGAGACTTTGCCAGCGTGAGCTGTAATTTTTGCCCTTTAATGACAAGTTCTTATAATATGAACTCATTTTCCCCAGAAAAGGTTATATCTCTCCCTCCCAGGGTTTACAAGTAACTCTGACACATTTTTGAAGCAGCTGTCATTGAACAATGCTTTCTCCTTGTTGTCATGAAGCCAAAATTCATAGAAATGGGACATATAAAATATTTTTATGTGGTTTTAAGACAATATTGAGGTAGGAACAATCATGGGAATGGGTGGACACTTGGTATTTGTTCTTATTGAACTTGAAATTTCCCATATTGGACACATTATATTTCTGGAAAGTTCCCTCAAATACCAAATTCCACTGGTTTTGTTCTAACCAAATTTATTGTCTCTCTTCTGAACTAAACTTGAGTTATTTTATCTGGTAAGCAATATAGAAAAAAAAAAACCCAATGAGACAACGCGTAGTAATCATAGTAGTCAAAAGACTGTTCTAGAATGAACGAGACTCAGCTGTGGCTTTCTCAGGCACAAATTCCAATAAACCATTATTTTCTGTTAGTTTGTCTTCAGTGCATATTGTCTGTGGGAAAACAAAATTTAGATCCATGGCTCTCACCCTTCCCAATGCTGCTATTCTTTAATACAGGTCCTCATGTTGTGGTGACCCTGAACATAAGATTATTTTATTGCTACTTTATAACTGTAAATTTGCTACTCTTACGAATCATGATGTAAATATTTGACATGCAGGATACCTGATACACAATCCTCAAAGGAAATGTGACCCACAGGCTGAGAACTGCCGATTTAGAAGTAAATGATGAAATCGAACATGAACTATAATCTTCTCATCACAATGACAGTGTTTTGGCATATTCTTTTGTCATTTACATTTTGTACGCGTGTGTAGTCATTGCTCTTGACTATGTATGCATGGTGTGTTAGTCAGTTCTGGAGGTTAAGGGAGGAAAGATGTGCTTTGCTCCTGGCTTCAGGTCTTAGTCCATCGTGGTGAAGAGGGCATGATGCTCATGGATCCAACCAGGAAGCAGAGAGATGGAGAGCCCTGGAGACCTGGGCTTCCTTAACTCCTCTGCGTCACGCGACCCCCCTGCCTGTGAGACAAGCCTGCATTTGCGGCAGCTTCTCTGCTTTAGTTAGTCTGCTCTTTTCAGGAAAGTTTCTCACAGGGAGGCCTGTGTTATAAATTTCCTAAGCCATTTCCTAATTCAGTTGAGTTGACGGTCAGGATCAACCATCACATACAATGTGTTTCTCATTGCTTTTTTTTTTTTAAGTCCCTCTCCCTCCCCCGCCTCCCAGACAGGGTCTCTCTGTAGCCTTGGCTATCCTGGAACCACTCTGTAGATCAGGCTGGCCTCAAACATGCAGAGAGCCTCCTGCCTCTGCCTCCCGGGGTACTGGGGTTACCGGCATGTGCCAACCGTGCTTGGCTCTCAGTGCTTTTTTACTTACCGTTACGTTATGAACATTCTCCTACATAATTAATAGTTTTCTAGGATATGATAAAAACAGCATATAAACATATCACACAGATTTAAATGTTGCCTTTTTATTAGTCAGTAAGACTACTAATAGTTCAATATCAGGAACACTACCACTATGAACATCTTTACACAAAAATCTATGATTTTAATAGTTTCCTAAGGATTTATTTCTGCAGTTAAAATGAATATTTTAGGACATTTTTACTGGAAACGAGTTAAAGCCATGCAGAAGGGTGTCAGAGTGGACGAGTGACCCCGTTGTAATCAGTACTCAGCTCAGGTTGGGTTAGTTGGGGAGCTAAGCTTGCTCCTCATTCACTGTGCCCCACAGTCCCTTCTGGTCTGTCTTGAGAAGATGTACAGTGACTGGTCACTCCATCGGGAACACGGCCTTTTAACCAGAGTATTCCATTATGCTTCTTCCCTCCATGCTTGCTGGCGTCTCTAGTCCCTTCCTCATCCTTCCAACCTCTCTAGACTGGCCACAGTCGCCTTGCACTGTGAGCAGCATCCTCACTGGGTTCGTCTGCTTCTGTCCTGGACCACCTATCTTGAGATAAAGATCTATTACTCCTGATTGTGTTTTTAATAGCATTTCCCATGACAATTCACAACAGATTTATCTTTTTTTAGTTCTTTCTTTCTTCCTTTCTTTCTTTACTGAGACTATTCTTTTTCCAAAAATTACAAAAGATGATCAGTCTGTTTCAGAGACAGATTATTCTGAGTGAGACACCAACAAATTTGTATCTTCTTTTCTCTCCCTCTTCGCTTGCTTTCTCCTCCCAATTAACGGATATAGAAATAGACACATGTCTCTAAATCTATCTGTGCCTATTTTGTGGGCCTAGAGCTAAAATACACTGTTGACTTGAGCCACTAAATATCTAAATTGGTGTGTATTTTTTTTTATTTCTATGGCTGCGGGATAGATCTGTCTAAAGAGAAGATGTTAAGTAACTCAATAAGCTTCTAGATATTATTTGTAAAGTCTTTGAGATTTATTGATATAATGTAAGTTTATGGTTGGAAAAACAACAGGAGAAAGCCCTTCCTTGCGCTTGTTGCTTCTCTTCTTTGCATTCTGAAGTAAATTCTCGTGTTGGTATTTTATATACCTGACTTAATATATTATTTTTTTAATTTTAAAAGTGGATGGACTAATGGGAGGGACATTGAATGGGGGAGAAAACAAGCAATAGGACAGGAGCATACCAAAGAGG
>CM053748.1:10612290-10628139 GCA_028658305.1 Pachyuromys duprasi
AGAGAGAGAGAGAGAGAGAGAGAGAGAGAGAGAAATAAAAATATATTTGTAAAGATAAAAATTTCTGCTTACCAAAGACATCAACAAACTTAAAAGACAACAGTAGATTTGGTTGTAATACACATAGCCTAGAACTTAGAATATTCATGCCCACAGACAGGTGTGGTCTGTAATCCTAGCACTCAAATAATTAAAGCTAGACACACCTGAAGGTCTACACAGGGAGTCATTCTTGGCTGTGCTTCACTAAGCTTGGCATGGTGGGTCAGGAGAATCAGGATGTCAGGCTAATCTTCAATAGGTAGCAAGGTCGAGGTCAGCCTAGGCTATGAGTCCTTGTTTCAACTCTCCCCACCACCAAAAGGGCATTGGAGGGGGACTCAAGCTACTTCTAGGTTGAAAAGAGACCTAGACAGGCAAACACATTATCCTTGGAGACTTCAGCGCCCCATCCTCTTTCAGCAGCTGCTATAGTCACAAGATGAAAAATGTTTGGGCTATTCTGGGGCCTTCATTTATTTATTTATTTTGTCCTATGTACATTTTATTAAGTGTTCTAGTGTGCATTCCTGTGGCTGAGATAAGCATGAAGACCAGGTACAACTTAGGGGGAAAGAGTTTCTTATAGCTTATAGGTACCAGTCCTGCAACAAGGGAAGCCCAGGCAGGAACTCAAGGGAGGAACTGTGAAAGAATGCTGTTTACTGCTTGCACTCTGGTTCATGGTCAACTATCTGTCTAATATATCCCAGGAACATCTGATCAAGGAAATGTTCCACAATGGACAATGGACAATGTGGCTCACACCTTTAATCCCAGCACTGGGGAGGCAGAGGCAGGCAGATCTCTAAGTTTGAGACCAGCCTGGTCTCCAGAGCAAGTTTCAGGACAACCAGGGCTACAGAGAAAGTCTGTCTTGAACTCCCCCACCAAAAAGAAAAAAGAAGGAAACACACACACACACACACACACCACAGACAATTCTTTAGAAGGAGGTTCCTTCTTCCCAGATCTGTCAGTTGACAACCAAGATAGCCATCACACTTACTCTTTTATTTCTGCATAAAACTTGACCGCAGCTCTAACTGGGATTATGTTTGTCTGGGGGTTGCAGATCTATAGATCAACGTGTGGAAAAGTGACCTCAATAGATAGTCTTTTGGTCTGCAGACATGGCTTTCTATTTACTTAGGTTTTCTTTTACTTCTAGAAGTATTTTGTTTTTTACATGATCAAGACTTTACATATTTTCTTGTTAGAAGTATTTGGTTCTCCTCCCCTTTCCTCTGATCCTAGTCTATCAGGTCTCATCAGGACTGGCTTCTTTGTCTTCCTCTGTGGACTGGTAAGGCTGCCCCCTCCTCAGGTGGAAGTGATGGGGCATAGTTGAAGAAGAGGGAGGGAGGGTGGGATTGGGAGGGGACATCAGAGGGGGCTACAGCTGGGATACAAAGTGAATAAACTGTCATTAATAAAAAAAAGATTTTTGAAACACCAGAGGGAAAAAAGAGAAGCATTTGTTTTCTTGTTGGAAGTATTTTGTTATTTAGGTCTTACACACATTTCCTTGTTTTTCCAAAGCATTTCACATTTTAAAATAACATTTTAAATGTTAAAAATACCTTTAATTTAGCTTTTATCCTTGCAGTATATTTTTGATGGGTATAGAATTTTGAGCCATTAACTTCCTATTTTTTGTTCTGTGTGTGTTCTGGTGTTTATGTGAACATATGTGTTGGTGCAAATGTTCTGCGTGTAAACACATGTAGAAGTCAGAAGTCAATGTTGGATATATTCCGCTATCACTCTCCATGTATTTTTGTTTTGTTTTGTGTTCATTATTTTGTGAGACAAGGGTCTATCACTGAACCCGGAACTCATCAACTTGCTAGACTGACCAATCTGTAAACTCTAGGAATCCTTTTTGTAGGCACATGTCCATCATACCTGGCTTTTTAGTGTGCATTCAGAGGATCTGAACTCAGGTTTTCATGCTTGACAAGTGTGTTATTGTCTGAGCCATTTCCACAGCAGCCTGAACTAATGCATTTTTTTTTTACTGTTATTGTTCAGCAGCCTGAAGATGTTGCTTCGTGGACCTGGGAGATAGTTCTGTCATAAAGTCTTTGATGCACAGCGCGAGGACCCAAGTGTGATCCCCAGAACCCATGTTAAACAGCTTCGTGTGGTGACACAGGCTTTTAACCTCAACACAGGAGGTGGAGTTAGGTGGATCCCTGTTTTTTTGGTGTGTGTGTGTTTTTTTAAGTGGATAGTTCTTGAGGAACAGCTGAGAGATTACCTCCTTATTGGCAATGAGGAAGCAGAGAGAGGGGTGGTCTTTTAAAACCTCAAAGCCCACCCTCAGTGATATACTTCCTTCAATAAGTCCACACCTCCTAGTCCTTTCCTAATAGTTTCACCAACTTGGGACCAGGCAATCAAATATATGAGCCTGTGGGGGCCATTCTCATCCAGCCCACTGCAGATGACAATATCTATGTACATCATTGTCTTTTTGTGTGCAATTTATCATTTATTTGTCACTTTTTAATATTTTTATCTGTTTTGTTGAAAAGCAAATGGGATTTTCTTCATATTTATTGGTCTTACATTTGGTGAATACCTATAAATAGGGCTTTCCAAACAAGAGCATTTTTTTTTGCACACAGTTATTAAAAAATTCCATGCTTTGACTTCCTTCTCCTCCCTCTATAACTTCAAATACGTGTATGTATGTAACAACTTCTGGTATCATGTCATAAGCATGGGAAGTATTGCCTTTCTTTCTTTGTTTCTTTCCTTTTAAATCTTTGTTCCTTTTCTCTGTGCTGTTTTCATATTGATTTTGTTTGTTTGTTTTTCGAGACAGGGTTTCTCTGTGTAGCCTTGGCTGTCCTGGACTTGCTTTGTAGACCAGGCTGGCCCCAAATTCACAGAGATCCACCCACCTCTGCCTCCTGAGTGCCAGGATTACAGTTGTATGCCACCACGCCCCGTTCATATTAGATAATTTTTATTGATTGATATTCAAGCTTTCCTGAATATTTCTCTCTCTTTGTTTAGAATGACATGTTTGTTAACTGGCTTGGGGGAGTGTGGCATGTGCCTGCATGTCAGGGCATAACCTGTGGGTGCTGCTTCTCTCCTTTCACACATGGGATCTGGAGATCCAACTCAGGTCCCTGGGTTTGGTGGTAGCCCCTTTGCCTACTGGGACACCTCTCAGGCCCCTCTGTCGTCTGTCATCTCAATTCCACCATTTAGCCCAGCTGGAACTCTTTAAGTTTCCATTATTGTAGTGACCACTCGAGACTTTGTCTCTGGTTCCTTTTATGGCATCTATTTTTCTATCTTCTCACCCAGAGTTAGAACACTTACTTATGCTCTCATGAATTCCAGGCCATTCCGAGTCACCCAGTAAGACACTGTCCCAAATAAAATAAAATAAAATGAATTGAGGAATATTTGATCTGCTCCCGTTTTCTGAATGAGGTTTTGCAAAGCTGTTACTAAGCTGTTGAACCAGAACCTCACGCTTGCCAGGCCAGTACTTTCTCGCTGTCCTACATCCCCAGCCTTGTTGAAATATTTTTAATTACAAGTTTCATCTCTCCAAAAGTCTCTTTAAGCCATTTTATTATGACTTCATCCATTTGGTAATTTATGCCTTTCGAGAAATTTTTCTCATTCCATTTAAGTTGTTCTATTTATTGTTTCTGTGTATAGGATTTTTAGTAACGTTCCCACCTTGATTTTTGATATTGCTAACTTATGTTTTATCTCTTTTTAATCTTAAAGTGTTGAATTATCCATAACAGGCTTTTAGGAAGGTTAAAAAAAAAATACCGGGCCACACCCTCAGGGCGTCATCTTGGGGTAGGCAGTTCCCTGTGGCCAGTGTAGTGTTCGTGAGGGACACAGCTGGGAACTGTTAGCAGTTAATAGCCCAGAGGATGGGGGATGGGCTCCCAGGCCAAGCTGAGCAGATCTTGGCAAAGAACAGCCTTATCTACTCAAGAAAAAAAAAAAAAACACATTCTGAGTGTGAGATAAGGCTTGAGGAAAAGCAGGATGCTAAGCAGAAATGGATCTGCAGAGACATAGAGTGGGGCTTGGTGGGGACCTGAAGGCAGAGAAATTGCCATTAAAGGGCCCAACATGGGTTCCCTGGGTCACCAGGGGAGCAAAAGAGGCTCGTGATCCTAAAAACAGTGACTATTCTCTCAAACCAACCACACAACTGTGTCAGCATCCGTTATCTCCTGCTAATAAGCACCTAGGTAATAAAAAGAAATATTTTTCTTTCTTTCCCTTTTGATTCTGGAGATTGATTTTGGTTCTGGGTCATATGCATGCTTGGCAAGTGATGTACCAGTGAGCTATGTCCCCACACCTTCTTATACTTAGTTTGGGATGGGGACCTATTATACGGCCCAGGCAGGCCTTGAACTTGCAATTCTCCTGTCTCTGCCTCCAGGGTAGCTGGAGTTTTGAGCCTGCACTATGTCTGTATTCATTTTTTCATTTTTTGGACAGGATTTCCCTGTGTGGCCTTAGCTGTCCTGGAACTCAGAGATACAGACAAGCATGTAGACCAAGCTGGCCTCAAACTCATGGATCCTGCCTGCCTCTGCCCCCAAGTGCTGGGCTTAACGGTGTGTGCGGCCATTGCCAGGCCCATATTCATTTTTACTTAGCAAATATGAAGTGTATAAACCCACCAGGAATTCCATTTAAAATTTCTAAGTGTATGCTCATTGTATGAAACAACCGGTTTCGTTAAGAGCTTTTTCCATAGGTTTGTCACATACTCTGACATTCATCACCCCCTCAGCAGTAATTTCAATATAGACTCAAATTTCAGTATAGACTCAAAATGCATTTGAGTGATGGTTCTAATCAAACAATTCTGTTTAAAGGAAACACACAAACATCTTGCTTTGATTGATAGTCTTTTGGGTACCCTCACACTGGCTGTCGTATTTCCCATTCATAGATTATCCAGAAGTGATACAGAACAATTCCTTAACAGCTCTCCTCCCCCAGTTTTATTGTCCCAAAGGGAGACATGTCTGTCTTTTTCACCTAGTCTCCGCCAGCAGCGAACCTGTTTCTGATATTTGCATGGTGGACCTCCTTTACTTTGTAATTACTCAAAATTTCTACTCCTTCCCATGAGAATCTGAAACTCAAGGAACAAATTTTGGTCATCAAGATGGTCTTTTCTTCCAGCTCAGGTTGAAGGATTAATATAAATCAAACTGTGCCAGAAAGCAATTACAAATAGCTGGTAAATGTAACTCATTTACAGATGCTCACACAGCCAAATCCCAAGTGTCTCCACAGATACAGCGTTGCCTCTGTCTACTGGCAAAGTTGACACCTCTGTCTGCCTGCTGAGTCTCCTCACTGGAGCCTCCTCAGAACAGCCACGGAGCACAAGGCAGACATACAGTCTTCCTTCCAAATTTCGGTTTCTCCTCCCATTGCTCTCTGCTCCCTAGACAGCTAGTTTCAAATCTATGTCAGCGCTGGCTTTCCCTTGTCCGTAGCTTCTCAGATTGAATTATTCACGCAGCCATCACAGCTCTACTGTGAAATTGAACTATAATTTCCCATTCTTTTTTCTTGTGTGTTGTCACATACTTGGAGGACATTCTTACCACAAAGATGAGATGATGAATTCATTTTCTCTCCTTTTTCTTTCTTTGTGTGCACAAATGTTCATGTGTACCTACATGTTATCTATCTATCTGTCTCTACTTATCTATGTACCTATCTATGTATTTATCCACATTTTTACTCATTCACTGTCTTAATGGACAGATTGTTATGTAGCCCCAGCTGTCCTCAAATGGTTCTGCACCTGAGGATGACCCTGAACATCTGATCTTCCACCCTCTACCTCCCAAACTGCTGGAGTTATAAGCAATATTCCACCATGCCCTCATCTCCTATCATGTTCTAAATTCTTTTGAAAAAATATATATACTTTGTTCATTTATATTTATGCACATATGTGTGCACTTGTGCCGTGGCTTCTGTGCAGAACTCAGAGGGCAACTTGACATCTTCTTCTATCATGTGGGTCCTGGGGCTTAAGGCCAGGGTGTCAGGCACCTTTGCTCAATGAGCCGTCTCCCCAGCCCTCCAAATTCTTTAGTTTTGTGCGTCTTCTTAAATTCTTCAATCTTCTCTCCTTGACCCACTTATAATCATCTCTCATTCCTCTTCTCCTTTATGAAAGCCATCTGGTGTTATTCCTGGATTTGGCCTTCCCTTGTATGAAAGCTCTTCTTCCTGCAAGAGAGGGCTCTACTGTCCAGCTGTGAGTGATTTCTTTGGGTTGTCATTCCTCAACCTCTGTCTCCACAGACAATCTTCTTGTCATTGGGCCAGAGTTATCTTTCCCTCTTCTGAACATCTAGAACCCAAATCCTTTGTCTACTTGTATTTGTTGTCTTAGATTTTTACCCCAAGCTTGTTCGGGCTTTCTTGTTCTTTTGCTATACTGAAGACTGAAGCCATGCCAAGCCAGGATTGTGCCACTGGCAAAGTCGCACACCCAGCTTTCCTTTTTCTGCTTGTTTGTAGACAGGGTCGCACTAATTTTCCCGGGCTGGTCTTGGACTTACTTGGAAGCTCCAGCTGGACTTGAATGTGTGCCCTTCCTGCCTCTATCTCACAAGCAGCTGGGTTTATAGGCCTACATGATCAAGCTGATTTTAGAGCCCATTTTCTTGATGTCCAGACTTACAGATTCATTATACATCACTACACCCTCATCATGCCCCCTTTTGCTGAAGGCAGGTCCCGAGCTTTTTCTTTTGTGAAACTGAGAGAAGCTGAGAGAAGAGGCAATACTGTGATAATGGAGGGGCTGGTGGCTGGGTGGACAGGCTGAGTGATCCTAGGAAAGAAGGCAGCAGCAGGGAGGAGGCCAGGGTACAAGAAAGTGAGGTGTGGGTTTGAAAGATTTGGGGAGCAGTTTGAGGGGGACTTGGTGTTTCTATAGCACAGGATAAAGTCTCCCTGTGGGGTCAGGGACTTTCTTCTCCTCAGCTAAGGCCTTTAGCAAAGATATATATTATATATATAATATATATAATATATATATATATTTTACTACCTTTTACTTTTTACTGAAGATTGTCATATGTTCTGCTGTGACACTGTGGGAAGACAGGCTTTCAGGGGAAGATAAGAAAGGTGTTCTCTTGGGCTGGAGAGACTGCTCAGAGGTGAAGAGCACACTGGCTGTTCTTCCAGAAGTCTCAAGTTCAATTCCCAAAAACCACACGGTGGCTTACAACCATCTATAATGAGATCTTGGTGCCCTCTTCTGGTGTTCAGGCAGAACAAATGGCAGCCTGGTGTGGTGGCACACCCCTATAATCCCTAGCACTCAGGGAGGCAGAGGCAGATGGTTGTCTGTGAGTTCGAGGCCAGACTAGTCTACAAATCAAGTCCAGGTCAGCCAAGGCTACACAGAGTAAACCCTGTCTTGAAAACAAACAAACAACAAATGAACAAACAAACAAGAAAGGCTTTCTCCTCCCCCTTCCACTTTCTCTTCTTTCTTTCCCTCTTCCCTCCCCCCCTTTATTTTTCTCCCTCCCTTTATCAGCTGACTATTCTTTGGGCACGGGATCTTGCATTTCTTGGTATCCTGTGGGTGCCATGCAGTACTATGAGTTTAAGAAGCTCATTGCTAAGTTGGCTGTCAGCCTGCGACGTTCTTAAACCGTTGTAGCTCTCTTTGTCCAGTTCCTGTAGAACCGTCATGGTCTCCAGTGGGGTGAGTCTACCTCAGGGGCTGTGCACAGCGATCTGTCAGGGTTTGGAAAAGAAGTAAAGTAAAAACAAATCAAAGCACGAGTGCACACAGCCACAAAATAACCTTTTAAAATGTTTGTATGTTTTATAGCAATGGAATTGACATCTCATTAGGAGCTGCTTAGCAATGACGGAATAGAGCAGCCTTTGTGCAAATTTAAAACACAGGTTTCTATGCCTGAATATCCTTCAAGGAACCGGATGCTTCAAAAAAATACAGATTCCTAAGGTGTGGAAGACCCTTGAATAAGTGTTGGAGTGTGTTAGAGACAGGCGTGTGAGACTCCATAAGCTGGCTAGTTCATCCCAAAGCTACCTACCCATAGCTCCACTGTCCACTGAAGTCTAAGCCTCCAATTTTCTTGAAGGGGAAACAAAGTCTCTTACAAGAGAAATGACTTTCCAAGGCCCCAGCAGATCAGTAGAAAGGCAGGGATCTGATCCTGTGTGCATTAGTACCAGGCTTATTCTAGCCCTATTCATGTGTTGGACTTGCAAACGAAGGCAGCATTTTCCAGCATTTCCAGACTCTTTCCCACCCCCTAGTCTATCATTGTAGACACTTCCCAGAAGTTTATTATCTGTGGAAACATACCCACAATGATGTCATGAACATGGTTGCTAGTAGACTCCTGCAGAAACTGAGCAAGCTCAAGCTGTAGCACCGACATCTTGAGGTGTAGATGGAACACACAGGGAACTAATCAACACTACTAAATTGTGTCAGTTATGATGATTTTTTTTTTGGTTAAACAAGCTAAGCTTTAGTAGATGTGAGAAACACAAACAAAATTTGTCTAAGACACCCCTCACCAGCATAGCTGAGCATGTGGTGGTCCTTACAGTTAAAATAGAGAATTCAAAAGAAGGAACAAGTTTAGACACTTGCTAAGATAGCTGTTATCCGTTTTCTTTATATTGTAATTTTTACTTTTATTTTATACGCATTGATGTTTTGCCTGCATGTATGTCTGTGTGAAGATACCAGGTCCACTGGAAGTGGAGTTACAGAGAGTTGTGAGTTGCCGTGTGGGTGCTGGGAGAACCCGGGTCCTTTGAAAGAGCAGTCAGTTCTCTTAACTGCTGAGCCGTTTCTACACCTCCTTGTTACCTGTTTCTGTGGCCTCAAACGTCAGAGGCTCCAAGCACTCCACTTTTATTTTTATTTTTTTTTTAAATAATTTCTATGGAGCAGATTTGGGCACTGCTCTGATAATTTCTGGTTCTTACACTTCCATTAGCTGAGGTTACAGTGGCGGCTGAAGATGTCCGCGCCGCCCCCATCCCCAACCCCTGGTGTGATGCTTGGAAGAACACATCTTCCAGAAGGCTGGGAACTGGGAACTTGGATTCCTCAGCTTTGTGCTACCCGGTCTCTGCGCGTCAACTCAAAGCAGGGAGAGGTGATTCCATCGGTAAGCCGCGAGGAGCACGAAGGGAAACGGCAAAATGGAATCCAGAATCTGTAATTTAATATGGGAAGGGGCATCCCCTCACTTCTCCCCTACTGGAAGAGAAGAGACTCAGTAGCGCCAGCCTATGCTTAGGGAGAGGTAATTATTCCAGGGCATGAGAATCTGGGTGGGATTTTTGGAGGCCATATCAGAGGCAATGACTCCAGCCCCAGGAGGAGTAGGCGGAGGCATCCAGCAGGAACTTGGACATCTGCATTGGAAGCACCAGGAACATTCTGGGGTGGAGAAACAGATTTGGGACTTAACAGTACGTTATAAGCAGGGGGTGAAATCATGGGAATAGATAAAATCAGCTAGGAAAAAAACCCACATTTTTATATCCACTAATTACTAGTATCCACTAATCACTGTTAGGTGAAAATTTGAGATTGAAAGTGAAAACAGATGTAGAAAAAGATAGTGTTGATAACGGAATTTGCCTGCCACTGTTTTAACTAGACTTTTAGATTGCCATGACAGCAGGTTAGGGTACGAATATCCTGGTATAAAGAGACTGTTGTTGAGAGCCCAAGAAAAAGTTCATTCTCTATTTAAAATCCTTAATGTAAGTGACTAATTGAAACCCACACACGAGAGTGTAGTTTGCCCTTTGTCAGTTTGAATGCAGAGGTCAGGATGGGTCTCAGTTCTTCCAGGTCTCAGTGATGAAGATAATAAATACTTGTGTGGCATAATTTATCACAGTCATTTAAGAAACTATACCCACAGCTCCACCGTAGCCTGATGCCCTTCACACTCAGGCCAGGGTGTGTCCCAGAGAAGGATGGGAAAATACCTCATCTGACCCCAAATCTTCCCTCTCTTTCTGCTTTTGCCCCGTGTGTGTGTGTGTGTGTGTGTGTGTGTGTGTGTCTGGAATGTTCTTCATGATGGTTCTGTGAAGCCAAACCCTGCCCTCCTTTCAAGGCACCACTAAATCCCATCTTGTCCATTAAAATCTTCCTGACCAGAGCAGGCATCCTGTCCCACCCACCCCCCTCCCATGAGGGCTTCTGTTTTGGTGACACCCAGCTTTGGGAGGATTCCTCAAACCATTTTCTGTGCTGGCCCTTGTCTTCCAGGCTAGGTCCTGGTAATCTTTGCTTATTGGAAAGCCTGGCTTCGAATGCCTGTTTTCATATATTTGTAAGCTGTAAAGAGTTATTTCACTTTTGCTTTATTGGAAACCGTCAAAAGATTGCTTCGCTGCCCATGAAAATGAAATGAGACCTACATGTCAATCAAGGTCCACAGATAAAATTTGAGTTTTGCCTATAAAATGCTTGGAGAAATGTACTTTCCTTCATCTCTCAGCTCATTGTTTGCCATGTTTGGAACCTTGCAGACACGGACTCCCTTTTTTCTCTTCTGAGAGAAGGTAAAGCACCCTGGGAAGGATTTTTTGGTGGCATCTGCCAGCTCTAGCCTGGTGTGGCACACAGAGCTGGTGTTTGGTAAACACGTGTTGAACAGCACTCAGGGAGGATGTGTTTTTAATTTGTGATGGGTTCAGCGTTCTATCCCCCCCCCCTTTTTTTTGGCAAGTCCTCTTCTTTATTCTCCTCTGCTGTTGGACTGGTATCTGTTATGTCTGGTAGAAAAAAAATGACAGGCAATACCAGGGTGGGACCAAGAGCTCATGGAAAACACAAGTGAGATGAGGCTGGGAATTGGAGCTCTTGTTTTGGGTGGAGAGGAACTGTTTGCTTTGGGGGATTGAGGTAATGAAAGTTATTTCAATAACATAACTCAAGAGTTGTACATGCTCTCTGCCAGAAGTATGGCTAGGCGAACCTCACCCAGGGACCCCCATCTGCAAAATGAAAAGGTTGAGTCTGAAGTCTGAGAGCAAATTCTCCTCTCTGTTTGGCAGACAACAAAACTATATGGACCCGACGGTTGCAGCTCTGTGAGATGTATCATAGGGACAAAGACTCATGGGAAGGGAAGAGAAAGAAAATAGTTGTTAGAATGGTGGGATTATATGGAGGCACTTAAAAATTAAAGAGTGAAAATATTTTGTTTGATAAAGAAAAGTTGTGAAAAATGATGGAAACATAAAATCGTCTCATCCTCGATGTGCTTAGCAGATGATACTTGACTTTGGTCAAATTAGTTAAATGAATAATGAACTAAGAAACCCAACGTAGAGCATAAAAACACATTTCCACTGTCTGCCAGTCAACCTATCTTTACTTTCCATCTTCACAGCCAAGATTCATTTCATTCACTCTCAAGAAAGTAGTGGGGGAACTGAGGCACAACAAGGCATCGTGGCACACCAAGGCTCGGCCAGTGACTGGAAATGTGTTGGTCCTTTGTTTAGTACAGAGAGTAGTAAGGAAGAATGGAGTGAGGTCTTAAAGTTGACATCATATCATTATCTAGAAAAGAAGTCTATTGGCTCATTTAGCTAATATTTGTGGTTCCCTCTTGCAGGAAAAGTTGTCCTACTTGGAAGCCCTGAGGGGAAACTGAAAGTGAAAGGCAGGCACAGCATTGATGACCCTACCCTGAGATAAATGGATCCCTTACTGGGGTTTGTTCTGTGCTACCTGGACAAAAATCTTCCAAGGGTCTGGACTCAGGGGCTCCATTACATTATGTTGCTGAGAGGCAGTTGCCAAGAGACAGGGCCACATTGCCTCTTGTATGTCATCTGAATACAGAGAAAACAGGCAATTTCAAGATTGTACAATGGGCGCAGAACAGCCTGGATACATAGAGGACAGGCCAAGGTCCTGTTTGGCCTCCAGAAGCCTCAGTTCTGGTGACCTGTGGTTCCTCAGCTGGGCCCCTTTCCCACCCTTAGTAATCTCTGTGCCACCTTGTTGTATCTTGGGAACTTTGAAAAACATCCATGTCAAGCTCCACCATAGACTTTTAAAAACAGAACTTCTGGGTCCTTGTGTTCGAATTTTTTACTCTAAGTACCTAGATCCTACTGTGTATCTATGGTTAAAAACCTTTGCTCTCTCTCTAAGTGGTCATGCCTTAAAAGGATTCAATGACACTTTCTCTGGGAAGCTTTCCCTATCTGCCCTAGCCTTGGTCTAGTCACCCTGGAATACACCAGCTAAGCAGTGCCCTGTATTTGTTGGCATGTGACATTTGAGCTCTTAATTGTTTCAAGCCTGCCTTCCCTGTAGACCACCTGCTGTGCAAAGGGACTGAAACTCCTCCCTTACTTGCAAGTAATCCATTCTTGCACTGGGTGGCATGGATGGTGTTCAGTATCCAATTCTTGGATGAATGCTCCTTTATTTCACTCCATGTGGTATGTTCGTGTGCATGTGCGTGTGCTGAGTACATTGCTCAGAGGACAATGTTCAGGAATCTTTCCTCTCCCACCCCTTTCCATCTTGTAGAGCCTGATGATAGAACTCATATCATCAGGATCTGCTGAGCCATCTCCTGGCCCTTGATCAAATAATTCTTTACTCAACCGAGGATGTGTGGCTAAATCTCCAGTTCATGGATCTGCAAAGGGGACTTTTTTTTTTTGAATGTAAGACCGTAATCAAACCAGACAATAGAATTTAAATCAGCGTTTTTATCTTTCCCATTCAGGTATCAAGGCCGTGCATTGAGTCCATCATCGTCATGAAGTGTGGTCCATCTCAAAATTAAGATCAAGTTGATAATTTTGGCACAAAATGTCGAAAACAAGAAAAATCTCTTTCAACAAGATGTATACATTCTTAGGGTACATGTTTGTGCTGAGCGTGACAGTTAATGATTCGGAGTTCCTGGTTCCTGCTGCAGAATCTAAGGAGGATTCCCGGATCAGCTAAACTGTTGGGTACTTATTCTGCTCTCTCTCTCTCTCTCGTGCATGTGTGTCATGTGCGCACATGTGAAAATAGGGTTCTCCCAGGAAACCCCAATCTTAATTGAGGATTGCCTGAAACCCAAACACAGGCTCTGACTGACTCAGCCTTTAGCAGCCTCATGGATTTAGCTTAGGTGAGTGGCTTGCCCTGAGCCTTGAAAGAACTCCTCCAGTGGGCTCTTGACACTGACAAGCCCCTTCCCCTGCTAACCTGCAGGCTGGCTTACTGGTGGTGGCCTTGAGACACTCCCTGCCAGAGCCTGGAGGCCTACAGTTTCTCCTTCTGGTCAGACAGCAGAAGGGTGGGCTGAGAAGCGAGGGCCACTGCTCCAGGGCCCCTTGTCGCCAGGGTCTCCTGGGCTTCGGAGGCCAAGGTGCCCAGCACACGTCCTCGGTGCAGGTGGTATAGCTCTCCAGGCTTCCAATCGCGGGGATCTCCGGTCTAGACCTCTCAGCCTCAGAACGGTCGAAACCTCTAAACCGCTACTCCACCTCTTCCCATTCCCTCTCTTCCCCACCCCGGGAGGGAATATCCCAAGCCCGGCAGGACTGTGTCTCCTTCCAGGGCGCTGATCCTGCGAGTGAGGGAGGCCCCAGTCCCGGGCGGTGGCTGGCAGAGGGGAGTGGAAAGGGAGGACAGATGGGGCCGGGGGCGGGGTGGTGATGGGGGGGGGAGGCAAGGGGGGTGTCATTTTCTTTTTCTTTCTTTCTTTTTTTTTTTAAAGTATTTCTCTCGCGAGAAACCGCTGCGCGGACGATACTTGAAGAGGTGGGAAAGGAGGGGGCCGCAGAGTTGGGGCAGAGACTGTGGGTGCCACAGGCGGCCACGGCTGGGTCAGCTGCGGAGCAGAGCGGCCACCGCCGCCTGGGAGTCCGAGCCGCTAGTCCAGTGGGTCTCGTGGGGTCCCGCCGGGGTCGGGCTGCAGCTGGGGGCTGGGGGGCCGTTTGCGCGGTACCCAGGGCAGGAGGCCAGGCAGGGTGAGGGGCTGTCTCGGAGCATCTGCAGCTGGCCCTCCCTCTCTGCCTGACAGCTGCAGGACCCGGGACTGCCGTGCCCTGCTCCACGTCGGATGCAGGGGACTGGCAGGGGTGGCCGCGGCCGGGTGTCTGAGCTGAGAGAAGACCCTGTTTGGGGAGCTGGGACGTCAGCCCTCCCCGCGCGCAATCAGTGCCATTAAGGCAGTGTAGGCTGCCGGCTCGCGGGGCGCTTGGGCTCCCTGGGGCCGCGGTAGTTGGCGCGGCGAGGCCGCTGGATCCGCGGATGCTGGTCGCCAGGCTCTGGATCCACAGCCAGCTGGGATCCAGTGGTCCTCGCTCTTCCGAGTAACTGCGCCACGCGCAGGCGGCGCGCGGGCTGGGCTCTGCTTCGGGGGACTGCGAGCTTCAGCATCCCGGAGCCCTGAGCGTCTCCTCCCGCCTTGGGGACTTTTCTGTGTTGCAGGGCAGGGGCTGCCCGAGGTGGGAGCAGCGCGCCGGGAGAAGAAAGCGGCAGGAACCAGGCCAGGACCCCCCTGCGGCGGGACAGCGGGACAGCAGGACCCCGGAGGCGCGCGGGGCGCTAAGAAGGCGCGGCTGGCGGCGGAGCGAGCGGCGGCCGGCGGCACCATGCGGCGAGGAGGGCTGCTGGAGGTCGCGCTGGCGTTCACCCTGCTCCTCGCGTCCTACACGAGCCACGGGGCGGATGCCAATCTGGAGGCTGGGAACCAGAAGGAGACCAGAGCCAACCGGGCCAAGAGAAGAGGCGGTGGAGGACACGATGCGCTGAAAGGGTAAGGGAAGCGCTCAGCTGCTTTGGTGTGCCTCCCCCTCGCCCTTCTTGGGACTTTTAAGATCCAAGGCAACTAACTGACAGGGCTTCTGGCCGGTAGAGGACCCTGAGTGAGACCTTCTGGGGGGGGGGGAGGATAGGGAAGGAAGGACAGCATGGAAGTGCCAAGGTTACTCGGTCATCAACTCTTGTTCGGATAAATTGCCGCGTTCCTGGCCAGAGGAGAGGACCTGGCTGGAGGGAATCCTGGCCCATTGTTGAGGCAGATTTGGGGAGGCGAGAAGGGCTCCTTGTGGAAGAAGGGGAGGAGCTGAAACCCAGAGAAAGGGAGAAGCCCACTGCTTTTGCTGCATATTAAATTCCGGCAGTGTGCGGGGAGAAGGGCTTTCCTGTGTGGGCATCAGCTGTTCAGGAGGCAGAGAGGAAGATGAGCCGTGTGGTCAGTAGATAACTCGCTCCTAAGTGGTGCACATGAAGACCAGTGTGGTACACTCCCTTTCAGATGTCTGTCCTGGAAGTCTGCATGGCAAAAGTTTTAGAGAACTGGTGTCTGGGCTGTGTGAGCTCTGTGCGTCACTGCAGGAGTAACAATGTAGTGTCTACTTGGAAAACCCTTCATTGGCTTCCCATGCCGCAGTGTTGCAACAGGAAAGACTTTAAACAGGCAGGTTAGCTGTCTATGGCTTGGCAGTTTCCGGAGCTTAAGGAGAGCGGAAATAGTTCCCTTAAGATTTTTTTAAACTGTTAAGAAAGACAGTCTGAGATTAAGTTCGAGCCTCTATTAGCAGTGGGACGGAAGAGCTGTCCTTTGGAAGAGCCTGCTCACGGATCCCAGGCAATGCATATGCTGAATTTTCTTGCCATTCTCCGGGCGCTTTTATCTGAGTGACCCTGTGACTTGATTATGTGACCCTGGGTGACACGATGCAGGTGTTCATTGGATCTTCTTCTTCTTC
>CM053748.1:10628639-10870589 GCA_028658305.1 Pachyuromys duprasi
AAAAAAAAAAAAAAAAAAAAAAGAAGATGGCTCAGTAATACACACACACACACACCACCACTGCCACCCACAGTAACAACAACCGCAACTAACCAACTCTTGTTGGAGAGCAGTAGTTATGCATCCTTTCTTTATAATTGCCTTATTGCTTTAGTGCCCAAATAAGGAAATATTGCAGTTTCATGTCAAGGGGAAACATTCCTTAGACTGAAACTTCTTTTCCCAAGTCTCTAGTTATAGGGAATATGTCTTGTGTCCTTGTTGCTGGTTCATGGGTTGACAGGCTGACAGGCTGACAGGCTGAGAGCTGACAGCTGACAGGCAGACAGGCTGACAACAGACAGACAGGCTGACAGGTTGATGGCTAATTGGTTGACGGGCACAGGAGTCCCATTGTGTTTTACGAAGTTTGTCACCCTTCCCACGATTCTTTTTTGGTCTTTGTTTATTTGTTTACATTGTCTAGAGTTCTTACACCATATGGAACAGTTCATAGCCAGGGTAGATGATGTGATGGCAAACTCCAGGGATTAATTACAGAAGTGTGTTTTAAAACAAATTTATGGGAAGAACAGAGGCTTTGCAAAGCCCCCTTTGTTCACAAAGACAACTTTAAAACTCCTCTGAAGTTCCACAGTCTCCTAATCACCTATAGGGGAAGTCCCGGACTATGCCATCTTATGTCTTTACATTAATGAGAAAAGGAAGCTAATATATTGGGACATGATTTAAAACACAGATTTTTTTCTTCCTTCCTTCCTTCCTTCCTTCCTTCCTTCCTTCCTTCCTTCCTTCCTTTCTTTTGAGACAGGGTTTCTCTATGTAGCCTTGTTTGTCCTGGACTCTGTCTATAGACCAGACTGGCCTCGAACTCACAGAGATCTGCCTGCCTCTGCTTCCCTGAGTTCTGGGATTACAGGCGTGCATCATGGAGCCTGACTGAAAACAGATTTTCTTAAGCAGAGGACTTATGTAATTTCACATTTTAAATAAAAAGTGATACAGTATTTACTTGACTTTTTCATCTGTTCTTTTAGGGCACAGAGATAACTTAAAGAAATGAGTAAATTGATGATGTAAACAAATTGAAAATACACATCAACATACATTATTGTGATTTGAGAGTGGAGGGGAATGGAAGTGTAGGCATTCCTTCAAGTTTAACTGGGATTTTAAATAATATTGAAAGACTTCTTTGTTAAACACTGTAGCATTACACTAATAACCCATATTCCCTCAAACAAAATGCTAAACAATTAAAATATACATCCCAAACCGAATAGCTTGCCCAAACACTTTGCGAGCTTTAGTTTCGGTTTTCAATGTGGATGCTTTCTTGGATGAGAAGTAAACTATTTTATCAATTTCTTTGATTTTAGACACTGCCCAGAATTGGGCTTATTTTAATAATATTCTTTGAGGAAACTGAAATCAATAATATAACAAGACTGGCATTGAAAGTCTGTGAACATTTATTGTTTCATGATTATTAAAAAGTGATTATCTCCTGTGTTGTTATGTATGTGAATGTTCTTGTGTGTATGGGTTACGTGTGTGTGAGGTGTGTGTGTGTGTGTGAACCAGCACATATATGGACATGCATATGGAGGCCATAGGTCAGCTTGGGGTGTCATTTCTCAGGAGCCATCTGGACACCTTGTTTTTTTTTTTTGAAGGCAGGTTTCTCTTTGGGGGTTGGAGGTTTTTGATTAGGCTCCACTGATTTGCCAGCAAGCACCAGGGAACTCTCTGTCTGCCTCTCTGTTCTGGGGTTACAGGTCTACACCACTTGTCTGGTGCTAGGGATGGAACTGAAGCTCCCATTTTACTGTGGGAGATCGCTCCCTAGCCCCAGGACTCCATTTTCTTTCCCATTAGTTTGTAAAATCATCAAAGTCAAGAGTCCAATCATAAGCATTTTACCATTAACACCATTAAGTGGGTTTCAAAGAATCACTCGTTCTAGAAGCCTTGACTGAAAACCCATCTTCACTTATTTCACTTACTTCAGTGGAACACCAGAGGTCTGTAGCACGTGGCTTGGAGGGGCTTCATAGTTTACAGAAGACCAAAAGACACCAACAGAAAAGCAGCCGAAAACAGTCTGCCATTGGGTTAAATGACTGCTGTAGCCTAAAGGATGATGAAGTTAGGCCCGCATGAGTTCTGCCAAGGACTTTGGGAGAGTATATGGGTCATCCTGGAGGAGTAGGGTGGGAAACAAAACTCAAAATGTAAAGTATGGTTTCTATGAAGCATGCACCCATTTCACAGCATTACAAAGTAAAAACATTGTCTCTTTAAATAGCCACTTAAGGCCCTGTGTAATAACAGCCCATGAAGCAATGCTTAGAATGCATTTATGTTGAGAAACTGCTCTCTATATGTGCTGTGTATAGTATGTAATCTAGTCCGCATAGTATTTTTAGGTGATGACCATTTGATCCATACATTCCTCCTGACAGACATAAGCAAAATCTTTATCTACAATTTCTTAAAACTAATTTTAGTTGTGGTTTTGATTTCTTGTATCAGAAGACTAGAATATAAGATGAAAGACAAAGATATTGGTGAAATTCTACTTATATTTTCTAATATTCTTCAGTAATAGTTCAAAAATTCTAAGTAGAGTTAATTTCATTACTTAGTTAAATAAAATGCTTTCTGGGACTGAGGCAGACATTAATAAAACAGGAAGAATCATAAAATGTCAGGGCCACCAGGGACCTTGGGTGGTGCGTGTATCATAATTTAATATTAGAGCTTGCATTTTTCCTAAGGTGGTAATAACCACCGCAGACACACCCTTCTACACTGTCCAACCTCTGAGCTCAGAGTATTATGTATTAATTTTATCATCCAGAATCTCTTCTCTTCAAATTCTTTGTAAGGAGTGTCTCTCAAGTAGAGTTTTAGAACACACATCTCTTTCCAGGGAGGCCGATATATATCTTACATTCTTGCTGAGAAAGATGACTTTTTTAGTTGTTTGCTTCTTCTTTTTTTTCTGCACCGCTTACCTGTAAACTCATACCCATTTTTTTTTATATTAAATCGAAGCAACTATTGTTAAAATAGCAAGCTTCGATGCATCCATGACAATCGCACTTTAGTAGTATTAATTTTTAATACACAATTCCTTACCAGGGAGATTAAACGTTTTTGTGTATCTAACAGGTTGGGAAAAAAATAAAACAAAATAAAACAAACAAACAAACAAAAGAATGTAGAGTTCCAGTCGTTACTCCAGGGAAATCAACGAAGTGACAAACTCTGGCTTCGTAGAACTCCTAACTTAACATTTTGTTGCTTCTTGGCTAAATTAAATTTTGTAGCTGGTAAATGTCTTTCTTCAATCCTCTCGATACCTTCTTTCCCCAGAATGTTCTCCTGTGGGGACAACTCAACATTTGTTGGAGGTGTATCCTGTTTCAGTCCGACAGAAGCTGCATGGGAAACGGAGTAATCAGAAAAGATAACACAGGAAAAGCTCACAGGGTCTGCAGACTCTGGACCAGGCTGTGTTTGAGAATGAGGTTTTGTGGACGCATAGCCCTGACATTTGTGCATTTGTTAGCGCAGGACCGCCTGCTCTGTGCTGTGCTTGAACGAAGAAGCTGTGACAGGAGATAGAACTTCTGCAAAAGGGAAACAGTTGCTGTTTGGCCCTTTACAGAGACAGTTCCACAGCCCCTGACTGCGATAAGGTGGCTGTCTACCACGGCTGTCCCCTTGAGGCAGTGGGGGAGCCAACATGAACTCTACTTCTTTAAGGACTCTGAGGACCTGGGCATGGGTAGGTGTCAGTAGATGATTGTAGATGGTCACATGTGAATCGATTTCGATGGGCCGACTGGGCAAGGTTATTAGTTTTATAAATTAGAGGTTGGAGGAGACAGAAAAATGACAAAATGGGGAAAGATGAGCGGAAAAGACGTAAGGTGAAGAGGAGAGGAAGTATTTGGGGTGGGCTGCGGCACTGAGCATGGCAGGCAGGGGGTGCGCTGCATGGATCTGCTGGTGCTGTTCAGCATGGGCTGAGGTTTGCCGAATGGGCCTGCACGCGGAGATGGTGCTGTGAAGGCGAAAGTGTCACCTCCTGACTGCTGTGACAGGTGATGGTGAGGAGGGCTCCGGCACGGCAGCAGAGTCAGCCCTGTGGTACGGAAGCAGTGGTTAGTGCCGGCAGGCAAGAGGCATGGAGCTAAGGGAACAATGTGGGCTTCATGGAGAGTAGACGCTGGTCTGAGCAAAGGCAGGGCAGTTGATGTTGATGATGATGGTGAGGAGGAGGAGGCTCAGATCACCCCAGACACAACACAGGTGGTATACCTGAGCAGTTGTTGGGAAGAGACAAAGGAGAAGAGGCATCTAAAATGTTCCTACCTATTTATAAATTAAAATTTCTCACACATGAAGATATAATAGCCCATTTCCAGTAAAAGAAGAGGACACGGGCTGCCTACTATCACAGGACTCTGACTTCGTGTTCTAGCTGTCTTTTGCTCTAAACACCTTTATGGTTTCACAGTTCTGTGGGTCAGGAATTTCAACAGAGACTCTTGAGTCTGCTTTTCATAGTGTCTATTGGTCTGGGTGATAGCAGGATGCTTCTATGTAAGTGCAGGCCTGCTGCCCTGTTTACCTTGGTGTGATATATCTAAAGAGAAATAAAGAGGTTGGCACTGGTGAGGGTTTCCTGGGTTTTAACTCTCTCTCCTGAAGTCTCCTTCCTGGGACTTCCCCTTAGGATGGAACTGTAGTGTGTTTTTGCCGATGGGGAAGCAGCCCCTGATGCAGCTGCTAGGCCCTGCTCAAGGTTGTGTCTGTTGGAGCTGTTTCTCAGTGGCATGTTGGAACTCCGTATCTTGAATTCAGGCTGACTCAAACAGCTGCAGGCTGGCTGGCTGGGCTTGAATGGGCTCACTCACTTCTTTGTGATCTCAGACTGTCCCCTGTGGGGGGGGGGGCTTTCTGCATGATCTCCCCAGAAACAAAGCCAGGCTCTTTACATGATTCTGAATCTCCCATGAGCATGAATACGGAAGCCATTAGATTCTCTTCAAACATAGCCTGAAATTCTATGACTGGGAATTCCATGGAAGTCACAGGCTTTGAGCAGTTTCAAGGGCTTGGACGACAGAAGCTGTCTTTGCATGTGAGGAGCGGCACGTCTCTGTAGGGTAAGGAGGAACTCTTGGGGCCACCGTTAGAGACTGCTGAGCGGAGTAAAGCAATGGGCCTTTGAGGGGGATAATCCAATATGTTAAGTTTTAATTCCAGCCGGATGCAGCCGGGCTTGCCTTGTTTTCCACCCAGGACGAGGATGTGAATGTGTCATTGTATTTTGCTGTGAGACATCAGAATAAGAACGCTCTCTGGGTAAGGTGCCAGCACGTTCTATTTGGTCAGCTTTAGGAGCAGAGCTCTTGCTCCTTGCATAGCTCCTGCTGAGAGCACACATGGCCGTGGGAAATGAGATTAACAGTCACTGACAGGGTGCAGTTATTTGCACATAAGCACTATCGAACACATGCCCTGCCCCTTTCAGAGTTAGGAAAGTCGGTGAAAACTATGATGCGCAACCGCTCTGTTTCTTTTTCTTTTCTATTTTGGTTTTTGAAGATAGTTTCTCCATGTGCTCTGGCTGTTCTGGAACACGCTCTATAGATCAGGCTGTTTTCAAATTCAGAGATCCTCTTGCCTCTGCCTCCCGAGTGCCGGGACTAAAGGCATGTGCTAACACTGTCCAGCCCATTCTTGTTTATTAACTTAAGCATTGAACATTTTTGGCCTTGCTTTTACATGGGATATTTACTGTCAATTTCTCTTTCTCGCCACATTTTTCTCTATGTGTTGGATGATTCATCTCATTTTGGTTTTGTTTATGTTTTGGTTTTGGAACCCGGGGTTGTGCATAATAACCAATAGTAGGTCTGCAGTTGCCAGTGGAGGGCGTGCTGCGAAGGAGCTGAGCTGCACCTTGCTTGTCCTGAAGGGGCTCACCACACTGCCCCGGAAGAGAAGTAGACCAGGGCTGCAGCCAGGCATTGACTGTACAAATCCTACTCTACAGTAAATCTGGCTTTAAGCTTCTTGTGACTCTGCAACTTTCTCTGCAACTTAAGTGGCATTTTCGGTTGAAGTTATCACTAAGTGTGTTTTCTCAAGCCCCCTCAGAGCAGCAGGGAGAAAGGAAAATTCCCCATCTCTACCATTCCCAGCCAGAAATGTGTTCCAGACGGAGCAGGCACGATGGGAGAAAAGCCCCATTAGACAGTTGATTTGGGGCAGCGTTTTGAAGGGCCGTGAATTCCTAGACCATCAGTCATACTTACATTCAAATATACACATCAGATTCCAAATATAGTACCACCATTTATGACACTGGGGTCAGGAGACAGGATTTATGTCAGCCCTATGGATACACTCAGTCTGTTGTTACTTTTTATGACAATCTCTATATTAACAAAGAGCTTATTCCCAGAGACGATTTTCTTATTTTGCCTCTTCCTTGTTCCTCTGTTTCTTCCTCTTGCACGCTGTTGTTTCATAAAAGACAAATTGTCACTATGCAATCCAGGCTGCCCTTGAACTCATGACCCTCCTGCATTGGCTTTTCTGGGCTCAGTATGTGGTGACAAGCCTGTAATCCTAGGCAGAGGCCAAAACCAACAGGATCAAAGGTGGCAGCACAAAGCCAGCCCAGGGCTGAGACTGCATCCCTGCCGCTGAGCCCGGATCTGCCTTTTCTTTCTTGTACATCATCATCTACATTCTTATCAGCTCATCTTTCTCTTCTTTTTAAAGTAACTTTATAACTTCAGCTACAAATAAAATGGGGCAAGTGGAAATATCAGAGTTTGAAAATTAAGAAAAATAAATACATCCTAAGTAATAAGGAAGCCTATTTACGTGGGAGACTTGGAATCTTTTGAAAGAAAAATACAAGTAAGGTTTTGTGATAGGAGGGAAGAGGAACAGCTGAGAGATACTGGAGGAGACCGGTCTGGAGTGAAGTTCCTTTCAGCTAAGGGCTGGGGCTGGACCGAACAGGTGCTAAGTTTCTATAGACTCTTTCTCCACCCTGGCATGTGACCCCGTTAGGGTTTCTGAAGGAGAGTTGGTCCAAGACAGAAAAGACTCCACACAAATACCCAGAAGAGTGCAGCGGGAAGGCAGCCTAACCCATGGTTTATTATGCACCTGTGAATGTGGTGCTGCGTAAATAGAACTGTGGGCAATGGGCTCATGACCACAGTCAGCTGTCCTCTCATAGCCGATTTGTAAGTTTGCATGACCAGGCAAGACCCCAACAGGACTGTGTCTTTGTAAATACCTTTACACATATTTGTTTGCCTTTCAATCATCTGTGCACGAATGTGGCTGCGTCCATGTGAGTGCAGGTGCCTAAAGAGTTAGGAAGAGGGCATCAGATCCTGTGAGCCGCCTGGCATGGGTGCTAGGAAACAGACTGGCGTCTCTGCAATAGGCCGTCTTAGCTGCTGATCTGACTCTCCAGCCCCTTTGGGAATACCTTTAAAGGCTTTCTTAGTAGTGTTAGTGAGAGAATGTGTTTACAGAGAGATGGATTTTAGAAGTTTTAGATGCTAATCAAGACCCAGAAAAGGGCCATTAAGAAGTGCTCATGGCACACATTTTCTTCTTTATTTCATAGCCATAGAAACCGGAGGGACAGATTTGATTTACATGGAAGCATGTTGGGTGGTGCTTCATGTCTCTGTGTGTTCGTATCCTGGAGAGCTGACTTATGTCAAGTCTTCTAATACACACGAGCAAACCTCTGACATAGTACACGCTTTCCTTCCTTCTTTTCTCCCTGGTCAACCCCCTTGCCTACTCTCTCTTCCCTTCTCTCTCTTTCTTGAAACCAGGTCTCACTGTGTAGACCAGGCTGGTCTTGAACTTGCTATGTAGACCAGGCTAGCCTAGAACTTGCTACATAGACCAGGCTGGCTTTGAACTTGCCAGCCATCCCCTTGCCTCTGCCTTCTAAATGCTAAGATTATAAGTGTGTGCCACTATCCCCAACTGTGATGTCTGCCTGCCTGCCTTCCTTCCGTCCTTCCTTTCTTTTTTGGGCAGTGTGATCAGTTTCTTGCTAGGTAACACTTCATGGGAGAGTACCATGCAATAGTTTTTAGATAGTTTACTTTTTACCTGACTGCCAATGAAAGGCTCCATTAGGTAGTCTTGGGAAGAATGAGGGTTTTTCTAAAGGAGCCCAATTTAATAAAGGTATCAGGGAGGGAGTTAGATAAAAGGAAAGTAGGAGTTGTCTTAGAGAGTCTAAGGAGTGATTCACCCTTCTGTTTCCACACCCCTTCCTTATACTGCTATTTGAAAGGCGAGGGGTCAGGAGATCTGGCATGGGCTAAGACAATTCTGGATTGTAGTTCAGTACAATCTTTTCCTTTATAACGTGCATCCTCAGTTATCAAATTACTGATTTGTGCAGTCAGACTCTATGAGATAAACATGCTAAGATGAGAACTTCTTTTCTGAATACTTGCATTTTCTTCTACTGCCCCCCATAATTTTGGAGAACATCTGCTTAACTTTAATGACAACTGTGTATTGAGCATTAGCTGTGTTTAAGTTGGACTGAATCCTTAAATTCTCAGAACGAACATGCTTCCTGAGCCTTTGGCCGTACTTTTTTCAAATAATTCCGGGCAGACCTGCCATTTAGGTATCTCTCTCTTTGCTGATGGGTAACGTCAGAGATGCTGTGGACAAGTGCCAGGTAAGCAGAGCCCTGACATACACCCTTCAAGTCCACAAGTAGTTTTTAATCTCCCACGTACTGCTGCTGTTTCACACCCAAGAGCTTGGGCCAGTGACCTCAAGTTTGCAAATTTTATATCCCATTACCACCCTGTGAGCTCTCCACTCCCCAGGGCCACACAGTTGACGTTTTAGCTGGAATCCGAGAAAGTGTCTGAACATTTCCTGCAGAGCTGGCTAGGAGTGATTCGGCAGTTCAGTCATAAAACCCCAGAACTGGTGGCTGGGGGTTATGCTATAATTACCTCACACTGTTTCCTGTTGGAGCCTGGTTGTGGGTAATGGGGTAGAGAGGTATTGCTCGTGGGACTATATTTTAAAAGATAGAGGAGTCATTTTCAATGACTATTGGCTATGCTTTTAGGGAGGCTTGGGAATGTGGGGACAGACATGCTTGGGTCAGATCCTGGCTCCGCCACCTACTGGGAAGAAACCTCAGACAAGTGGCTTGACCTCTGTAAGCCTCATTTATTAGCTTGTAAACATGATTATAGCACACACCTTTTTGTGTTGTCCCAAGATTTAATGACACGGTGCAGGCCACATTCCTAGTACAGTGCCTGGCATGTCTAGCTGTGATGCTGAGGGTAGAGGCGATGCTGTTCTAGATAGCCAAATGACAATAAAAATTTATTTAAAAAACTCAAAAATATAAAAACAAATGTGAATATTTTCTGTGCTTCATTAACTCCAAGGGGAAAAATAAACCTAAAATAAAATAAGAATCTCCTCCAAACTTTTGAAAAATTTTTAGGACTCTTACAAGAATATGAAAATCATTTTATCCTTTTGTAAGCAATCTGGACGTAGTTGAACATTTTTTTTCAAGACTCAAGGTATATTTGCACTCAGGCTGGCTTATGTTCTCATTTGTGCTTTTCCTTGAAAACAAATTACTGTCTGAGGGTTTCCATTGCCGTGAAGAGACACCGTACCGTGACCATGGCAACTCTTATAAAGAAAAACATTTAATTGGGGTTGGCTTATAATTTTAGAGGGTTAGACCAGTATCGTCATGGCAGGAAGCATGGCAGAATGCAGGCAGACATGGTGCTGGAGAAGGAATTGTAAGTTCTACATCTGGATCCACAGGCAGCAGGAAGAGACATGAGACACACTGGACATGGTTTGAGCATCTGAAACCTAAGAGCCTACCTCCACAGTGACACACTTCCTCCAACAAGGGCATTCTCTCTGTGGGCCTATGGGGACCATTTTTATTCAAACCATCAGAAATGAATTCATCAGTAAGAAAGATAGAGAGTGCACGTAAAAATTAATCACGGCCAACGTGCTTAAAGACTTGCACAGGTCTGGTCAAGCTGTTCTCAGAGTCTCTGTCTCGTGAGCATGGTCCTTACTTCTTGGCTGCTGGATCGTTGAGATTCATAGAGACGTTGGTTATGCTGGTGAATTGTTTGAGATGGTTGGGGTGGATGGTTGTCATTTTTGGTCTGGGTCTTTGTTTCTCTCAGGGATACTGAGGCACAGAACGGGTGCAAGGGGTTCATAAAGGGAATGAAGGGAGGAAACATGCGAGGAGGTGATGGTTTGTCAAAGACTGTGGCAGTCAGGATGGACTGGGGACTGCCAGATGACATCACAAGGTTTGTCATTTACGTTTTCAACGTGCAGAAACTCAGGTTTAGTTTCTGGAACATTTCAGTTTCTAGGGCGTACTGACGTTTTAGCTTCAGCACTTACCAATTAAGAGTCAGACTTGGGGCTGGGAAGATGGTGTCACAGGCGAGAGCACAAATCCTACCATGAGGGCCTGAGTTCAAATCCCCAGTACCCACATAGGAAGCTGGACATGTTGCAGAGACCTGACGGAGAATTGCTGAGGCTTGTTGACCACCAGCCACGCTCCAGGGTTAGTGGCTGACTTGGTTTCAGGGGAACACAGTGGAGAGTAATAGAGCAGAGTACCCCACATCTGCCTTTAGCTTCTGGATGTATGGGTATGGGATCTTGTGTCCATAGACATCCATATACATATACCACACAGACACAACACGCTTACACAACTTACACACACACACACAAGAACACATGTAGTTGATCTTGTTTTATCTACTTCTCTACCTGCCGTGAATTAGCAAACCCCTGAAACATTCTTTCATGTGCATGCATGTTGGTGTGGGTATCCGCAGTTGTGTGGAGGCCAGAGGACAACCTTGGGCACGTCTCATTAGGAGCCACCCCCCCCTTTTGTTTTATTGGATCGAGGTCTCCCATTGTCCTGGAACTTGAAAAGTAGACTAGACTGGCTAGCCAGCAAGCCTTGGGGGACCCTCCTGCAGCTCCCCACTGTTGGGATTGTGAACACACACCACTGTGCCTAGATTCTAAAGCAAGTACAGGGGACTCAACAAGGTCCCCACGTTCCCATGGCAACCACTTTATTAACGGTACTCTCTCTATGCCCACCAACATCCTTTTATTTGTAAATATTTTAATGTATAAAAGAGGAGCCTTCCTCAAGAAATGGAAATACAATACCAATATCACATTCAACATTAGTTTTTAAATATTATATCTGGTGAGTTTTAAATTTCTTTAATAAGTCATACATTTTATGTTTAGAGTTCATTGAAATTGGGGTCTAAATAAAATAAAAATATTTTGTAATTGGTAGATGTATTCCTTACACATTTAAAAAATGTAGCTTGACTATCATTTGTAATGCTTATGGAGGAAAGGGGTAGCAGGTGGACTGCTTACAAGCCAGTCTACAGACCATGTTATTGGTATTCTGACACGAAGCGTTTGCCTAAGTGTAAAGCTACTGTATTACCAAAACATTGTTTAGCCAATCCAAGAGGCATCCTTCAGCGCAACTGATTTTTTTTTTCTGTAGGTAAGGCTTTCTCAGGGTAGAAAGGTGACTGTTGTCACCCAGACTCCATGTGTCCAGATGTCACTGTAGAGTGGTAATATCTAGTTTGTGGGCCTCTCCCCGAGTGTAGCTGTGGTGTCTCTCCTAGCCTAGGCTATGATCTGGACTTCTTTTTTTTTCGTCAAGAACACTTGAGAAATGGGTTGTGCCCTTTTCCCAGGAAGCACATGCGACTTTAGCCACTGATGATCGTTGCCTAGAATTTATTTATTTGGGTAACGGAATGGAAATGTTTTCACTCTGCCGTTGTCTGTTTATTAATGCTGTAAAGCTTGAGAAGTAGTTTTGAAAAGCCAAGTTTGCTTTTCTGATCCATGACTCTAAGGGGTATAGAAAAATCACAAAACATGGAATAGCAATGATTTCCTGCCACGGTGGAAGAATGTGGGCAGTTTCTAAAGGGTGAGCCCGGTCCTTGAGGGGCAAATGAAAGGAATTAAGTCTGCATGGGTCTATTCCTCCATCGACTGTGGATGTCAAAATGGATACAATGCTTTATTTTCTTTTAAAGTTAATCAATTTTGAGAAAGAGTCTTACCATGTAGTTCTGGGTGACCTGAGTCATTTGAGTACACTGTGTAGCCCAGGCTGTGCTCAAACTCATGGTTGTCCTCCTGTCTCAGCGTCTTAACTGCTGGGATTACATGCATGCACCACCACCTCTGGTTTATTATTATTTAAGAGAAGGGACACTATAAAGCATTGGTAACTGTTTTTCAGTACAGTTGGAAAGAAGAATTTTGTTTTGTTTTGTTTTTTTAACATAAAATTTCACTCAGTGTCCAGAAGGGAATGTCCCTCATTTTGGCATTTCTGTCTCAGGGCTGCACACTTTATTTAATGGCTGAGTGTAGAAGAGAGATTGCAAAACCCACCAGCAGAGCCAGCACCTCTTAGGAAAGGACACGGGGCAGGAGCCACCGAGGAGCTTCCTGGAGGGGTGGTGTGCGCATGCATTTGGTGAACTGTGCGCTGGGTCTGTGTTGTGAGGATGGACTTTATTCCCAAAAGCCCGAGGCACGTCTACCATCTGCTGAGAAAATCTCCCAGGAAACACCGGGCCTTTGGCTTTCTTACGGGGTGCTACTACAGAGATTTGGAACCTCCAGCGGTAGATGCTGCTTTGTTGAAGCTATGCGCTCAGCTTTCTTTCTGACGAATTACGGTCGGAGACGTGAACGCTGTCCCACGGGTCCTGGCCCCCGCCCGTGTGGAGGTCAGTGCTGCTATCACCCGGGGGAGGGAAAGCTTTCATGTTAGATTTTTGGGGATAGCTGTGATTCTGGAAAATGGGTAGGGATTCTGATTTCTCACGAAATGGGGTCCCCCCCCCCAACTTCATGTGGCCCACTGACTCCTAAGCAAGGTTAGACAGCTGCTACGTCACTGGACAATATGCCTGCAGCCACTTTTCTAAAGACGGGTCAAACAGCGCTCGACTGGGTGTCAGTTCAGAACCAGCTGAGAGCAGGGTTTGAATCACTTCCTATTCATGAAGACATCTGTCTCACGTTCCTCACACTCCTATCCTCCGAGAGATGGGCTAACATTTTTATCACGGGAGCTAGCCCTAGTGCTTACCATGCAGGAACTGTGTTAGTAATGGAAACAACCCATGGTTCTATTCCTTTCACACACACACACCCCCAATGCACTTTGTATAATTGGTCTAAGAAGTGGTTTTGTTTTGCAGACCTAGTAAGAGAAACGCGGAGCACAAAGCTGTGTACAAATTAGTGAAAAGCAAGATGCAGCTTCTTTGCACTATTTTAGAAACGTCTTTCTTAGCTCTGCTTACAAAGTTTTCAGTGTGAATCTGGGAATGTTTTATTCATAGATTCTCTTGCCTTTTACTTAGTGATTTAAGGCAGGTCTCTGTAGCGTAGCCTTAAGAAAAAGTTACATCCTTTGTCTGGTTTTCCATGTTCTCATCTGCAAATGAGCAAGCAGTGTGTTTTTCTGATAGGATTTGGGGGCGAAAAAAACCCCTCATTTTGTAAGTTATAATGTCCTCCAAAGTTTGCTAATTACTGTTTTTATTTTGTAGTGTGAACTGGATAAATTATTAATTTAACCAATTCTTTAAAAATGTACACTACTTTTATTGCTCATTCATATGTATCTATGTAAACGATTACAACCTTACTTTAAATTGTGAGAGTAAAGGAAAGACGTGTCAGGTTTTAGACCATAAGCATCTCATGTGCTGGTTTCAATGACATAATTGCACTAACTATAAGGCCCTGCCCCCAGACTACGCTAATGACCTTAGCAGCCCTTTCCAGCCCCTCAAGATGCAGGTGGCCAAACTGTCCTACAAGGTGTGTGTGTGTGTGGGGGGGGAAGGCACAAGATCAGGCCACAACATCCCACCAATCCCTGAGCTTGCTCCAAGATCAGGCCACAGCATCCTACCAATCCCAAGCCACCCTGGAGAGCTCTGTCCCCTAAGAAAGCCTATAGAAAGCCTGCCTCCTGCTCAGGTATTTGTTGCTTCTCTCCTAAGGAGAGGCAGCCACTTTCTGTGTCTTTCCCAATAAATCTCTTGTGTGAGGTGTGTTTTGCGGTGTGACTTTGTCAGATTCCTTGACTGCCGACTGCCAGGAAACCTTTCCCCCCCCTCAGAGCTGGAACACTTAGACTAACTGTGAGCCTTTACCTGACTTCCTGTGACTTTAGGAACTTAAAGTTTACAAATAACATTGCTAAAAGTTCCTCTCTGGGGGATATGTGAACATCTATTTCCACCTCCTCTCTCCTCCTCCTTCTCCTCCTCCTCAAGTTCTAAGGCCAAACCAAAGTCCCATTCCATTGCAGCTCACCTTGGAGAACCAACAAGTTTGTTGGGCTTGCTTCCAGACCATGGGTGAGGCGCTGGAGATGGTAGCATGGGTGATCTCAAAGCAGCTGCACTGGAAGGTCATCTATATGATGGCTTCCCTACTGCTACATGTATGGAGCCCTTCCTCAGCCCATGCTCTCTAACACGGTTTGCATGGCCAACTTTCCTTCAGGTTCTCTGCTATGGAATGTTTCCCACAAAACATTTTCAGCTGTGCTTAGTTCCCCAGATCAGTCCACAATACCCTACTTAGTGGACAAAGTAGTGGAGAGCCCACAATTTGTCTACTTTTGGGAACCAAACCACCACCTATTTACACTGTTTCTGTTGGAGAGGTTATTCCAACCCTCAGATACCGATAAAAATAAAGTTTCAGAGCCTATCGGCTCACCAGTCAGGAGCTCCTAGTATTCAGAACTAGAGCTTGGCGTCACCTTGCCCTTCTGTGACACCACCCTACCCCCACACATGGCATTCCCTGTGAGCCAGTTTCACTGGCTTCTTCCCTGGGTGTGACAAGAACACTCAGAAAGCATCGTCTCCCTGGACAGAATTCTTGGTTTGAGATTTTCTGCAAAGTGTGAGAATCCTGGTTTGCTTCAACACCCGCCCCCCCCCCCAATTTCTAGTGTGGGTGATGGAGTTAGGAAGAGGGGATTCCATATGCCACCCCAGGTGGCCTCAAGGCTCCCATTAGCCCTCTTTGTGTACCTGATGTTTTCAATCACTTCTGCAGTTTCATCTACCCTTTGGAGAAGCATAATGTGGCTTTGGCTTCAGTAGTCAGAGCAAACATCAAAGGGTTTGTTATGGTCAGTACCCCCCCCCAACCCCCTCGATCAGTGGGTAAAGTCCAGGGGTGGCAGGATTCTGGAAAGTAGCTCCTTGTGTTTTCGTAATTCTATTGGTCAACTCCGCTTAGAGATTTGAGAACATGCCTACTTTGAGACATGCCTATTTTTCTGTTTGTTAGGCAGGGTTTCCTTATCCCTAACCAGTTCCTGCTTTGGGGACTAAAACTCTTCTATGTGCTTGACGGGAGCACCTTTCACATAGCCAGAGACAAATCTGCACTACAGAGTGTAGACCCCATGGGATAGCAAATCAACTGTTTGCTGCTCCAGCTTTGGGGAGATCCAGGTGGCCCAGGCATCTGAGCAGAGTTATTCCAGAGTAACAGAAGCAAAAAATGCCTGGTGCCTCAGAGGAATCAGGACTTGCCACACCCAGAGACGTTCTTTAAACATCTGGACCGCTGCTTTTCACAGCCCAGCATCATTTCCTGTTATAATGAACCTCGGGGATTTTTGAGCTTTAAATTCTTCCTTTCTTTCCCCCAAGAAAAACACATACATATGGATGGTCCAGTCACTTGAGGGAGGTTCTAAAGGGATTGAAATTAGCTGTCGGTTGAAGTGACCGCCCAGTTGCTGCTGAATGGGCCAAGAGTGAGGGCATGGGTGTGTGCCCTGTGGATAGCATCCTTGCCTGTCATGGCACATTTGTTACAGTCAGTGAACACGTACCAATGCACACATCCTCAATTCTCTTCCTTGCCTCTTACCTAATTATCTTTTCATGTTCCCACTCCCACCACAGGATACCTACCATATTATATACTACATTTAGTCAGTATGGCCTTTTTAAGTATACCCAGAGAATTTCTCAGCGTTTTCTTGTATTTAATGACTATGGTAGTACTGAGGATGGTCAGGTGTTTTATGGAATGCCCCTTAATTAGAATTCTTTCGTGGTTTTGGTAATGATTCGCCTGGATAGGTTTGGGGGGAGGAAATCTTGGAAGAGCTGGTTCCATGCTGGTGACATCACACTGCCGAATGGCTTTGTGATTTGAGGCAAGGTGGTTAATAGATCACGTATGTGATGCTCACGTGGGGGTGAACTTTCTGCCTGCCCAAGAAGATGAGCTGTGTGACCTTGGATTCCGTTAGTTCAAGGTGGTAACAAAGCATTGCTTTCTAAATGTCCCAAAAATGGACACCAAGAAGAGAAGTAAAGGTAGGGTCAAAGAGAAAGAGAAAGGAGGCAGAGATGGGAGGGAGGTAAAGAAGGACAGAGATAAAGATGCCAGCACATAGTTTGGGGAGAGAAGACACTGAAGTGTGCCAGGGAAGTGAGTGAGGAATAAAGATTTTGAAAATCAGAGCATGAACTATTCTTTCTGTTTGTTTTTAAGCTGTTTTAGAATACTATCTTTGATGGTTTTGTTAAGAAAAAGTCCTTAGAGGTTGGTTGGCTTGTACCTTCCAAGTAGGAAATCAGGATTGTCTGTATCCTGGATAGTGTCAGCTCAGACAGGCCTGTAGTGTGTCTCTGATCCAGAGTGTCTGGCTGAGGCCTGAGGCGGTCACGGAAGCCGCTTCCATTACTCACATTGTTGTCCCTGGCAGATGAGCTGGAACACTTGCACTTACATGTGGTATTCACATCACTTGTGACTTGACCTCTGCCTTCAGGATAAAGGTGTTAAAGTGACAGAGGAAGGGGCTTGGGGTGTGAGAAGCATGTTGGGATGTTTGCCTCACCAGTCAGTGTACATAGATTCTCCTTTTCTTTTCATCTTGATAAATAAAAAAATTGTCAAAGAACAAATGAAGTCATGGCATGCGGTTGACTATTGCCAGAACCGCTTCCAGTATTGTCATTGTTCCATGATCTAGGATGGTCTGGAGATGGTACGATATTAAGATAAGACCTTAGCACATGTCACATGAGACCTTGGGCACTCTTTGTTCCTTGATACCTCAGATTTCTTGATCCTTCTCTGTGTTTATACTCAGTGGGTTCAACTGTAACTTTTCTCTTAGGGGAAAAGAAAAGAGAAGCAGCAGCATGTAACCTGTGGCACAGGATCAGCCTCATTTGCCTGTACCTTAAACAAGCATTTAATTGCTGCATAGGCTGGGAAACTCTTACATGAAATACAAGCCCTCTGACTTTGTTTTCATAACACCAACCCTATTTGGAAAAGGCTTTGCACTTAGGAAGGAGAGAGGCTATCTTGCTGTTAGACAGGCCAGACTTGCAGAAGTGGGTTCTGGCTACAGGAATGTGGACATCTGCAGACATCTTGCACAGAGGCCAATTCCTGCAATGATGTGGTCAGACGTGGTGCAGCCCAGCTGTTTGCTCTACTGAGAGAGGCTTTAGTTAGCCCACACAGCCTCCAAGTACTGTGTCTGAACTGGCTCCAACAGCAAGCCTGCTGAGGCTCAGCATCCCCCGGGGTGATGGAGTTGGGTAGGAGAAGTTACAGATGAAGACCTGATTTAAAAAAAATAAAGTACCACAATGAGGAAGTAGAATATATGCTCATATCCCCTCTCACTACATGGACTATTAGAATACAGGTACAAACTAATTTATTCCTTACCTTTAGTCTATCAGTAGACATACTGTGGTTTTTATTATCCATATCACTACACATGCCACTGAATAAGATAATGTCTCCCTCTCTAACTATATCTGTGCCCTAGTTTATTGGTCAAGAGAAGAGACTCAAAGTAGGCTTCCGGAGTTCATATTCACCCATGACGTATTTCTAAAGCATGGGGCTTTGTTTTAACCTTCCTGAGGCCCTAATTTCCTGAGTAGAAGGTAGTAACAGTAGCAATCACCTCAAAGAGTTGCTATGAAGATCAAACATCAGAACAGAATCCTAGAATTTCAGGGAACGTTCTATTTCCTCTGAATATTAATTAATTCTTCTTAGTTTGCCAAGGGCTGCCAGTGGCTGCACAGAACACTTACCTATGACAGTTAAGGGACAGTCCAACAACAGAGAGAATGATAAAAAGAAAGTTATGTGTGTGTTACACAAGAGTGACTCCATTAAAAAATGATCTTCTTTGTAAAGACTGTTTGTGCTGAAACCTTAGAGTAATATCCTTTATAATGAAAACCACCCCCTGCAACTCCTTACACTTTTACACGTCTTACTGCCTTCCAACTAAAACAAGACATTCATTTGTCTCTAGATTAGAGCCTCTTTTTTTTTTTTTTTTTTTGGTCTGTATTCAAGTAGAACAAATTCCACCCAGCTTGTTTAAGAAATTTCTGTTAGTTCACAGTTCTCAAAGCTGAAATCACAGGGAGGAAATTATATATCTCTAATGCTTTCTGTGGAGCCATACAAAAGAGTAAGATGAAAAACTATCATTGGATGATGTTGGTTGAAACAACTGATAATTTAAAAGTATGTGGCTGGGCAGTGGTAGTGCATGCCTCTAATCCCAGCAGTTGGGAGGCAAAGGTCAGCAGATCTCTCAGTTAAGGCCAGCCTAGACTCCAGAGAGACTTCCAGGGCAGCCAGGGCTACACAGAGAAACCCTGTCTTGAAAACCAAAACGAAATAAAAAGGTAAAATTACAAAATAAAAAAAAATCATAATATGAATTAAGCCAATCACAGTCTAAGATTCCATAGATTTAAAAGGAGCTAACGATAAAATGATGTTCTCAGGAAGGGCTTGGAGAAGGAAGCAGGATTTTTTGTTTGTTTCCTTCTAGTGAGAGTGTTCTATCAAGAGGTGAAAGCATTCGTGTTTTAAAAATAGTGATGTCTTAGCCTGAAGATGAGGATCAGGTCGTGAGCTCGATAGTTAATCTTTAGAGCGTGAGCAGTAGCGTGAGGGCAGGGAGTGGCCCTCCCTGCGAACCGCCTTCCTGCTGCTTCCCCAGTACTCATTTCCGTTTTCAGTTCTCATGCCTGTCTCTGCAGGGGCGTCTTCCGTACCTGTGCCACGATGCCTGGACTTACCGGCCGTTCGATTTTTAACAATGAATGTGAGAACTTAGCCCATTGAGAGATGCATACCTTGTCTCACTCTGCTTCATGTTTGTTTTTTTCTTTTGGTGTTTTTTGGGGGAGGGAGGGGCATGGGGATCGTGAATGTCTCCCTTTATATCCCTGTCTGGCCTGGAACTAACTGTGTAGACCAGGCTGGCCTCAGGAGCATAACTTTCACCAGCGGTTTTTAAATACTAGGTAATATTCTTACCACCTGTGGTTCTTGGATCAGTTGTCTTAGTGATTTCCAATCCTCCCCCCGCCTTTCTTCTCTAGTTTGTTTCTGAATTCATGCTGACTATGCCATTATTTATTTATTAACCAATTTAACGTGTGTGAGTGTTTTTTATGGTCTGTGTGCACATGTGTAAAGGCTAGAGGAGGCTGCTGTGCTTTATCACTCTCCTCTTCGGTCTGTCGAGAAGGGATCTCACACTGACTGAACGTAGACCGAGGCTGGTGGCTAGCAAGCCCCTTGATCTCCTGTCTGTACCTGCCATAGTGTGGGGGTCACCGGCGCATGTGTAGTCATACCCAGCTTTTTGTGTAGAGGTGGACTCAGTTCCTCATCCTTGTGCATCGAGAGCTCTTAAGCACCGAACCTTCTCTCCAGCTCTGTGCTGTGACTTACAAAAGCGAAGGCTTAAAACAAACTTCTTGTTTTGTAATTGTGGCAAATTCTGCAGTGCTCCATGATTTTGTTGATAGAATGATTCTAAATATAGGAAAACAATAATGCTCCTAGTATTATAACTTTTCAATACCTTGGGGGAAAATCTGTTGAATATCTTGCTTTGGAAGACAGAAATGGCCAACCCTGGACCTTTGCCATTAGCTATTTCACCCTGTTATATGTGATGTCATTCCATAAATGTACTCATTTATGTGAGACAGCTCTGGGTTTTTCTTGAAAGAACATAGTGCCTTTGACCCCTGGGTACCCTGCAAAGGCCCATGGGGACTTGTGAAGAAATCCCAGGATTTTGTTTGGAAGCTGGACTAGATCCAATAGTTGTTGTGATGGGCTGTTGGTGAGGAAGGGTTGAGGTGACTGGCTGTGGCTAGATCATCATTTTAAACTGGTAGAAGATTTGAGGGCCTTCCTCCCCACATTCCTGTATCCTACCTTCCTATACACTTCTCTCCAAGCTTTTGCTTGCAGACTGAAGGTTGGGACACAGTTTTGTCATATGAGGGATGAAATGACAAGATCCATGCAGTTAGATTATTTTTACTAAAACTTTAATTATATGAGTGTTTTGCCTACATAGACGTATGTGCACCGTGTGCATGGCTGATTTTCGTGGAAGCCGGGGGAGGCTGTCTGACCCCCTGCGAGTGGAATTTCAGATGGTTTGTGAGCTACCATGTTGGTGCTGGGAATTGAGCCCGGGTCCTCTGGGAGAGAGCAGCAAGTCCTCTGACCCTAATACTGTGTGCAGTAGGTGGTTCCAGAATTTCTAGAATTATAGGAAAGGTGAAGGACAGGAACAGATTTTACCTGAGTCCCCTTCTGGTAAAGTGCAAGCAGGAGGCCTTCGCATCTAGAGGTAGGATGCGTCCCAGATGAGAAATATGTATAAGCGTGCAGTTGTGTTGAAAATGTATCCTTGAGGGACTGTGGTATTTATACTAGAAAGCCTTGGAATCTCTTCTGTTTTATGAAATTGACTGTAAAACACATGACCTTTAAAAAAAATACTTTTTAATCCTTGGGATTTTCATAGTATGTGTTTCTATCTATCTCCAGCTCCTCCCAGATTTCCTCCCATAATATCTCTGCCCCAACTTCATTAATTTCCTTTTCTTCCTCTTTAGTTAATAACCTACCAAGTCCTATTGCTGGGCATGAATGTGGGGCTCTGATTTTGTCCCCCAGCAGCTATCCACTGCCAGAAGTTCCTGAGCTAGGGATGGGCAGTCTAATGATCCCTCACCGAACTGTTCTGGAATTTTGCCTGGCTTCGTCTTGTGTGGGTACCCACAGCTGCAGTGAGTTCACGCCGTGTCCAGAAGACAGTGTTTCACAGCTCTACTTCCCACCTTCTGGCCCTCACTCTCTTTCTACCCCCTCTCCCGTGATGTTCCCCGAGCCTTGGGTCAGGAGTTTAGATGTCCCATTCAGGTCTGAGCACTCAGCACACAAACTTGCTGGCTAGCTACCGTTGGCAACTAGAGCTAGTGTGGAGGTCAGAGGACACACAGGCACGCTGAAGAGCTAGCTTCTTTTCAGTCTGTGTTCTGTCTGTCAGATTCAGGAATAGCCACACCTTCACCCAGTTCTCCCCGGCCCTCTGGATTCTGAATGGAGGCTTTGCTCCAAGACACATGACAAGCTGTCTGTAAACAGTAAATGCAGGTAAACCTGCTTTTATTTACCAGCAATTTCTGGTATTGACCGTTCCCTGGTTTTTGCTAAAGAAATATTTGTATGATTTGGCCCTTATTATTATTTTTTTTTCTGACTGATGGTAGAGTTTGGATTCCTGTGATTTTTGTGAGAGGAGGAATGTGATGACATTTTAGAGGTGAGCTGGCCAGAGAGGGGAAATGTGTAATTTCTGAGAGTGGACAGTTAAGACTTTGCATGGAACAGATTTTAATGTGACCTTTTTTTATCCACATTGGTAAGAAGTTGGCTTAAATTGAGCCTGTATACATAGCTCCTTGGGTTTTTGCATCTCTTGGTTTTCATTTTCTGGTGTTCTATGTAGATGTTGGTGCTAAGGGATTCCTACCACATCATTTTGTTGAATGTTCCAAATGCCCTAAGCTACTCAGCGTGGTCAGGCCCTCCTTTTTTCTGTTGCCTGTTTGCTGGGATTGGCTCTGCTCAATAACTTGGAGGTTCTTTCTCATTTGGTTATATCTTGGTTTTCAAAGGATGGAATTCTGTGTTTTTTGTTTCAGACCCAATGTCTGTGGATCGCGTTATAATGCGTACTGTTGTCCTGGATGGAAAACCTTACCTGGTGGAAATCAGTGTATCGTTCGTAAGTACATGGATAACGTGCCATTCACATGTTACTGTGGCGTTAGTTGCATGGTGATACCTGCTCCTGAATACTGTTAATATGTTTCTATCTCAGCCTTCTGGCCTTAAGAGTTTCCTATTTTTTCCTGAATCCCATTTGGGAAACACAATAACTTTCCAAAGCACTGCCCTTCTTTAATCAGTGATTTCCTTTAGGACGTTCTAAAATCTACAGAATGGAGCCGTGAGGACACTTTGATTAACGTTGTGTGCCGTTTGCACATGCTGCTCCTGGCTGCATAGACTGGTGCAATCATGCTAATGGGATTTTGAACAAAAGCTCCTCTTTGCCAACTTCCTCACTGTAATTTCTCCCTGTTTGGCTGTAATATGCCTGGGCCTCCCCAAACCATGTACATTAAAGTCGAGAGCAAAAGCAGGTCTAACTCTTAGACAAAGAGCAAAGGCAAGGGCTTATTTAAATGATCAAAGTCACTCTGTGGCAGGACACACCACAATCCCAGAACTACAGACGCTGAGACCAGAGGATCAAGAGCTTGAGGTCAGCTTGGGTTTAGTAAGACAATGTCTTTTTTTTTTTAATTCAGGCATGGTGGTATACACTTTAATCCTAGAAGTTGGGAGGCAGAGAAAGTTGACTCCCCATAAGTTTGAGGCTAGCCTGGTCTATATAGTGAGTTCCAGGCCAACCAAACACACAAACACACACACCCCAAAAATAAACACAAAAGTTTACTAAGGGGATGGGAGTGGTGGGATTTGGAGTTTTCTAAAGACGCTTGACAGTAGACTCCTTTCCTCCTAGTTCTTTGGAATTTTCTGCAGAATATTATTATTATTATTTATTACAGTTTGTTCACTTTGTATCCCAGCTGTGGTCTTTCCCTTGTCCCCTCCCAATCCCACCCCTTCCATGCCCCTTCCCCAGTCCACTGATAGGGGAGGTCTTCTTCCCCTTCCATCTGACCCTAGCCTATCAGGTCTCATCAGGATTGTCTGCATGTCTTCCTCTGTGGCCTGGTGAGGCTGCTCCCCCCAGGGGAGGGTGATCAAAGAGCAGGCCACTGAGTTCATGCCAGAGACAGCCCCTACCCCCCTTCTGCAGAATATTTTTACTAGGCATCAAAACAAATGTTGTTGTGATTCTGTGAGCTCATCTGACAAGAGTTCATCATACCTAGAAGAACTTTTCCCATGTTTTAGTGCACATTTTCCCCTGTATGTTATTTTAGCCATTTCCATCATGTTTGCCTCTTCCAAGGCTCTTGAGGCAAAAGAGCATACAGTACTGAGAAGTCTAGCAAGTGGTGATCGAATCCTAGTTTGTTGATAACTATAAGTCATCTGCCATTTAATTTGCTCTTCAGGACACTAGCATTTGGCTCTGGGTGATGCTGACAATGTGAACGTCTTCCTGACTGTACAGTCAGCTCTAAGTGGTGGATTCCAGATTCCTCCCCTCAGGCTGTCAATGTAATTCAGGACAGAGTGATAATTAAATGTTTACAATGAAATCATCTGCCAAAAATAATGTTATAAGTTTTCCATTATTAAATTATAAATTCATAGAAAAACAGTCCTTGTAAGAATATAAATGTTTATATTTTTGCGCTATTGGGTCCTCTTGAGTAAGAGAAAGGCAGAGAGCTACCAATATAGATAAGAGTGTTGCTGATTTCAAACTAGAGTTTCTGTACTCCAGTAGACTTGCTTTGTAAGGGAACACATGGGGGACAGTGACCCACACCCCTCATCTGAGCACTGAGCCCCAGTGCCTAGCTGTATGCTGACAGACCTCTGATTTGATTTGCAGCCATTTGCCGGCATTCCTGTGGGGATGGATTCTGCTCGAGGCCAAATATGTGCACTTGCCCGTCCGGTCAGATATCGCCTTCCTGTGGCTCCAGATCCAGTGAGTCTAACATGTCATTATAGACAGTATTATTTTATGTGGTTATGCCCTATTTTCCCCTCAAGTTGCTCTTAGGTTTTTTTCTTTGCCTGCGATACATTCTCCCCCCGCCAGCCCCCCCCCACCCCCTCCCCTCCGACTAGACCATCTGCCTTCCTTCCTTTGCCCAGAATTCTTGGAAAGACATTCCTGGATCTAGGCCCCAACTCCCCTTCCCTACTCTCTATAGAAAAACTGCCTATGGGATGCAGTTGCTAGGAAGAGCATAAAGATGATGGCCTCCTGTTGGCATAGCAACATCACCTATGTGTCTCTAACAGAAACACTGGGGCAGGTGTTCACAGAAATGATCCTATAATGAACTTTTTTGGCTCAAAAAAAACCTAGCCATTTTTCTTTGTGCTACTGAAATATAAAGCTGATCTGATGAAAAACATCTCTGAAACTCAGGACACTTGCCTTTCCGTGAGGAAAACACCAGACTCAGTGACATACAGACATGACGTAAGACATGGTGTTTATTCTGTCTGGCTACATAAGCATCCACAGAGCACGCCGGAGAGTCATTGCCTTCTGGTTTTACTGTTTCCTTTATCTTTCAGTGTGGTGCCCAAAATACTGAAATAGAGAAACGTGGGGGCTGGGAGGCTAGTCCTTATTTATCAGTTGTTTAAAAAGTTAACATCCGTGTCTGTATAAATAGCCTGTGATACCCCAACTATCACTAAGGCAAAACCAATGTGTATTCGCATCTCACTTCCAGTTTTTGGGGGAGGAAGTGCATTTGATGAGATTTTCAGAATCGCTGGTATTCAGTGAGTGTGTTCTTTCTTTTCTGGTGCAAATAGAGACTACAGTGTGTCAAGAGTCCCTGTCTACCGAGAGGCCTCACATGAAGTTGAGTTTTTTAATAAGCCTAGTGGCTGGCTCAGATAAATTGTCTGACAGCAGATCTTCATGCCCCCTCATCTTACTGGGCATTCACAGGGAGCACATGAAACTCAGCCTAAAAACAGGTCAACATTTTTCTGTCTGGGGATGGTTCAGAGCAGAGGAAGTAGGAAGGGCTGTCGGGTCAGTGGACACAGAAGCAACTTTCAACGAGTGACAGATGGAGGGCTGTTGGACCAGCTCTCTGGCTTCTCTGTCCCCAGTTTAGACAGCTGTGAGATTTGGTCTGCTCTGTCTCCTAAAATTCCTAACCAGGACTCAGCCTCAGCCCATGGGTCGCTTCCTGGAATCACTCCCAAGAAAATTACCTTTGCTGAAATTGTTGTCTAAGAGTCGGCTTCTGGTGGAATCCAAGTAAAGGTGGCCTAATACTAAATAAAGCTGGTTGTAGATCAGGATAGAAATCCTCCACGGGCTGGGACCCTCACTCCACACAGAACATGGCATATTATTACTTGATCTCAGCTTGTTTCTGCATGTGCAAGCCAACTCTACCCATCAAGGGCTCTGGAGCTGGAGGAAGAGAGAGACTATGAGGTCAACTGGCCATTTCAGGGGCATGCAGGGCATCTCTACCAAAAGACCCCAGACTGCCATCAAAGAGAGACAGCCTCACTACTGGAAAGAAGTACATAGTAATAAAGCACATAGGAATAAAACCATTCCCTTAGGCTGGCCTCTTATCTGAGTATCACTTTAAGGAAAGAAGATCACAACCCAGTGTCCAGGTAGGAAGTTAATCCAATGAGAATGAGAGTACTCAAGACTTTTCTGTGAGTAAACATCACGAGCTGCAGACAGGATTTTAACAAGACCAGAGGTGATATCTGAATGGTCCTGGCATGCTTCAAACTAGCATGGAAGAAGTATAGCAGGAGGACCCTAGGCCAGACCTACACTAGAGGTTAGAGTGATCCTTGTAGGTGGAGCTTTCTGGAAAGTTTGGATCTCTGTGGTGTCTAGGCATTGGGCAAAGCCCCAGAGTTGTGTGTAGGTCAGAGCAGTATATGGGAGAGACTATTCCTTCATCAAGGTATAATGGAGTCTTAAAAATTATTGGCTTGGACTCTCTTAGAGTTAATGTTGACTTGAGCTTGAAAAAAACTTAAAGACGGCAATATTTAAAAAATTAAGTGTAGCTGAGGATGGTCAGACTTTCCTTCTGGTTTTTTGGAACTGTGTTTATGGAATAGTTGTGTTGTGTTACAGACGGTGTGTCATCCTGTAATAGTCATCAGTGTGTGTAGATATTTTGATAACTCATGCTAATGGGATTACATCAGTCAGTGAGATGCTTTCATACAATTACCTGTTGTACTCCAGGGGCCAGTTTCTAACTTTTGGGCATTGTGATTGAACTCTGTCATGTACAAATATATTTGGTCGTATTCATACCTACCGTGGGGCACATGCAGCCCACAGGCTGAAGGCTGGACAGATCTGGTTTCGGTCACTTCATCACTCTATCTTATGAAAAGAATTCTATTCCTTTTGTGGTGAGGTGATGGAGGGCTGGTGGGTTGTGGATCTCTGAGCTCTTATTGTTCTCATATGATTGAGAAGAGGGCAGAAGGAAGCTGTTATTGCAGGGTGTATTTGTCTTCACGTCTGTGAAACCTAAATGGGAAGAAATCTTTCTACAAGTCTCAAACTACAGCCAGCAAGTCTCATGGGACCAGAAAGATTCAACTTCCCATAGACCTAGCACAACTTTGGCCACTGGCCACTCAGGTACAGGAGCAAAAGAAAGATTAGCTAGACAAAATCAGAGCTGTGGTATTTTGTTTATTTATTTTCTTTCTGGATTTTAATTGTAGCTCTGTTTAGGGACATACTTAAGTGTCTGAGGCTAGGGTTGGATCCTGAGCAATTTTACTTCTTATAAAATCCTATCATGGTTACTGAATATGTTCACAACTCTCCTTAAATGTGTATGTACACATACATTTGCAAACAAATTCTAGTTTGTAGTAAGAATAGGATTAAGAAGTGTCTCAGGGGGCTGGAGAGTTGGCTCAGCAGTTAAGAGCACTTGTTGCTTTTGGGTTCAGTTTTCAGCACCCATATTGGTAACTCACAACTACCTGTAACTCCAGCCCCAGGGAATCTGACACTCTCTTCTGGCCTGTGGTGCAGACAAAATACTCACATGCATTGAGGCAGGAAGAAAGGAATAAAGAAAGGAAGGAAGGAAGATAGGAAGGAAGGAAAAAAGGAAGAAAGAAAGAAAGATGTTTCAGAGGGCTGAAGAGATGGCTCAGTGGTTAGGAGCTCAGGCTCTTCTTGCAGAGGATGAAGATTCTTTTCCAAGCATTCTCTCCACGTGACTCACAACTGTCAGTGACTCCAATTCCAAGTGAATTGACCCCCTCTTCTGGGCTCCTACGATGGATCCACACACATATGTCAGGCGCTCACACAGATAGACACACATGTACACATAAATAAAATCTTAAAACATATTAAAAATGGTTTAAGCTACCATAACTAAATATCACAGAACTTTATTTTATGGTTTTAGAAACTGGAAATTACAAGGTTAGGGCCCTACAAGATTTCATGTCTGATAAGGATATATTTTTCTCTGCATGTTCTCACATGACAATGGGGAAAATAAGTTCCTGGTCCTGGGAATGTCCCAGTTTTGTTTCCCATTGTTCTAATAAAAATACCCTAGAGGATTTATCTGGCTCACAGTCTTAGGCTACGTCCATTGTTACAGGAAGATCAAGGTGGCAGGGTATTGAAGCAAATAGTCACATCCCATTTGCAGTCAACCGCAGAGAGCAATAATGTAAAGTCTGTGCTCACCTCACTTTCTCCATCTTTAAACAGTCCTGGATCCTAGGCAAGGGAATGGTGACCCCCACAGTGGACAGCTACTTACCTGGTGTAGAGCTCCTCCATTCTTTCAAGGGTTAGGGTTTAGTTTGTGTATGTGTGAGTGTGACTGTGCATGTGCGAGTGTGCACGCATGCACACACATGTGTATGTGTTTGTGTGTTACTGTATTCCTGGGATTAATGCCAAGGGAAGCAGTTTATGAATTGTGTGACAGCTGTAGGTTTGGCTTTTGAAGAATTGTCAAACTATTTTTGGACAGTTCCCCCCACCCCTTTTTTTGAGATTATAATACAATTACATCATTTCCCTTTTCCCTTTTCTCCAGCCAAGTGTTCTCATAAGTTCTCTGTTCTCTTTCAAATTCATGGCCTCATTTTTCATTAGTCGATATATGTATATATATGTGTGTGTGTACATTTTTCTAAATACATAAATACAACCTGCTCAGTCTGTATATGTTACTTGTGTATATGGTTTAGGGCTTTAGTATGAATAACCAATTGGTTCGAGTTGCAGTTTTACATTTTCTTCACCACGTATGAATGACCCATGTTCTGTGTCTTTCCCAGCTCTAAGTGTTATTTCCATACTTTGTTTCAGATCTTCTTGTGGTGATATCTCATCATGGCTTTAATTTGTGTCTTCCTGAAGGCTAACAGTGTTGAGCACCATTTCTTGTGTTTATTTGTTGATCGCCCTCTTCTGGGCTTGTTTGCCTTCTGTATGTCTTTGCTAGTGCTTTGCTTTCGTTCGTTATGTCCGGACTCTCTTAGATGGTTGGTTTACTACTGTTCTGAGAGCTGTGTGTATGTGCTGCAGACCTGAGCTCGTTCACACGTGTGATCTGCGGACATTTCTGCTTGAGCCGTTCTCCATAGTTAGCTTTCTTGTCATCAGTAGGCTCTTCCGCAAAGCAAGATTTTAAAGCTGGCGAACTCTATCTGCCTTTCCTCCGCTTTTTCGTGCTTTTGGTGTCCAGTCCAAGAATGCTTCTTGAGCACAGAAATTTTCTCTAACCCGTTTCTCAATGTTTACAGTTTTACATTGACATATGTGGTTTCTATGGAGATACATTTTGTGTGAAGTGTGAGGTTGAGATTAGATTCAGTTGTTACCTATGGGTGTCCAGTTGTTCCAGCAAAACCCTAAATTCTGTTCTTGGTCATTTAATTTTGCTGTGATTTGGCTCTGAAATGTCTTCTAAAGGTCAAGAAGATGTTGGGAGTGGTGACAGCTTCCCTAGGGAGGGGTCTTCAGGTTGTTGGATGCCCTGAAAGCAGATCATGAAATTACAGCCCCCTTCTTGCAGTCCCTTCGCTCTTGCCCAGAATTGACTCATCTTACCCTGTCACATGGTCCTGACAGTTTATGCTCCTTGTAGGCACAAAACACTGGGGCCAAGACTGTAAAATGGAGTCTCCAAAGCCCTGAGCCAAAGTAAGCCCTTGTCCTACTATGGGCTGATTAAACCAAGCATTTGATATAGTGCTATATAGACTAAAAAAAAATTGTGGGTTTTTTTTTTTTTTGACAGTCAACTGGGTATGTTTTCGTGAGCTGTTCCATTGATCTATCCCTCCTCCATTATCACACAGGCTTGATCCCGTGACCACGTAATAAAATAAGTGCATTCTCTTACTTTGCTCTTTCTTTTCAGAATTGCCTTGGCAGTTCTTCATCCGTCCATAAAAAATTTAGGTTGATCTTACCTATACCGCCACAACCTTTGCAGATTTTGATTGGAATTATATTAAATCTGCGTATCCATTTGAGGAGTAGTCTCGTAGAAGCCTACCCTCTTCAAGTTCTGTCGTTTTCTGTTTAATTCAGTTCCAGTTGAGTCTGGGGATAGTTGTACTCCCAGCATAGATCAGAGAATGTAGGAAGACTAAGGAAGGTTGAGAGCGTGGTACAACCACGTGCCAGAAATGTGAGTGGGCTCAGAGGAAGAGACACTTGTGCTGTGGCTACTCTGGAAGGCTTGAGACAGGAAAAAGCATTTTAGGAATCTGTAGGGTTTACACCGACAGGGAAGAGTACCAAGAGGCTGCCCAGACTTACCCTTTAAGTTTGCTGAATTGTTTTGCTCCCTGCTCAGACTTTATGGGAGCATCTATTACAAATGTCACTCAACCTGTCCTTTTCAGAACCTTTTCCAGAACAGGTAGCTTTTATTTGGGGGGGGGGAGCCTGGTCCTGCGCTAAGCTGTGTGAGTCTGTAGACACCCAGGGATGTCCATGTACCCAAAGGAATTATTGGTCCAAGTGAAAACTGTTCTTGTCTTGCAGTGACTCAGGCCACCTAGGTGTGTTGTTTGTCTCAGGAATAAGGTCCAGGAATCGGTCTGGCTATTTCGTTTGCCTGTTTAGGCTCTTCCCAGTGCTAGTATTAGAACACACATTCAGCCTTCAGTCGCTTATTTGAAGTTTGCCCCTGGCGCTCCCCCTGGGGGCTGAGTCTGCCTCAAGGATGATGGCTGATCCTCAGAACTCAGTGCATTCCAAAGGAAGTCATTGCTGAGATGCTGAGATCCAAATGTCAGGCCCCGGCATCTTTCCCTTCCTGTGCTGCCTGCGTGCCATTCCTTTCTGGTTAGTCATGGGAGTGGGTTTGTTCTGTGCTTTCTAGAGAAAGGCTTTTGAGTTCTTCTTGCTACCTTGTCAATGGAAGACGTTCAGTCAGTTTTTGTTGAGTGATTGAAAGGGCTGACTGATTCTGAAATGAATGCAAAATTTATTTGGGATCTTTTGTGGATACAGGTAAATGTTGATAGTTTCTGTTCGTTCTAAGATACAGATCCTGGTGTGAGATGGTCTGAGGCTATCTGGCCATCTTTTTCTCGCTGGGGATCTGACCGTACAGGACAGCCTCAATTTGCACCATGACCCTTAGGCACCCCCAGTATTCTGTTTCTGGTAAAGTCTCAATACTGGTCCAGTTTAAGCATGTGGGGGTATTTAGTACATCCAGCGAAGGGTACTGCGTCCTATGAGCGTGACTAGAGCTCTGATTTTCAGTTGTTGTTGTTGTTTTCATTAGGTAAACTCTTGTCTGCTAATTATGAAACATCTGCAATTCCTGTTTAAATTAGAGAGTAAATTTAGACCAGGCACCAGTGGCAGGTTTTAATTCAAATGAAAACCTTTCTATGAGACTAGGCTTTCTCAACTGTTTCCAGCTTGGGTGGCAAAGGTGAGACCAGGTGACTAGTTTTTTTTTATTTATTCACAGATACATGGGTTTACGCACCCACCTTCTAAAATAACTTTTGGGACAAAGCGTCAGTCTGTAGGTTATTGGAATGTACTCTGTCACCCAGGCTGGCCTTGAACTCAGGCCAACATTCCACACTCCAGCCTCAAGCTACCTGGTGCTGGGTGTTTCAGAGATAAGCCACATGCTGGAGTCACTCCCACTTTTAAAGGACCAATTTTCCCTTAAGCTCTAAGACGCAACAGTGTTTGTGTGACCACTGGACTCACAATGCCTTTTAGCCTTCCAAGTATTGTAGGGTGGTTTTGTTTTTTTAAAGGAGAAAGACTATTTTTAACCTGGAAAGGCTTCAACTGGAAAGAGAGGGTTTACGGAAATGAAAGCCGTATCAGAGGAGGCTTTTGATGTGTCAGGTTTCAATGTACATGGAACCGGTCTTCCTGGAGGGGAGATTTTATTCCGACTTCCAGTTTGAGCAAGTAAGGGGGAGAGCGCTGTGCAAGCCACTGGTCGTCCGTTTTGGTTTTTTGTTTGAAATCTCAAAGTAACTAAGTGGCTTTGTTGCTCATGTGGGAATGGAAATCAGGTCTTGGCATGAACCACTTTAATTGAAATCAGTTTGTGCACTGAGTTTGCTCTAAGGGTGACGTCATTTCCTGCCTTTTCCCAGTCCTTTCTGTTTTTCTAAGATAGGATGGAACTAAGCATAGCACCAAATTTTAAAGCAATTGTGCACCATTTCCTGACCCACTTAGAATTGTATCCAAAGTTTTAGCCACATTTCCCCCCCCTTTATGTACCGTAGATAGCTTTAGAGCGTTTGGGTGAGATGTTTTATTTTGGTTGGTTGGTTGCTTACTTGCTTGCTTTATTCGAAACAGGGTTTCTCTGTGTGTAGCTCCGGCTGTCCTGGAGCCCACTCTGTAGAGCAGGCTGGCCCCTGGAGGGCCGGATGAAAGGCGTGAGCCACCATTTCCTGGCTAGCTGAGAGGTTTCATGGAGCCTCGAGTAGCAGTCTGTGGGGATGGCTTTCTCGATGTCTGTAGCAGTGCTTCAGGGTGTGTGTGTGTGTGTAGAGCTGCTAGCTTTTGTAGATGGAGAGAAAAAGATAAAACATGTTTGGATAATCCTCTGCTTCGGGCAGTGTAAGCACCTGGGGCACAAAGGGCAGCTTTTTAGCCTCAGCTGCTCTTCCAGTGAAGCTTTCGTCGTCATTACTAGGTAGCGCGAGCTGAGCAAAGGCAAGCAAGAGTGATGCTGTGGGCACATTGAGGGGTATAATCCACCGTCACAACCTTTCTACTCTCAAGAAAAATGAGTCAGGGAGAGGAGAAACAAGAAAAGTACAGACAGACGGACGGACACACACACACTCACAGAGGGTTTCCCCTTAACCATCTCCCAACAAAAGAGAGAAGAGAAGTCATGGGAGAGCAAGGGAATGAAGAGACATTTCAAAGGTCCAGGAATCAAATGGGATTTGCTGAGAACTTTCGTTTGGGCCCTAGGGGTTAGGGGCAAAGAAACAGAAGAGGTTAGGAGGGCTTTCCACAAAGAGACCAGCTCAGAGTGCCTGGCACTCCGCATGACACAAAGTAGGCCTTCAGATGAATTTGTTGAGGGAGTGAATGATGGGTTCACAGACCAGCAGCTTGTGTTCCAGGAGCTCTGCTGGGTGCTTGCAGCCTCGCTGAAGAGACCTTGAGTGCTGGGAGGCGGGAATCTTTTGGCCCAGGAGAAATGAAGCCTTTTAGGATATTCCAGGAAGAGTGCAAGATTCCTGAAAAGGCAGCTCACTTTCAACTCAACTTCTCTCTGTGTCTAAGAGGGGGTAGTAAGAACAGGAGTTTGAATTTTCCTTTTCCTGCAGTCAGGGCTAGATTGACCTCAGAGCATTTGTAGCTCATTAGACAAATGGCCTGGGTTTTTTTTCCCTCCACCATAGCCAAGTAGTCATTTCTCAGTACTGCTGTGAGGACCTCTCAATGGTGAGGCTGGCTGTACTCTGGGGAGAAGGTTTAGCCTGCGCATTCCGAGAAGGCGTCTTAAGAATGAGCACAGCCCTAGGTTCCAGCTCCTGTGCACCTAGGGCACGTCAGAATCAGCTAAACTGCCAGTGTCCAGTCATGGCCTCTCATAGAGAAATGTGTCCACAGGACTCGTGACTCCCTTAGCGAAGGCTTTAGTGCTCTTTAGGTGGTTTCAACGTCTAGAGACCAGGGACCAGCTGGACCTTTTGAAAGTGCTATCAGCCTAAGGCAGCCTGCATGCTAAGGAGTGAGCATACCCTAGCCGACCATTGTCATCTTTCATAGGAGAGTCTACCAGACATTCCTATGACTCCGCATCTAGTCACTGTCACAGGTCTGGTGGTGTCACTCGTAGTCTTGGGCTTGGGCCTGCACATTTCTGTAGGTGAGAATGTGACATGGAACAGATTTGAAGTATCGATGGTGTTTAGTTTAAGGTTCCAGTTTAAATGAGCAGCTCCTTCTGAGTTCAGTCCACTCAGTAACCCAACTCTCCACCCATCAAACATTCTGGCCACTCAATGCACCAAAACAGAACCCAAACCAGTGGAATTTATTACGTTGACTGTTTCCCTGGCCAGATATTTTGGACTCTGAATCTTTTCACAAAAATCATTGCCGCCTTGACCTTGTCATGTGCCGTCACTCAGGCATTCCTTTCTTATTGGTATAAATCACAGAGATGACATTGAGCTGTAAGTTCTGCTAAATTAGGGAAGTCACTTAGCCGCATTAAAGCAAATGCCAAGGAAAACCATTGCACCATAAGTGGTTTTATACATAACATAATGAGCCCTGATAATTAGGACCCTTACTGCTAGTCGCATGATGAATTATTTTATTTTCTTGTCAAATAGCTACAAATCATCTCCGGGGAACTGTGGCCGTCTACGCAGTCAAACTGCAAAGCTAAGCCCTTCTTCTCTTTCTGTTCCCAGTACAACACTGCAGCATTCGCTGCATGAACGGAGGCAGCTGCAGTGATGACCACTGTCTGTGTCAGAAGGGTTACGTCGGCACGCACTGCGGACAACGTAAGTGTGCCTTGTGCTCCACACCGGCCACGTGTGGGCCTGGGGAAATCCCGAGACAGGCGCCGGGAATTTTCTTTGGCCACCCAGGCCACCACATTTCCCCGGACGTCTAGGGACCCTCGCAGCCCAACAGATCAGCCAGGTGCTCAGTGCCAGTTCTTCATCCTGAGTGTTGCTGGGAACCTGTTTGATCCACTTGTTTTTCATTTGCCTTTACCACCTGCCCTGCCTCAAGCCTTAGACTTATAGGCACAGAATTCTTCTTCTTTTTTAATTGATAGTTGTTTAATTCACAAACTACACACCCTACCCTCTCCAGTTGTAGGGCTTTATAACCTTATCTTAGCTACCAGATTGTGCAAACATCACTGTAAACCAGTTTGAGAGCATTGTCCATCCCTTCAGAAAGAAACCCTAGCGTTAGTGGCAAACACTCACCTTTTGAATCCTGTCTCTACCTGCATTTTTAAGGAAGTGTCTCAAAAGTATTTCAGAACAAATTTTGTCTTTCTTGCCAAAAGGTTTTCCTTGTATTGTTTAATTATGTCTGCATACCTCTAGCTCTCCAAGACAGAGTCTGCTGCTGTCTCGTTTACTGCATGTGCAGTTTGCTGGTTCACTCATGAGCACCACGGATTGTGTCTGCACTCTACTGGTCCTTGCACACTGCATAGAGCGAGATCTCATCTTACAGTGTTTTCATTACTGGGGAGGCTCTACTCACTCTGTAGAAAATCTGGGAAAGTCCAATAGTAAGAAAGATAAAGTGATCTATAATTCTGTGATCTGAATACTCCCTTGTAGGCCTGAGATCTTTTATACTTAATATTTTACTATTTGTGTTTTCCTGTCACTAATTATTCCACAGTTTGTGTTAAATTACTGTAAGTAAACCAACATCTATATTGAGCCTACTAAAAACTCCCACACTGCTGTGTGACAAGAATATTTCACCTTTGTGCAGCTCAACTTGAAGAGAGGAGAGAGTCCAGGGGCTCTCTTGGGCCTTGTGCTGAGGGATGTGTAGGAGTTTGCCCATCAGGTGGTGAGTCAGAGGCCTTTAAGTGGCCCAGTGTGATGAAGCAGTATCCTGGACACACTGTGAGCAAGGGCCAAAGCAGGGGCCTTGTTGACGTTGGCAGTGAAATTCGGAGCAGGTGGTGGGAGGGAAACACGGTCAGACAGGAAACTGTGGGCCAGGTATTTTTATGTTCACTCTTCCTTGCAAGCCAGACAGAGGAGAGTGAAAGGATAACAAAATAACCGCGAACCAGGCTGCTGAGGCACTCACTGTACCTCACCATGTGGCAGGCATGTTTTTAAGCTTGGGGCTGCCACAGTTCTGCAGGTACCGGCATCTGCCCCCAAGCCTGGTGTCCTGAGTTCAATCCCTGGGAGCCACTTGATGGAAAGAGGGAACCAACTCACTCACACACCCACTCACTCACACACTCACTCAGTCTCACTTACACATTCACTCACTCACATACACACTCAGTCACACTCATGCTCACACACTGACTCACACAGTCACTCATTCACTCACTCAGTCAATAAATGTAACAGAATACTCAAACTGTATTAACTGATTTAAAATAACAACTGTTTAGGTTGGAAGGGGTCCAACCATCCTGCCTCTACCAGTTGGGGAAGTTGGGGCTCAGACATGTTAGTGATTTCTCCGAGGATCACAGGCGGTGATAAGCAGGGTTGGGAACAGAGCTCTGGTGGCCCGACTTCACAGTCATGTGTTAGTTAACACTATGAAATACTAGCTCCGTCCACTTCATTTACAGGGATTTACGGTGAGATTGATCAGTCTGGATGGGAAAAATGGGAAGCAGGAGGAGGAAAGTTAGGCGTGGCTGCAGCAGGAGAGGTGGGGACGGAGGCCTGGCCTTCAGAATGAGGGCCCAGGGAGCTGCAGACATCTCTCTGTGTATCTCTCTGATGGACTTTAGCCCAAAGCCCAGAACAGACAGATGCTGATGCACGCAACCTGGAAAACCTTTCTTGAACTTCAGAGTCCGCTTCCATGAAATGCAAGAGCTGCCTAAGCAGTTTCTCCTTTTGTTTTCTGCTTCTGAGTAGCAGGAAAACTCAGAATAACATGTTTCTTCTGCCCTGATTGTGAGTGGAGAGGCAAAGAAGAGAGATGGACATGTAGAACCCTCTCTAGGGTGAGGGAGGCACTCATCTTAACGTTCAGCACTGAAAAGTAAGTGAGTTCAGGCCCTGCAGGGCAGAGCAGATGAAGAGATGAACAGGTAACTCACTGGATCCAAACAAAACCCCATGGAGAACAAAAGGGGGAGCAAAGGGGAGGTATGAAGGGATGGGTTTCAGATTACCACACTGGAAGTCAAGGCAGGAACGCGTAAGCAGGAACCAAAGTAGAGACGGTGCAGGAACACGGCTCCCTGGCTTGCTCCCAGTCTGCTTTCTTATAGCTCACAGGATCACCTGTTCAGGGAGGGTCCCCCACAGTGAGCTGGGCCCTCCCACATCGATCATGAATCAAGAAAATCCCATACAGACCCGCCTTCAGGCAATCTGTTGGAGGCCCTCTTCCAAACGAGGGCTCCTCTTTCTAGACAGCTCTATCTTGTGTCAAGTTGACAAAAAGCCAACTAGCACAGGGAAGCACCCACCACCCATGAAGATGCTTTCATTGAGGTCAGGCATGCAGGAGTTAGAGGAAACGGCGCAGGGAGGACCAAGTCAGTATTTGAGTTCTCAGTTTTTAGGGTCATGTTTTTTGGGGGGTGGGTGGGAGGACTAACATGTTCCTACACTAGTTTTTCAGGACTTCCCTCACCAGTAGACCTCATTGCACTCAAAGGGATCCTAAGTATAGTGCTCAAAGGGCTGAATCCCAGTATTAACATTTGGTCAGTTGCACCTTATGGGGCTGTCAGCAAGAGCATAGTTGCTCCTCAGGGGAGTACTCTAAAAATGCAGCATTCATCATAAGTAAGAGTCCATTTGCTCACATGCAGTCTGCATCTGCTAGAGTCAGTCAGAAACCAACCTCAGAGGCAGAACTGAGAAGGGTTCTCAAGGGTTATGCGTGATGAGACCCTAAGGGTCAGAGGCACCTGTTCGGGAGCATCCTCCGACAATGGGGTGTCCGTTTAAAGCAAACACTGGAGTCATTTTTCACACCGCATTTGCTCCCCTCTCTGGGGCGGATGGGGGTCCCAGCGCAGCACAATGAGACCTTCTCTTCTTATCTTGCAGCTGTTTGTGAGAGTGGCTGTCTCAACGGCGGGAGGTGCGTGGCCCCAAATCGGTGTGCGTGCACCTACGGCTTTACTGGACCCCAGTGTGAAAGAGGTAAAGTGATTTTTTAAGTGATTTGTATAAGGGAGTTCTGGTGACCGATCTGTCAGTGGTTTATACTGGCATTGAGTGCGGGAGCGACTTCCTGAAGCTGGCTGGGCATTATGGCTTCTCTGAATTGTCACCCAGGAGGTCTCCAGGATGCCAAGATAGTGGCTCTGAGTTTGTGTGCTACTCAGCAGCTCTTGGCAGTGGGATGCGGCAATCTATAATGAGCTTGCACGTAAGAAGGGTGGACAGTGATGCAAAGTTCCCATAAAGTTGAAATATTGAACTGCACGCTAGAGAAATGGTTTCCTGTCAGGAACACATACAGAAAGGAAAACGTTTACAATGGAAGCACACGTAAAGAGGGATCGGCCCTGGTGGGGGCTGGAGTAACAGGCTGGAAGTTCAGTTTGCTGTAAGGGGGTCTTCTAAGCAGCTGTGCATGCAGTGCAGCCCAGGAAGTGTGGCCAACTGTTCTTGCCTTCACATACAAAAAGACCAAAGCTCACAGGTGTTCAAGGACAGTGTCAAGGCCAAAAGTATCAATAAGCTTTAATTTGAATCTGGATTTTCTGTTTTCAAATGTAATGTTTGATGCCGCTATCAATTAAAAAGGAAAAGCGGCCTGCTTTGCCTAGTTATCAGTGCAAATGTGATCTTGAAGTTTGCAGGGATGCATAATGTTCTTAATAAATGTCAGCTTTGTTAATCATTTTGTTCTCCACATTCATAGCTTTTCCTCATCATTTTCTAGTTTTCATTTTCCGTATTTTATTATTGTGTTTTAAAACTGGTATTTCAAAAAATTTGTCTGTCTCTCTGTGTTGTATTTTGTATGTGTACATGTGGAACTGGGTGTGGTAGCACATGCCTTTCATTTCAGCACTTGGGAGGCCAAGAGGCAGAGGTAGGCTGATCTCTGTGAGTTTGTTACGTCTACGTAACAAGTTCTAGGACAGCCAGGCCTATATAGAAAGATTCTGTCTCAATAAAATAAAATAAAAACAAAATAAAATTCCTCAGAACTTTTTTGAAATTATAATGATCACCTTCCTCTCAAGTTGTATAAGATCTTATGCTAAGATGCAAAGCCAAGATTAAGTGTCATGTGTCTGACGTGTGCCACATTTCCGACATTAAGCTGTCACTTAAGCTGTGTAGCTGAGAAAAACTGAGAGCAATGTAGCATGTGAAAAGTTGTTTATTTTTCAACTTGTCTGTGTTGACCTAAATTCAGTTGTTCGCTGATAAACCAATGATACATTTATTATACAGTATTTCTGTTCTTCAGGCCTCCCAGAGCGATGCTATGTGATGTGTAATCGGCGTGGCCTTTGGGCTGCATCTCAACATCCTTTCGGAGTCTGTGTTTAAATGGTTTCACTCTAGAACTTGTGCACGTATATTATTGCCCTGGAGCTAATACATATCCAGTGGCATGCTTAGCAATCAAGGACAATTTGTAATAGGTCGTAGCCTTCTGTGGCCTTGCTGTTCCAGCAGGGAAGAAGCTGTAGATTGAAATTGTTGATGTGCGGCTTGGTGGCCTGTGAAGGGAACTCTTTAGATGTTGCTGCTCGGTTTAATTTGTTTTAGAGAAACAATTAATAAAATAAACACCCTTCTTCGAACAAAGTGGTCAATAGTTGGCTGCAAAAATGACTGTTTCCCATAGTGGGAGGTACTGATGCTAACAGCCAAAGGAAGGTGTCGGTACATACCCATTACTACTTCAACAATTTGATGCTTGCCAAAGATGAAGAAATGGCTTGAGTGCACGAAGTTACCAAGTTACTAGTCAAAGCTATTTCAATGCGGAGTCTCTAAGTTTGGGATGTGTTTATGTAACCTTCCCTGAGGGGTGGAAGGACTTGGCCACAAAGTGGCAGGGACTGTGGCGGCATTCCAGAGACTGGGAGAAGTGGAGGTTGGGGACAGGAAGTGGGCTTTCCCCAGCTGTTACCCTCCATTGTTCTCCCAGGAGCAGCCCTGACCTTCAGTGAGGGAAGGGAGACCAGAAAGCCTTTTCTCTCACCACAGAGGAACAGGGAGTACTTTTTTTGGTTGCAGAATTTTTCATCTATAGAATCTTCACTATCTTGTTCTCTTATGAAAGTCATGTTTTTAAAGAATGGAGTCCTATATCTTTTTTTTGCCAGTTATGTATGTGTGGTTTTATGAATTGTATATAAATGTGTACCATCTGTCATGACCGTCCATGTAGAAGGAAGGACAGCATCATTTGATGAGGTGTGTTTAATGGATAACTGCTTCTAGGGCCATGCAGATGGGGAAAGCTTTGTTTCTGTAATAGTGAATAAACAACTAGGCTGATTGCAGCAGCATCTTAGTCCTGAAGGTACAGATGACGTCCTGGTCCTGGTCCTCATCCCTTGGTTTCTCTTAAGTTATAAAAATGGTTTTGATTAGATATATTCAAAATAATTTCATTATTTTTAATTGTATCAGATTAAGCAACAAATAAGTATTATGTAAATCAAGAAGGGCATTGACTATACTGTCTGGTAAATGGGAAAGAACAATGAACAGAGATACATATTTATGATAATCACATAGCCCTCTCTGGATACACTTTATCAAACAAAGTAGATGTGTTGCTGACTAGCAGAAGCTGTTTGTGGATTCAGGAGTTGCCTGTCTGCCTGACTTCCTTCCTTCCTTTTCATATTCAAATTTTTATTTTTTGAGCATTTTTTTTTGCTATATAGATTGGCCTTAAATTTGCAATTCTCCTGCCTTAACACCCATCAAGCATATGTATCATCTGGCTTCAATTTTGGTTTAAATAAATTCTATGGTGTATATCTGCGATTTATGGCACACTGTTATGGGATGCATAGACACAGGCTTTTATAGTGGAACAAATTCTTTTATTTTCTCATACATTTATTTGACGGTGATAAGGCCAACTCAAACCTAACAAAAACCTTAATAGAGTACAATGGTTATGAGAGCATGATTGGGTGGCTAGGGTATGGGGACAGACTCATGTTTACGGATGAGTGAATGAGTAGAGAAAGTGACACACCCAAGCGTAATAGACTACCAGCCAGCTTTGAAATCGGAACCTGCCATTTCTCCACAAATGAACAAGTCCAGAGAACATTATACGAAGTGTGAGAAGCCATACTCAAAACGTAAAACATTTCCCAATGTCACTTGTCCTAGAAGCTAATAACAGAATTCAAAAGCCAAATACTCAAATGCAGAAGTATGGGATGCAGCATATGCGCAGGCTAAGGGAGTCTAGAGAGCCTGGGCATGGAGGGGGCTTTGCTTGTGCCTCCTTCCCTGGCCTTTCTGGTATCCGAACAAAGATTAACTTCCTTTTCTGACTGGAGCGTTTCCTCTCACTGCTTCAGTGTCGTTTTAAATTCTAAGAGGCTGTGACTAAAGTTCTTGGATCAGGGCTGCTGATTTAACCCTCATTCCTCAGGGGCTTTTGGAGGCCAGAACTCTGATTGCTGCAGAGTTTTCCCCACAAGGTGACAAGCACTATCCGTGTCACTCACATACGTAGAAGCATTCTGTGAGCCTCATCTTTGGTATTTAGTCTAACCGAAGGTGACAACGAGAAGAGACAGAATGTCCTAAGGGTGACACTATGACTTAACGTGGTTTTACAACAGGTAGTTTGGCAGATCATCAAATATACCTGATTTTCATAGACTCCGTCCAGAACTACACCTGTTGAGAAAGATGTTCTTTTTTTTTTTTTTTTTGGTTGAACAACTGTGTGTCCTGAGGCACACGTGCCTCAGAGAAGTGGTGGAGTCTAATTGGAAATTTCTTGATATCTTTCTCACATTATGATTCTCCCACCTTAAGCTGGGTTTTCTGTTGATGCAGGGCATTTTCTGGACCTTTTCCCAGATTTCTTAATGTGGGCAAAGCATCCTATGTTCTTGACTGGCTTACAGCACCTTCCTGAGGTCTTTTTCTTTCAGCCTTCATTTTAGCCTTCATTTTAGCCTTCATTCCCTAGGCAGGCTCTTGGAGAAGGATTCCAGCCCATCCACACCATCCCCTTTACCACCTAGGCCGCCTCTGGTGGGATTCCAGCCCACCCCCACCAGCCCTCTTTTCTAGTGGCCCATAGCTAAAAACACTTGTGCCTTTTAAATTTTGTCACAACCAAGCACCAATTTTAGCACAGTAAATGCATGTTTGGAACTCCCATCCATGTAATTGGGCATCCCCCCAATTCTCTGTGTCCCCCACAGGGAAGGGCCTGTGGTACACACCTTCAGGCTTTGTGGGAGCAATCTTGAAGCCTCTCTGGTGACTTGGCATCATAAAGGGGACTCCCACCAGTTTCCCCAGAAGTGCCGTGACAACACAGTTCTGTGTTCTGTCAGGTAAGCGCCTTCCTGTCTGCACCTCCCACGGCGGACACTTGGCTGCTCTTGATAACCACACAGATTTAATAGACCGTCATAATTCACCTTTGCAAATTCTGCGTCACAGTGGCACGTTCACCTGGTGCCTCGCTTGAAACTTTCATTTCAGTCTGTTCTTACATTAGCAAAGTAAGAACTCAACGCTTTAAAATGTGATACACAGATATGGCCCTTGCTCACGTGTGTGTCGGTGTGTGTTCAGGCAGAGGCTGGAGTGGAATAGCATGTGTCCCGCTCCATCACCCTTTACCTTTGTCCCTTGAGATGGGGTTTCTCTCCTGACTCGGAGCTGCAGAAACCTGGGCTGGCAGCCAGCAAGCCTCAGCTACCCCCTGTCCTCGCCTTCCACACAGAGCTGCGGCTACAGACATTCCTGCAACTGCCCCTGGTGTCTTATGGGAGATTCAGACTCAGGCCCTTCTGCTCACACGTCAAACCACAAAGACAATTTCCGATTCTAATCTTTTAGTTTTCGTTCTTATGAACCTGAAATGTTTGTTACATTTCTTTATCATGTGTGCGCGGATACACACACTCACACATGTTCTTGTACATGCTCCACAGCACGGGTGGAGATGTGCTGTGGTGTTATGCAGTGCAGCCTAGTGCTTTGCTTCCGGTGTACATAGCAAACCTTAAGGAAAGTCCTTCCTCCTTCCTACTGCTTTTTCTTCAACCTTTCATAAAGCAGAACCTCCTCCGCCCCCGCATATTTAAAGAGAAAACAAGTCCCATGAGCCTCCAATCAGCCTAGTTTCATCAAGCTCTTTATGAGAATCCTGTTCAAACATGAGATATGAACACAAGTGTTCGCAATCATGTCAGACGTAGCAAATATCTAATAAAGGCCTAGCAATGACCCATGCGCAGTGGTAGAATCAGGAAGTAACACATGGTGCTTGTCATCAGCCTTGAAAAAAATATATACAAATATTGCAAAGACAGACATGCGTGCAGTAGAGAGCAAAGTATCAGAGGTGACAAGAAGTGCTGCCAATGGTGGTTTGACAGTGAACAGGTATTCAGACACTCAGTTTGATCTGGGGCAAAAGGAGGACTTCCTGCTGGGAGCACCCTTTCATGGGCGCAGAGATGGAGCCCAAAGGCCATCTGGCCCCATCCCAGAAGAGCTGGGTTCAGGTCTCTCTGAAGTTTGCTTCCCCTCTGCTCATCGTGCTTCTGCATGACTTCCGTCCAAGGCAGGGTAGTGGGGTTTTAAAGAACTTCTCCTTTGTGTGTAAATTGGGGGAGGGCCGGTCTGTTTCCGAACCTGTTTCAGCTCTATCTATGGATTACAGTCCAGAGACTCTTACCAGTTCATATGCTCAGTTGGGAGTATTATAGAATGTGTGGTGCTTATGTTTCTTGGTAGTCTCTAGGGAGTTGGTCTTCGGGGTTTATTAATGTGTCTTGGACAAATATCTGGAGCTATGTGGTTCATCGGATGTGCCAGAGTACTTTCTGTAGAACATTAGTCCCAAGAGGGGTCCGTGAAACACAGTTTCCATGGTCAATATCATTTTGGAAACCCTATACCACATCCTTATTCTTGGAGAGGCACTAGAAGTATTAAAATATGAACTCCTGGGAGTCCTGTGCAAAACAAATTATTTTGGCTTTTTTAAGCTAAAGACTTGATGTTTTCAAATCTATTCATCCGTCCACCCAGAATCCTTCCCCTCACCTGACATCTTTGGCATCCTTATCCTGAAGCTCTGGATTCTGATTACATTGATGACAGTCACCTCACATGCCCATGCACTGGCTTCATGTTCTGGCATGACAGCTCTGCTTCTCACATTGTCCCCGCTCAGACGAGGTGACTATCTGAACACCTGGGCGATTTTGGATGAAGAGCACCATCGTACAGACACGTCTGGCCTTAAATTTACATGTGTATGAAACAGCCCTTTGGATTTGTTTCTCCTTTACCCAACCCCTTCAGTCTCCCAGCATCTCTGCTGACCTCACCGCCTCCGGTTCCCTGCTCATATTTCAGTTTGTTGGTTAGTGCCTCCATTAAACTTCCTGTCTTTGTTGTTCACTTTAAGGATTGCAACATCCCGTTCTAGCCCTTTTAGTCCCATAATGACATCTTATTTTTCTGGAATTTAGTACAATTCAAGATTAATTTTAGATTAAGTTTAGAGTGTGTGTCTTTGGGAGCGTATGCTGCTGGTTCTTTAAAAATGATGTTTACTAAGAGGTAAGGAGTGGATTTATTCACCTTCTCAATAAACTTTTTTTTTTTTTGACATACAAGATCTGGGAATTAGAGAACTTGCTGTAGTTTCGAGGCTGATAAAATATTGACGTACATGCAGTGTCCCAACCACATGTTGGTACTCCCCATTAAAGACAAAAGCCTATGCCTGTGATTCCTCCTTTCTTACCAGGTATCACGTCTAGCACAGCCCTGCAAGCAGGTTCGGGTACCTGGTGACTCATGTATTCTGACTGTGGGATGTTGAGGCTGGAGAGGGGTACCTAAATATCAACCATGTCTTTGACATAGCATTCTGAGATGAGATACCATGAACATGAGGTTACAAATCCCCTCCGACATACCCCCCATGGACATGACTGTAGATGCCTCTCACTGACTGACCTCTGTGGAGGGCGGAGTCTGTGGAGGAAATGAATGGAGGGTTCAGTAGTTTTCCCACCATGTTTGCTGGCTGATTCAGAACTTTAAAAGTAGACAATAGATTGGGATATTAGTTTCCTCAAAAAGTGAAAATATTCTAGGGCAGCAGTTTTCAACTTGTGGGATGTGACCCCTGGAGGAGGGGGTCACACATCAGATATCCTGTATATCAAATAGTTACATTGTGATTCATAACAGTGGCAGAAGTGGTTATGAAGTAGCAATGACATAATTTTATGGCTGGGGGCGGGGTCACCACTGTATTAAAGAGTTGCAGCTCTAGGGAGGTTGAGAACCACTGTTCTAGGGTCTCCATTATAAAACAAGGCCACGTCTGTTTCTGTCTGTCTGTCTGATCTGTCTGTCTGTGCCTGCCTGCCGGCGCCACAGAGGCCCTTTTGACCTCAGCTGTTGCAGGACACTGAGCCAGGCTGTAAGTGGAGGCTTGCTAGTCAGGGCCACATCTGTTCAAAGGGAAAGTGGGGTTTGCCAGCACATGCTCGCTTTTGAGGAACTGGCTCTTCCCCCGAGCCACCATGGAATGCTCATGCTCTCTCAGGGATCCCGTTCTTTAAGGCCATCTCGAGAACTCCAGACCACAGCAGCACACGACCCCTTTAGCAGTAACTCTTAACCCTGCCTTTCCTGGTGTGACTTAGAAGCTTCACTTGAAAGCGGAAAGTATTCTGTGACTTTCTCTAGTGCAGGAAGAATAAAAGCTAAGGCACGCACAGACAGCAGCTTAATGACAGGGCTGGTGATAGAAACAAGTTCAATAGGACTGACCCGTCATCCTTGAGGAAGATGCCCTTAAATACCATAGAAAATTGTCCAAGAATTTTCAGAGCTCATAACCTGGGTCAGGACAGGCACTTACTGTTTGGACCTCATTTAGACCTGCCCTCTTCCTGTCACGTCTCCACTTAGCAAGCAGGACAAGCCCTCACAGAACCAACAGATGACAGCAGGCTGAAGACCTCACGCCCTCCTCTCGAGCCCCTCCATGCTGGCTCCTCTTGACTCCTGGGCTGTTTTTCTTTATCTTTTATGAATGAGAGGAAAACACTAGGAACATCATTCCGAGATGAAATGTCATCCCAACACCCCCCCCCCCAACTTACTCCAATTTAATATGATATGACAATCGTTTTAATGTTACCATAAAAATGCTAATATAGGAGACAGTAGATTTTCTTACCTGCCTTACCATACGTAGCACACTTGAGTAAGAAGAGCCCAGGTCCTGGAGAGAAATCCTTCCACTTGATGGCCATGGGGCCTTGGGCAACTCACTGCTATGTTTCTATAGGTTTACTTCTGTTATCTGTACAATGAGTGTAGCAGGAGGACTTGTCTAGCAATATTGTTGAGAAGATTCAGTGAAATGTTTTAGAAAGCGCTCAACACAGGCCTTGAACGTTGCATTTCTGGTGACTGGTATTCTCACTCTCATGTAAATGAAAATCATCTTGGCTAGCTGTTGTTTCTTCATAAAGGACATCATGAGGGTCTCCATAGCAATGAAATTAGACCTGTCTTTCTGAGGCTCCACTGTGATCACCCCCCACTCCCCATTTATAAGTTTGTTTGTTTGTTTGTTTGTTTGTTTTTTAAAATTTGAACAATATCTTTCTTTTGGATCTATTCGGATGCAGCCTGCATTCCTCTTGAATATAATACCAACCAGATGCATTTCATTAAGACACACCCAGCTGTTGCATGCAGTTGTAACCCAGATTGACACCATAGTAGGGCAAATTGCAAGAAATGGAGGAAAGAGAGGTCAGCAGATAAGATGCAATGCTGCTCGTGGCTGTGAGAAGCGTGTGCTGCCCACCACTAGATAAAGTTTATGAAAGGTTTTACTGGTCTTATTAACACATACAAACAAATGAAGTGTGAGCCTGCCCCCTCCCAAACAAACCAACCAACAAAAACCCAGCAGCAAAATGTAAAAGATACTTGAGGGATGTGTTTTTCTGAGTCTCTATTCTCATGGCGGCGGCAAAAGCAGCGTTAGGAAGGGAGAGTTGATTTGGTTCATGGTTTGAGAAAGGGTACAGCCTGTCCTGGCAGAGGAAGCATGGCAGCAGGGACTGGAGGTGGCCGGAAGCAGAGGGTGGACCAGAAGAAGGGCTGAAAGTCCCACCCGAAGCAACTCACATCCTCCAGAGAGGCTCCAACACCTAAAGGTTCCACCGCCCAGCCCTCTCAAAACAGCTCTACCAACTGGGGATCAAGTTCACATAGGTAAGATTATGGGAGCTGTTTCACACACGAACATCGGCTGTGCTGCCCTTAGAAATGCGGCATTCTAATAAAAGAATAACAAATAAATCAGTGAGAGTTACTAGATACGCTCCTCCAGCAAAACAATAGGAACGGCTGCACCGAGTTCATACTTGTTTTCACAGTGGGTGTGATAACTTGAGTCTACAAACAGCATCGTCAGGTTGTTTGGGAGTAAGAAGTGCTTCTAGGCACGGCACAACGAGCCGCTCTTCTTTTATTTCAAAGCAATAAAAACGTTGGTTCTGGAAGACTCAAGCTCTGAAAACCAAAATACTGGTTTAAACCTGCAGCTTTCAAACCATCTCCATTAGTGTTAAGTCCTGTGAAGCTTGGCCTGAGCAAAAATGCATTGTGGCGCCGGAGAGATAACACAGTGGATAGGAGAGTGTACAGCTCTTTGCAGAGGACCCAAGTTCTAGTCCCACCACCCACATCGGGCAGTGACTCACAGCCACCACCTCCAAGGGATTTAGTACTTCGAGCCTCCACAGGAACCTGTACTCACATGCACACACCCACATACATGTAATCATAAATAAAAATAAACTAATTTTAAGGCACCTTAGCCTAGAAGGAAATTGCTGTAAGGGAAAAGGAGACACAAACTTATCTGTGATGTATCGGTGAGAGAGAACGTGTCGGAAATAGTGGTTGTGATACAGTTGTCCCCGCTCCTAAACTGTGTTGCTACCATGGAGCCTATTCTGGACATAAGGAGCCTTGTGTGATAGATTTTTCTTCAGTGCATTAATAACCTAAACCTCAGATTGCATACATGAAAATGCCACAGTGAGCCCTGAAATTCTGACTCTGTTAGGGTGAGGGGGTTCTTAGTGGTTTTCTTTGAAGTCTTTGAAGGCTCTTGATGGTTTTTATTATATTGTCTTTTTTTTTTCCTCCCTCTAATTCTTGTGCTCATCAGCTGTGAGCTCCTAGTTTTTCCCTGGAACCATCATTAAGTTGAAATCTGCATGACCTGACAATGAGGACACCAAGGAAATGAATTGTTGAGGCACCACAGTTCTGAGACAATGCATGCTTTGGAGTGGACGCCTGCGGACTTATCCCCTGGGAATGCCCTTGGATGTCCCAATTGCAGTTCTGCCCTCCATAAATCATTTGCTATTTGGAAAAGTCATGGCCACCTCTTCAGTCACTAGATCCATTTGTAATAGTTTATGCAGGGAAATAACAACAGCCACCTAGCAACATACTGTTTGGTTATGCCATGTTTTAGAACGCCACATGTGGTTTTGTGGGCTTTAGAAAGATACATTCTTACTGTGTCTAAAAGAACAGCACATAGTGATGCCATTGTGTGCAAGAGGAGCTAGGCTTCATGGAGCAGCTTATGTAAGAATGAAATAGGGGGTTGCTAGTTTGTCAGTATGGTTCTATTCCACGAGGAGGGACCATCTCTCTTGTTCACCACCTTATGCCCAATGTCTAGGGTCCAGTAGCTCAGTAAGCATTTGCCATAATTCTTGTGAATCAATGAAGAAATGATTCATCTACCCCCTGTCCCTTGTAGGCAGGGTTCTTTCAGGTTTTAGGTTAGTGTGCCAAATAATGGCATTCCCATGTATATGTTGAAGATCCTCTAACTTTGAAAACCATGAAGTGTCAAATACAGCCAGTGCGTTCTGCGGAAAGCGCTCCATGAAGTCTCCTTTGTATGGTCCTTCCATCTACGGGGTGCGCACAGACATTTCTGCCTCAGCCTCAGAGTTACTTCTATTGTATAGCCAAGAGAACTGAGGCTGGAGGGACCCCCAGTAGCCACCCCCCAAGTGGGGGGATGGTCTAGTAGTGAGATCTGTTTCCCAAACAGCCCAGTTGATATTGACCCCCAACCTGTGGCCTCTGTAGCCGGCTCCATCATCCGTTAGCCATCTGATAGTAACTGTCTTTATTCCTTCCTTGAAGTCCATATGCCTCTTTGCGTTTGGATTGACATTTTGTTATGTCTGTCCTGTGTGTCTTTGTCTTTAGATAGTTGTGTTATTTTTTCTTCTTGTTGTTGTTGTTGTTTGTTTTTAAATTCTCAATTTGATGTGACCAGGAAAATCTTTTGGATTGAGTTTATTGGGAGAGATGATCTTTAATTATAAAAGGCCGTTGTGTGGGAGGCAATCTTTGGCTGAGGTTGCGATGAATACCTTTTTTATTTAAATATGATGGGCTGGAGACCTCATGGAAATTGAGATTTGTCTCAAGTAGGAAGAAAATGTGGTCCTGGAGGAGCTTGAAACATTGTGTGTGCGTGTGTGTGTGTGTGTGTGTGTGCACATGCATGCATGTGTGGAGGTCAGAAATCAGGTCTCTCCTATCATGTGGGTTCTGGGGATCAGGCTCAGGCCAGCAGACTTTCCCTATTTTTCCCACTGATCCATTTCGCTACCCTCTGATTGTTGTGAAGAAAGAGCAGAGTGAGAAATGAGAGGCCAGGGAAAGGCTGAGAATCAGTTCTTTCTTGTGATCAGTTTGTCTTGTTATCCGTAGGTTTAGTTTTTCTTCTTCATGAAAGAGCTGGGTTTCTGAAGTAGAAAGTCTCCATGGGAACGAGGCTTTGGGTTGCCTTATCACATAGCTAGAAAACGCCTTACATCTAATAAACGCTCAAAAACATGCCAAAAGCGTTAATCTGTTCTTAGAGTGGAGGGTGAGTGGCCGCATGGCTGTGGTGATGTTCAGCGATCAGCTCCCCAGTTAGCAAGCCAGCAGCGTATAAGTGACAGCAAACGTTTGCCCTGGTGTACAGAGCCGAAGTTCAGAGTCAGTCTTCCTGGGGCAGTGATTCATGCTCCTTCCACCCACTGTGCGTGATTATGAAATTGCCTTAGCTTAAGTCTATATAACAGAATAGTCGCTGTAGTTAATCTGTGGCTGGGACGAGGGGGGTGAGAATGACAGGAATTCAGTGTGTTCCTCTGGGTAGACTAAAGTGACATGGATAAATACGCTGCCAGCGTTCTTCCCCTGAGAAACATTTGGTCACAAGAAGATCTGGCTTTAAGAACAAACTCAGATTCGGGTGGGTGTGTGGCTTTTGGCACAGCCTTGGATCCCTGGAATGGTCTAATGTACATCTGGTTTCTTTTTTCCCATGCTTTACTTGGGGTGTCCAGCAAGACACACTTCCTGCCTGTGGGGTTATCTACATCCATAGACTGGGTTTTGCCTTGCCAAGTCACATGGAGAAGGCATCGTACAGGGTGCATAGGGCAGTGTAGGAAATGGACAGAAATACCTGTGAAAATACCTGTGCAGGATTATACAAGGCAAGTGTCCTTGGGCAGTAGAAATTGGGGTGCTTGACTGAAGGCCAAAAGGCAGCAGCTGTGTTCTGGTTTGGGGGCTAGGAAGTGGCAAACATTTGACAGATCCCTTTCAGCCATCCCATGAAACATGATTGTCACAACTGTCAGACCATCAGAAAACTAAAGACTACTTGTGTCCTTTTAGCTGTGATGTGTATATAGGCTGCGCGTTCTTTGATAGTGCCACAGTGTGGGTAGGTACCTGAGGGACAACTGGAAAATTGGAGTAAAGAGGAAAAGGAAAGAAAACTAAGATGTTTGATGAGAAATGAAAAGAAGTGTGTGGAAAATTACCTTTCAGTAATTCATTTCATTTTAGGACAGTGATCAGCTTCGTACAGAGCTTTCTGATCTTAGAAGTTAGTTTTAAATCATACTCCCTTTTACTTTCATAAATTTAATTATTGGTGACAGCTCTGTTAGACGCCATAGCTACTAAAATGTCATTTACCCCACCAAACTGAGAATCCTTGAAACACTGGCTTGACCACCCTGAAGAGGCGTTCAGTGGTTGACAGCTTGTGTCAGGACAAGGGGCCTGAGGTGAGACATGTAGACCGATGAGAAAGCTCTGCAATGTGAGAGCTTGTCAGAAGTGTTTGGACCCTGTTGTTCAGTCCGGTGGGATCCAGGTAACTTTGGATTTCCAGAAGGCTCGCTTTGGGGGACTTGAGACTTTGTGAAGTATAGAAATCGAGCATGCCAGGTCTCTTCCTTGTTTATCTGTAAACAAATGCATTTATTTGAAATTGAAGACAAAAGGACATTTGGGTTATTATTAAAATCAAGAAGCAGCCTAGTAGGGATCATATAGCTGTCTAACTTCATGGAGTAGTGGCTCCTAACGTGGCTTGACACAGCGTCTGCAAGACCAGGCTTTTGTCCAGAAACGATCAATTCTGAGTACATAAAGAATTTGCTCTTCTCTTCTGCGATTGCTACATTCATACCATTATCATGACACAGAGCCTCCCTCTTCCTAACCCTCTTGGTTCTCCCCCTGCACCTTCCCGGCGGCCATCTCTTCAAAGCCACGGTCCCCTGCTGGTACCCGATCCTTGAAAGTGTTTCTGAGTTTTGCCACACTGGCGATGAATCTTCAGAGTTCGCATTTTTAACTTCAAAGTAAGTCCCAGAACACACTTTGGAGAGCGTACACCCATGAGCAGAACACTGTCAGAGGGAGAGTTGGGGCCTAAGCCTCCACCGAGCCTGGTTCACAGTCCTGCCCCAAAGCCCCCAGCAGCTTCACCGGCAAAGGTGCTGACCCACCGGTTCAGCCATTTTCCTTTCTGCGTAGACATGCAGATGTGGACTACCCTGCTGTCTTTACCGTGGAGATGCAACTCTCCTTTCTCCTTCTCTGTTTTAATGAAGAACCTAAAAACGAATTTGAAAGATTTGCCATCCCCGGGGCTAGACTATTCAGTGTTTTCTTCTTCTGAAATATTGGAAATAACAGCCCCTCTCGTGATTACTCAGTCTCGCTTCCTGGTCTGCAGTCTTCAAGTTCTTGTAGACAACATTCCCCAGGATTGCGTGTTGGTGGGAAGAGGCTTTACTTTGGTAACAAGTACATAGTAACAGCCGAGTTTCCTTTTGAATTGTTAGGCTGCACAAGTCACACGGTGCCAGCCCCGAAGGCTGCTTTTACAATAAGCGATGTGTTAAGTGTACTAATGTTAACAGTGTGCTCCCCGTGGGAAGGGGCCCGAGTGGGACGTTTCCTCTTCCCGAGCCAGCTCGCTCTCTTGCCCGAATCAACTCATGTTAGGGAGAGTTACCAACACATGAAATATGAAAGTGGAAAGGGCAGTGGGAATTCTCGGGGGCCCCCTCTTAACAAGCTTTGTTTAAGAGGCCGATTTGCAAGTCTCCTGGTTCCTTCCTGTGAAAATACCACAGTAAGGAATGACAGCAGAGAAAACTGGATGAAGAAAGCAGGTCAGCAAAGAGTGTCAGGAGCTGTTTAAATGCCCATCCCCCCCCCCTTGGAGTTAATCAGTGGTTCGTAAACTTGAAATGCCTTTTTTTTTGTTTTGAGAACCGAGTTTCAGACTCAAGTTACACAAGAGAAGATATTATTTGGCTTAAGAACGGAAGGAACTCGGTTCACATGAACTCGTACGCAGATTCTTTTATCATGGGGGAATTGCAATTAGGGATTCAGGATCTTGAGAACATGATTGTGACCTAGTTATTCTTGTACTTGGAGTACTCATAGGAGGGACTGAAAATAATGAATTAAGACTTTCCAGCTGGGATGTGATGAAAGCACTCCGGGAGTCTCCGTGTCTTGGCCAGACTGCATGGGTTATAACTTGGAGGGACCCAAAGCAACAGGAGTATATGACAGATTTATGGCCCAATTGATGCTGGGCACCAGGGAAGAAAGGCTGCAGCTTAAGCCGCTCTGAGAACTCTGACTTCTGGAAGAGCCGCCACTGGGCAGCTGGAGAGGAGAAAGGTGACTTCCTCCTGTGGTGGGGAGCTAAACCCAGCTTGAGACAGCCAACTGGAACCATCAGCAGGCTTTTTTTTTTCTTTTTGTAGCAGCTCCTTCTCCAAGACCCCTTCTTTGCCCTCTCCGCTGGCAGTTCTCAGTGATTCCTTCCACACGTGCAGCTTGCACCATCAGGTTCTGTTCCTAGGTCGTGGGGTAGCATAAGGCCAGAGACTTTCCCCCCCTGTTCCCCACACGCCCGTTCTTTGTCGTAGACACAGGTACTGTAGTAGTAGCAGAGGAAGTAGCTCCTCGGAAACTGTTGTGTGGAGGAGTGAATGGATGGAGTCATTTTAAGCTGGACCTTCCTGTTAGTCTCCCTGCACCATCTCTTCCTGCTCTTGTGCCCTCCATCTTCCATCACGCATTAGTTAGGATGTGCTAGGGTCCGGTGGTAACAAGGTTCCTGCACCTCAGAGCTCATAGTTACTTGGGATGAGCCAAGTGTCAGTGAGGGGAGGGTGTGCAAACATGGGTGGCACTGATGTGTTAACAATGAGCTACGATGAGAGTGAGAGGGAAAGTGATGTCTCAGTTCCAGGTGGTCAAAGAAAGGTTCGCATTGTTCTCACTGGAAGATAAAGAATTAGAAAGTTATGTTTTATAGAACTTACAAGGATTTGTAAGACTTGATGAAAATAAACTGCCTTAGGAGAAAGCATAAGAATTGGGGTTGGAGAGGTAGCTCAGAGGTTGAGTACTGGCTGCTTATGCAGAGGACCTGGGTTCCATTCCCAGCACCCACGAAGCTCACAACCTCCTGTAACGCCAGTTCCAGGAAATAAGACATCTTCTACTGGCCTCTGAGGGCTCTACGTGGATGTGGTGCACATACATACATGCAGGCAAGACTCTCATAACATAAAATAAGTATATTAAAAAGTCTGAGACTTGAAGAGTGACCTAATCTTATCAGGGAAAGTGCAGGTGCTTCATGTGATGGAGACAGGAGATCCAACATGTGGTGGAGACAGGAGACCCAACAAACAGTGCTTTGAGGTGGTAAAGTCACTGGCCTTACCGGAGGTTGGGCTGTTTTGAGTAAATCAAAAGGATAGTGAGTTCTGTATCCTTCAGACAAATGCCACAGAACAGCTCAGCGTGTTTTGGTCATCTTACTTTCCTCTTTCTTGACTCCCCAGTTATCTCTTTCACACCTGGATGCCCCTCGTGAGAATCGGAGGGAGCTTGGAAGTGTGACTTGCGGTTTTTTGCGCCATCATCATTTGTAGTTTGGAAACTATAATGTGCGTGTGTGTTGGAGGTGGCATATGCAACTGTGGGCATGTGTGTGAAGGCCAGGGGTTAATGTTGGGTATCTTCATTGTACTCTAGCCTTTGTTTTCGACACAGGGTCTCTCATGGAACCCTGCCTTTGCTATTTCTGATCTCCTGTGTGGCCAACTGGCCCCTGAGGTCCGCCTATGTTTGCCCCTCCTCTCCTGCCCTCAGGTTACAGAAGCCCTAAGGTGCTCCCAGCATGTATGTGTGAGCTAAGGATTTAAACTCTGGTCCCAATGCCTACACAGCAAGCACTTTACTCACCCCGTCATTTCCCCAAGCTCCTGTTTTAGCTCTTAATAAGAAACTTCAAAGCTGCCAAACCCAAATTCGCAAAGTGCCTCTGTCAGCCTAGATTCTTTTTGTTAGTTCACTTCTTAGATTAACATACAGAGGGAAATGGGTTTCTTAGTAGGGTCCTCAAACATGCTTTGTTTTTCTTGATTCCCTTTCCCCAATCCCTTCCAGTCCGTCCGCCTGGTTTCTTATCTCTGTCTGTGGGCAGTGTCATGGCCCAAGAACAACCATGTTCTGTGGTCCATGCTGCATACAGTGTCACTTGGTCTTTGTGGGCAGGTGAGCTTCTGAGAGCACACCATGCCTGTCATGTCATTTATTGGAGTTTACACATACCTCATGCCAGACACAAAACCATTTCCTCTCTCCAATCTGGGAGTGTTCGCTAGTGGAACCTACCTTTATATTTAGGCTCTAGGATTACCTACCAGCAAATGAATACGACTGTGTTGATCTAATCTAATAAAAGCTCTGAATTTTAATAGTTTTTACTATTAAAATTATGTGAACAAAGTCATGGTGGCCTTCATGACACTGGTTGTTCCTTGGTGGCTCCCTGAGTTTCTGATTGGGAGCCCGTGGGAACTACTGCTGTGTTGAGCTTTTCCATTTTCTCGATCATTTTATTAGCATTTTGTTCAATTTTCTGAAGCTCATATCATTTATATTGTCTGGTTTTTCTGTGACAAGAAGAGTGGGAAATGTTCAGGGCCCTGATATGTCCCTACACAGGTGTTTACATCAAATAGGTGCTTAGTACATACTTGTTGAGTGAGCGGATCAGAACTATATTTCTAAAGCATGTGTCTGCTCACTGCCTTTAGGCAAAAGTCCAGACTGCTTTGTCCAAGAGTCCCGGTGCCATTTTGAGTCTAGAGCTGGTAAGCTCAATGTCTGGCCGCCATGGCTACAGCCTGCTCTGCAATATACGCTCAAAACTCTGTGCTCCACCCTTTCCTTCCATCAGATTCATCTTTACTGATTCATCATATGAGGACGTGACCTCTAACAATCCTTTTTTCAATGACTTCAGTACTTCCAGGCCATTTTGGATGCATCTCTGCGTCACTCTGCTTTATGGACTCACATCCTCTAGTTTGTATACAGCGTGGATTCTGTCGTTTGGTTGGTTGCTTTTAGCCTGAACCTTTGGCCGTAGCAGAGGACTCAGCAATCTGCACTGAACTAATAAATAGTGTGAGCAGGCCAGTGTCATGGCCTGAGAACAGCCTGGTTCTGTGGTCCATGCTATGCACAGTGTGACTTGGTCTTTACAGCTTGGATGAGGCTAATGAGACCTAACACTTTGCTGGGCTCTCCTGGGGCCATGCTTGGGCTTCGTTTACTCTGGAGTTCTGTCTGGTTGCCGCAGTGAAAGAATGGCCACTGCTGTCTGCTGGAAGGCCTTGCTTCTACCTTAGCTTAGTTCAGAACGCTGCCTCTGCTACTTGCTAGGAGAAGCTCTCCTGAGACATCAGGGTCATTTGGAAGCCAAAGTCTAGTTAGGAGAGTTCCCTGAGTTGCCTGTCAAACATCTTCCTAAAAGAAGAGGGCGTTGAGAGACTGATGAGAACCCAACGCCTCCCTGCTAGACCACAAATTATAACTGAGAACTACATGATAGGAAGTGAATATAGATTATTTTCTTTAGACCTATGAGTTAGTTCACATTTGCTGAAGCTTGTTTAGTGCCCACCATGCTAATACAATCACCACCAGTGTTTTCTTGAGTCTGTTTCTATTCTTCTTAGTAATTTTCTTTGCAATCAGCACACAGTGCAGTCTGTATCCATGCATGCTTGTCCTTATGTTCCCCTTTAAGAAGCAGTATGTGGCCCCGTGTTTGTATTTTGTTAAGCATTGGGACTTCACCCTTGTGCTTTTGTTTTCTGCCGTGTCACCATGAGTAATTTTGTGTGTGTGTGCTTGCATGTGCAGAGGTTTCTCTGTACTTCATATAAACTTCTTGAGACACAGTCTGGGCACCTTAAAGCACTCAGCATACATTGTCAATGTGACCACATGTGTCTGAATGTCTGAGCTCTTGTTTTTGCCTCATTCAGGTGAGCATGTAATCTTTTTTAATAATACAACATTAAAGCCTTAGGGCTTTAAAACATTAGAACTCTAGTGTTCTGCTAAGCCTTTGTTCATTCTATCAATAGACAGTAGGTCTAAAACTTTTTGTTCAACCTCTTGATCGATGGTAGGTCTTCAGAGATTTGGGTTCTTAAATATTTATTCTATTCATTTGATATTTTTCTCGATGCTTAATTTCTGTTAATACTCTGATTTTTTTTGAGACATGGTCTCATGTAACCCAGGCTAGCCTTGGGCTCACTGTGTAGCTGAGGATGTCCTTGAACTCCTGATGCTCCTGTCCCCTGAGCTATGCAGCACGCAGGACTGAACCCAGGACTTCTTTCACACTAGACAACTCTACCAACCAAACTACATCCCAGCTCAATATATAAATATCCTTATATTCATTCATATTCTATGTGAACATTTTATTTGTGATTTTTATCTGTTGCACTTGAGATTACAGATTCCTTTAGCTTCCAGAGACTGGATAAATATTTCAATTTACATTCCAGTTTTCACATTGGCTTTTAGCTGTATTGATGCATCCGATTTAGATTTGTTGCAGGCTTAGGGCGGACAATAGTAGGGCTCTAGCGTTCTGCTATGCCCACTTCAGGGTAAGACCAGTGCTGAGCAATGAGCTCAGGATTCATCCCCTGCTGGGAGCCTGGCTCTCTTACTAAGAGGGTTTCTTAGAGCAAACTGATTGTTGGTCTAACCTTGGACTTTCTTCACCTCTGCTGCTGCCCCCTGGTTGGTGGAAATCGGGCATTAGTTTCTCAAAGGGGCTTTCTGCTCATGCCAGGTCATGTCCTGTTTTGGGCTTCTGTCTTGGGCTTGTGAACTCTGCCGTCCAGTAAAAAGCAGTTGCTCAGCATTTGTCAGCAACCACTCATCCACAACAGGATCCCTTCCAATCGCTTTGCTTAGGGGACCTGCTCACCCATCATCCTAGAGCCTGGCTGGCAGCTGCCTGTTTGCCTAGCTCGGCCAGTACGTGTAGGTAATTTCTGCCTCCTTAGCTAGCTGAAAGGTCTTCTTTCCCAACTCCGGTTTTCTAGAACAAATTAAGACACTGTTTATAGCAACATCATCAGTCTGTTTGTTTTTTTTAAAGACGTTTTTAAAAGGCAAAGGATTCAACAATTGAGCAAGAACTGACTTTAGTATAAGCAAGACTTTAAGCTGGAGTATTTCCACCTCTGCAGCCTCCACACCGAGAAGTTCCTTGGCTAGGAGTGCACCTCACTTCCTGTCTCTTTTGTTCTCCTCCATGTTCTTTTCACATATGTAGTATCAGAGGCACACAACAAAAATTTCAAGTTGTAGGGCCCATTGGAAAAAATGGGCACTAAAACACATAGAAAAACCCTATTGGGAATGAGTTTAATTTGTTACGGATAAGGTTAGACATACAGAGCTCACTACAAACACCCTCTCACCCAGGTGCCTAACTGCAGACAGTAAAGCTTACTGTTGGGTCAGCTGACAAGTCTGTGCAGTGTCTTAGGTCAGCATAGAAGAGTTGATTCACCAGCCAATTTGTTTTTTTCAAAACAGACGTACATTGCTATAATTTACCGCATAAACCCATCTGGGTATAGCTCAACACAGAAGCTAGTTTTTGATTCCCTTCAGAAGGCACAGTGACCCCACCCCATGCCCGCCCCCATCAACACCCATTTTCTTTCCTTATAAGTTTGCCTTTTTCTGAGGTTTCTGCACAAAAGATCGCACTATTATGACATCCCTCCCGGGTTTTGCCACATGTTGTTTTGTTCTTCTTGGTCTTGGAATAATATTACAGCCTCTGGGTGCATCACCTTTGCTCATATGTGCAACATTGTTTCCCTTTACGGGCACTCAGACCTCTGCGTTTCTGTGAATTTCTTCCTCTTACCTTGAGACGGATTGTGGAAGTATGAAATGGCCGGTTCATATACTGTTTGTTTGTGTTTAACTTTTTAAGCTGGTCCATAATAACGAGCAGGAAAAGTTTCTGGTGTTCGGCAGCGCAGCCTAACAGCGATGCTTGTCAGCAGCTAACTGAATAGAGAGGACTGTGAACAACGCTGACACAAAGAAGCAGCGTTAAGACTAAAGTGATGTCTGCCAATTAGCTTTATCTGATCAAGAAACACTGTATGTGTTTTGAGCACTGTATTTCTTAAATATATTCATGTATTATGTAACTAAAAAGAAAACCGATACATTTTATAATTTTAGGCTCCCGTCTAACATCAGCCCACTGTGTAACAGGTCACCCGAGCTTACTGCTTTTACCTAAATGTGGCACCCAGAGACCCATGGACAGTGTGTGTGCAGCATTCCATTTTCCTGCTTCTTCATAACTCTCCTTACTGCCCATGTTAACCATTATACTCATTATGGTCATGCTAGTGGGTATAGAACGATGGCTTAAGCTTTCTTATTTTCCTAGTGACATATGATATTGAACATCTTTTCATGTGCTTCTACATGTATATTATTTGGTAAAGTATGTATTTAGCTATTTTTGTTGATTTTTAAAATTCAGTTTTCTTATTGAATTTTGGGAGTGTTCTTGCCTTTAATGGAAGTCCTGTATTGGACATAAATATCTTTCCCAGTCTGAGACTTGTTTCTGTTTATTGCTCTTAATGTATATTTCTTAAATAGTTTTTTGGCAGTTTCGTACATATATAATAAATTTTAATTCCTTTCAACCCCCATTACAGTCTGCCCTCATCCTCATCCCTCTTTCCGCTGAAACCCTTCTCAACATGTTCCCCTCCTTCTTCGGTTACTTTGTGTGCCTGTGTGTGTGCATGTTCATGTGCATGTGTGTGAGACCCACTGAGTTTAATTAGTGCCATTTCAACACTCATGGTGGGGGATATTTCTATGGAGTATACAGTCCTGAGGGAAGTTGATACCTCCTCCCCTAGCAACCTCTCAGGGAGTCGCAAGTCTCTCAGGGAAGGGTGGGGCCTCATGAGCCCTTCCTGACACATAACCAGAAAGTGATTGGTTACTTCACACCATTATAATCACACCAAGATTGCACCGGTGGGCACATGTTGCTTGGCAGTTTAATATTGTAGCCTGTAAAGGTCATCACTGGGTATGGCTGTTGATGGCTTTTCCCCCCTGAGGAGTCTGCACAGTAACTTCCAGCACTGTGAGAGCTAGCCAGCAGGGAGAACGCTCCTGCCCAGTTGCAACTTGATGTCTCTCTGACCTGTGGTCAAGGTGTGTTTGATGTCTTCACCAATAGGGTTGTACCATCACATTCTTGTGGGCAACCAAGAGCAATGGCAATAGGTTCTGGAGACCTCTGGGTCTTCCCTTTTCTACAACTCATAGGGAGAAATCCCACACTTGTCACCGGGTCTTCCCTCCCTTTCTTCTTTCCTCTTGTGTGCGTGCTCTTGGGCTTGATCATGATAGTCAAGCCCTCTACTACTGAGCTACATCCTTAGGCCATGTGTATACAAACATACATGTATGCATATCGCAGGCCTTACTTATGACTCTCCCGTCTCAGCTTTTTGAGTAGTTGGGATTAAGACTGGTACCACCAGGTTTGATGTGTGTTCTTGTTCTCTCTCTCTCATGTCAAGATAGTGGCATTTTCCTCGCTGGCCATTCCTATTGTACATTATGGTTGTCTCTTTTCAGATGCTAAACCGGCCTTGCATCACTGTGATAAGTCTTGCCTAACGTGGCAAATAATTCTCATAATACATTGTTTCTTCTGCTTCAGTTACGTCATGTTCAGGGTCTTTGCATTCACAGGAGGTGAATTTTAGTTTTTCTCCTTAAGATGATACAGGCTCGTAGACAAGCTGAGAGGTGAGTCAGCTGATCCTTCAGGGTTTCAGTTAGGGGGAGGAAGGATGATACAGTCGCCTCTTACTCTGTCTTTGGTGAATCTCCAAATTTCTAATTTGGAAATAATTTAAATAATTTCTAATTTCTTGTGACCTGATAATTTTTATAAAATGCAATAAATGTATCACTTGAAAAATTATACAAACAGATACAAATATGGCTTATAAAGGCTTCCCCTTCACAAGATAGATTTAACATGTTTGAAACTTCTGGGACAAACTGCAAATGCAAAGGCTTATGTATTTCTTTCTCTTTTGTTGTTATGAGCTGATGTCTGATATAGTCCAAATGATCTTTAACTTGCAATGTAGGGGAGAATGATCTTGAACTTCTGGTTCTCCTGCCTGTTTCCCCAGCACTGGGGATCATGTGTGTATACCACCATGCCTGCCTTCTAAAGGTTTATCCTTAATTTTTTTATTTACTTCCTCACAGACAGGAAATAATTCTCACAAATCTGTGAATCAGCTTGGAGTTGAAAGGATATAGGCTTGGGCTTTCTAAACGTAGACGTACATGGAAATCATCCAAGAGTATTGTTAATAGAAAGCATTTCTTATTGAATAGGTCTGGGAGTCTGGCCTGAGCCTCAGCATGTCCATCAAACTCACAGTATCGCTTCTGTCACAGCTAGTGGGCCACACTTAGGTTCATGGGTATAAAATATAATGCAAACAGTAAAACAAATATGTATATATAATATAAATATAGATGTATATTGTGATTATGTGCATGTGTCTGTGTGGGGTTTGTATACATATGGGTGCCTGTGGAAACTGTTAGCTACACATCGCTCCCCAGTCCTGGGCTGGAAATAAGGGTGTTTTTGAGCTGCCTACTGTGGGTGCTGGGAACTGAATTCATCTCCTCAGCAACAACACTGCATGCTCTTAGCCTGCTAAGCCATCTTGCCAGCCTCCATATATGGATTTTGTATTGCTGCTCAACCATTATAGTTCTCCAAATATTGGTTGTTTTTCTTGGTTCCTTGCCTTCATGGGCCTCCATCTGTGAATTTATTGATTGAGGGGTTAGAACAGAGCAGGTCTGTCAAGTCCCTTCCAAATCTCATGTCTGTGATCAAGGGAGAATTATGACTGAACTCGCATTTCCTTTCTGATAAACCTAAGAAAATGTCAATTCAAAGTTTTCTTTTGCAACAGTTCTTCACATCATGTCAAAAATAAAAGTAAAAGTGTTTTATTGAAATCAGTACAATACGGAACCATCAATCAGCATCCAAGGATTATTCCATGTTTGATGTCTGGAAGAAGTGGGCGGGGTCTTGTTCCGACTCACAGTTGGAAATCTGATTAAAACATAAGTAACTGTGCTTAAACTATGAGGAGACAAGTAAAGTAGGTGTTTGTATTACGAAATTCAAGTTGACACAAAATCACCGGGCAATGAAAATCGTGCAATGATTTCATTTTCCTTTATACTTTGTTTCATTGACTGAGACATTCTCAGTAAACATTGAAACATTCTCCCCCACTCCTTACAAGCAAATGGAATGGATGGTTCAATGTGTTGTCGGGACCTCTGGGACCCATGTACCCAGCCTTCAACATGCTTGAGTGTGATCTATCTCTTACTGCAGGCTCTACACAGGTGGGTGGGGACGTTGAAGGCCTCCACAGAAAGTAGCTAATAACTGACACAATGTACAGATCACAGGAATGACATTCTTTGGCTAATAGAACAAAATTCTAGTTCATGTTCCTGTTTTCAACCCTTCAGATAAGATTTAAAATACTCTTAAACTTTTGTTTTTCTGACTCGAATATAAGTCAGCTATTCCATGCCACTATCCATCTTAATTAAAGGACAGACATTGGCAGCGTTCATATTCAGCAAACCTCAGGCCCCAGGTTGATCTTCCGTACAAATGAGCAAAAGGAAAACCTGCTGTCACCGCCAGTGTTTCTCCAGAAATTTCTCAAGCACCTTTAAAATTTTCAAGAGAAATATCCATTTGTCACTATTTTATCTGGGTGAGCTTGTTGATGTAACACACATTTTTAATCTAACAAACTATTAGCATTTTATCTTGGTACAGAGATGTGAAGACTCTAAAATGGAAAATGATAGAATAGAAAGTTTATTTTCTGTTTCCTCTCAGTGTAACGCGTTCAACTCTTAATTCAATGATAAAGATATTGTACTTCTTTTATTCTTGCCCTTTCTACAAGATATTTTATGTGGTAGGTTTTGTTTATTCATTTAGTAATAACAAGATCATTGACGGGCCATTTGATTTTTAGTTAAATACTTTTATTACTGATATTTTTATTTTATATGTACAGGTATCTTGCCTGCATATATGTCTGTGTGCCACATGTGTGCTTTTTGCCTGTAAAGGCTAAAAGAGGGCATTAGATACCGGGAACTGGAGGTACAGACAGAAGCCACCATGTGGGTTCTGGGAATTGAACCTAGATTTTTCTGAAAAAGCAGCCAGTGCTCTTAACCACCAAGCCATCTCTCCAGGTCTGGACCTTTTTCTTTTTAATTAGCTCACACTGCATTGTGATCTGTGCTAAGAGACATCATTGATGTTAGGGCAGACATGGCTCAGAATGTTCCCAGTGGTTCTTCCTGACAATGGGCTTATAACGAAATCTCATTTCTTCTTTTTCTGATTTTCTATATCTCTTTTGAATGTCCTAGAACAGCCTTGTTTATTTTAATTAAAAGTCTTCATACATAAAACATTGAAAATCTAGGAATTTTAGCCTTATCTTGCTTTCCGGAATTTTTCACATGCGTACTGTGCATACAGTATGCCGGGCAGGCGCTTGAGGCTAGGGAGAAGCAGGTGAGAGCCAGCTCTTTCCCTGGAGCTCAGGCTGTGGTTCATCATGACATTGAAATCTGGTCAGCGGAGAACATGCTAGCCCCATTGAAATATCACCATCTGAGGTAATAACTCTGCACAGCCCACCTGCAAGGGTGACTGAGTAGAGACCCTAGTCTGATACCGGGGCATGGAAAGTGTCATGTTTCCACTGTTGCTGTGGTGTGCTATATGGCCCGTGTCAGACAGCCTGGGCACAGGGCAAGACTGCTCACCTAGGCGGTCTCTGAGAAGTCTACCATACCTACAGCTGCTTGGCCCTGGCCCAGGACTCTAAATGCCCATGACCAGAACTTTGTCAAGCTAAGTTTCTTTAATGACTTTGTGAGTGCATTTCTAACTTCATCATAAGGGCTAGTAAGGAATTAGGGTTTGGTCTTTCTTTTTTTTTTTTGTAGTTATGTAACTATTTTTTTATTTTGCAGATATTTATTTTATAGGTATGTGAATACATAGTAAACATTTGAGGGGAGACACCAATAACTAGGAAAAGAAATATTTCCTGAACAGTTCAGATAAAGAAACTGAGTCAGAAAAGCATCTCTCCTGTGATGTCATAGCAAACCACACATCAAACCTCCTTGGCTTTGAGTTGCAGACAGGCTCTGTGTCCTGGCAGATGATTCCAATGAGCTTGCTTTATTGATCTGCTCGCACGGGACGATGTCCAGCCGCTAGCTGTGTTCCATAGAAAGCCTTCTTGGGTGATCACGGAGTGGCAGGGTGGTGCTGGCGTGTGCGATGATGACAGGGATGGGTGTGGAGAGCTAGCTGGTGCGATCGCAGGTTTCCTGTTCCACAGCACCAGCCCGGAGTGCTCTGTGTGCCCGCCTCCCAGACCAAACATTATTGCCTTCCCCTAGACTTTCCAGACCACCCACTGGTACACTATAGCATATAAGAGGATCCAGATGCTTAGAAAGAGGAAGGGTGAGTGTAGAATGTGCATGACGCTGGCCCGTTGGCCCCTCTGGATCTGGAGCACTGCTAATATAGCCGGCTTACCGGGGAAGCCAAATGTCATTTCACAGTTTCCCTTTCTGACTATTTTTTTTTAAAGAAATGTATCAGCATTAATATGTACCGTGAAATGCATGCGTTTCAAGAATTTGCTTGATTTGAAGATCTCTGTGTCTCTCCAGTCTGTATCTCCCTTCAGGAGTCCTTTGCAAACAGAGAAGAAGTGAACTATCTGATGGGCACACACACTAACCTCTGCTGACGAGAGGGGCAGAGAAAGAGAAGAGCAGAGGGTGCCATGTACATGAGAGACAGCCGCAAGGAGAGAGTACCAAATCCATGTGGAAAGCGCATTTGCAGCACAGTAGAAGACAGATGACTAAATATAGACAACACACAGCAAAAGGCCTACTTTCTTGGAAATTAAAAAATGTTTCATTTTATACATGTTTTAGGAATGAGTAGGTGGTTGGAACCCACGCCACTTGGCAGCTTCACGGCGGTTTAACTAGTGGAATATGGTTTTGAAATGGTTCCTTCAAAACCAACTTTATAGAAGTGGGTTCCTTACTCTCCCCTAGGATAGCAGGTTTATGGGAAGCAATTAATTCCCCTCACAAGACGCTCATTCATTAATTTATTGATCACAGCCCTTCATTTTTTTCTCATCGTCCTTTTTAATGTTGTCCTTAAGTCCAAGTTCATCACATAACCTTAATTCAAAAATATTTCTCCCAAATTACATTTCTCTTTAGAATGGCAGCATGAGAAAAGCAGGAGGTAGGGTCTGTGGCAACAGCCAAGTGTGTAGCCTGCTTCCTGCTGCTTCCTGCTCAAGCCTTCTGAGCTGAACCCCCACAAAAGCCAGGCACTATAGCCCATGTCTGTAATTCTAGTGCATCACTATGGGAAGGTGGAAGGCAGAGAGAAGAATTCCTGAAGATTGTGGGTCAGCTAGCCTGGTACACACAGAAGTGAACAACAGGAGACTCTATCTCAAACAAGGTGAATGGTGAGGACCAGCACTTGAGGTTTCCGTCTGATGTTCCTGGGCACCATGGCAGATCTACACCCACATTCACAGGGGAGGGATAGGAGGAGGAAGAACAAGGGAAAAGAGAAGGAGGAAGAGAGAGAGGAGGAGGAAAAGGATAAGAAGAAGGAAGAGAAATGTTCATTTGTTGGTAAAATATCTTCAGTGCCTAAAATAGCTTACAGCAAAGAACAGAGACTTAAGTTATGCAAGACAGAATATGTGACAGAGTAATGTTTGGTCCTAAACATGGCAGTACACTGTTCCCCAACGTCCGAAGAACATACTCTCTGTGGTCCACTGTCAGTCAAAGTTACACAGGGTGACATAGCTTTGCTCTCCATAACTGTACAGGGGAAAGTTATGGCCACCTGGCTTACTGTCTGCTTTTTTGTCAGGATACTGTGGTATTCTAGTAAGCCAGAAATACTGACAGGGGCCACACACTTATTGGTAGACCAGGCTTGGACTCACTGTCCACCTAGTCTAATCTTTCCCGAAACGTGGTCTGCTGGGTCCTCTCATCCTCACCGTGTGGTTGTCCATAAACATGTGATTCCTGGATCGCAGGGGAATCAGAATTATCAGGTGTCCAGGGCAGGAATTCAAATGTTATGTATACTGAACTTGGATCGGCATGCCTCAAGACTGCCACCACCACCAAAAGCCAATGCCAAGTGGTTCTCGAATGGTTGCTGGAGTGATCTGTCCTCCTGTTTCTCTTCGACATGTGCATCGACTCGATAAACCGTTTGCAGGAGCGCTTTGAAGATGATGACGATGTTATTAAGAAGCAGAAACGCCTCGTTTAGAGAGAAAACTTTCCTCCGTAGGATTAAGATATAGAAAATTCTCACCACATGGTTGTCAACTTAGGGGATCAGTTAGGAATTGTTGATAAAGTCTACAAAGAGAAATGTGGAGGTTGAGTCGGCAGTGAATGTATCTAGCTTGTTTGTGTGGCCATAGGAAAAAAGAACCTTTTCAGAAGAAAAGATGGATAGTAAAGAAGTAATTCCCTGTTAATCAAGAGCTGTGCGGGGGGAGGGGGGAATGGGGGGATTTTCAGTGGACACTATCTATACTTTTTGGTCTTTGGCCCCTTGGCCCCTGCGAGTGCTCTGCCTACTCACAGAGTTTAGGATGGCATGATTTGAGCATCGGCGTTCACTTAAGGGCATGCAGGTAAAGTTCTGTGATTCAGCCCAGTGTTCTACAATGTCATCTTCCCACAGAACAGAAGGTAATGAACACTTCTGATGGTCAGAGCTGCGAAGGCAGAATCTACTGATCCAGCTCATTTGCAGGAAATCACTAATTGTCTTAAAAACATAAATCATGGTAGTTCAGTACACACAATCCTAGAACCCCACTCCCTCCTGCCCCCCTCCCCGACAGACTGCTCATCACTAGGGCTGTGGATGACCTTGGGAAAAAAATCTCTCTGCTCCTTGCAGATGTGGTTCTCCAGGCTGTGGGCACTCCCTGCCCTTCCATTGCTGTCTGCTGTGAAAACATTGTGTTAAGTAGCCCTCGAAGCAGCTCTGGGTGTGGGCAGCGTGCTGCAATCTGTCTTGTTTGGAAGGCTCACACAGGAGCAGGATGTCTAGCTTACTGGGCTCTTTCCACTGTGACATGCAGGAGATGGTCTTGAGGGCTCCTTCCTGGACTACAGTCTTAGAATCTACAGATATTTGGGGCTCAGCCATATTCCATGCCCTTTACAGAAATCCCAAAGAAACAGAAGGAAGCACAAGAGCATGCTACAAAGACTAGGGAATGCATGCAAATGTCAAATACTAAAGAATACAAATATACCAGATCATCTTATCACATAGCACAAGTTCTGTGCTTAGCTACCAAGAGGTTTGGAAGTTCCAGTTTCCTCCAGAATGTTATTTGCCTATTTAATCTGTCTCCTAAAAATAACAATGACTGATGTTTGAACATCCACAAAACTTTCTCACTGATAGCATCCTCTGACAGGAAAAGAGGTACTTCACACTGTATCACTGTGTGACCCTTCTTAAACCTTGGAACCACTATAGGCAGAATGTCTGAAGGCTAATGGTGGCAGCTGTTCTAGATGACTACATCTAATCCCTAGCATGGCCTTCTGAGGAAGATGCTATTTGACTCATAGGCGGCAGAGTTGGGTAGTTAAGGAAGAGTCTGTGCTGCTTTGGGGTACATTTTATGAGCTTCCACTCCTGTCTTAGCTTCATGCTTCAGAAGACATGGGCATGGCAGATGGACATCTTGAGAAGAAAACTTAGCTGAACTTTAGAAGATCTCCATGGCAATGCTGGTTTTCTGCAAGGGCGATCTGAGTCACCGTTTGCAAAGCCATCGTTCTGCATTCTGTCTCCAGAATTTACCTTCAATATATAGTAAATAGAGATAGATATACTTAGTTCTTACAGAGGACGGGAGACTGAAATCAACTACTGGGCATTCTAAACAATCTGATGGCCTTTGTCTGTAAAAAGAAAGCTTTATTGGGAAAGCATACTTTTGCTCTCTTCCTTCGGTATATGTTATTCATTATTTTCTGATACTTAGATATGAAATTTCCCCTATCATCCCCATTCTCTATGCCATTTTTCTTTCATCCCCTTCTCCTCTGCCAGAGTCAATCCATTCTGCCCTTGAACGCTGCCGAAACCTCTTGGCAGTGCAGTCTCAGCATTTACTCGGTGGCTCTGGGAAGCCAGGGGAATTTGCTTTTTTCCTTATTCACATGAACACAGTGAGGTACACAGCTTGGCCGGGCTGGCAGAATTTAGGCAGATTGTAAAATTGTGCTTTGCTTGGGACCCTGGCTCCTCTCGGAGTCTGTCTGCTTGTCCTCAGCCTGTGTCCTCGGCAGGCCTTTCACTAGAGTCAGACTCTTCTAATGAGAGTTCTTGGGTTTCAGTCTGGGGGAGCCCAGCCTCCACCAGACAGACTTTCTGGAGTGTTCTCTGCTCTTGCTCAAAAGGGCCCAGAGCCTGGAGGACTGGTTCCAGCTCCCTTTTGAAGGGGTCTCAAAATTCCTTAGACATAATATATTTGTGACTACAATTTGTTAAGAAAGGAACAAGGCTGTTGCAGCCAATAAATTGTGGAAGGAGCACATGCCTGAGGGGGGGGGAAGAGAGAGAGAGAGAGAGAGAGAGAGAGAGAGAGAGAGAGAGAGAGAGAGAGAGAGAGAGAGAGAGAGAGAGAGAGAGAGAGCTGGTGTGTGGAACTGTCTTCCCTCTAGCTACACACTTGGTATTTCCAGTAACTTAAGCAGATAGCAGGCTTCAGCTCTTTACACTTACCCAGGGCACATGTTGGTGCGGGATGGGAAAGTGTTTCTATTTACCTGCTTCAGACAAGGTAGCACTGCATGCTTCCAGTATGGGTGTAAATATCCCTCAAACATCTGCCTGTAGGGAAACCAGTCAACTGAGATTTCTTGACAAGGATGCTGTATTAATTACTCTTCTGGCTGCTGTGAAGAAATTCCTTAAGGAAGGAAAGGTTTATGTAACTAACAGTTTGAGGCTGTAGTTCATCACAGCAAAGGGGCCACGACGGCGGTAGTGGCTCTCGCTGTGGCAGGGCTCTGAGGTGTTGATCACATTGTGTTAATAGTCAGGATGCAGAGAGGCAGATGCTAGTGCTTAGCTAGGATTCCCCTTTCTCTCCTTCTTGGGACCCCAGCCTGTGGGGACCCAACACCTCTATTCAGGGAAGATACTCTTCGCTCAGTGAAACTTTCTCCAAGCAGTCTCAGAGCCACAGTCTGGAGTGTTTCCATGATGAGTCCAAATCCAGTCACCTTGACAATGAAGATGAACCATCACTACTGTACACCTAGATATCTACATGCTTCTCTGTAACTCACTGTTTTACGACTAAGGCGGACTTCTCTAGCAACTACAGGTCTCCTGAATCACCTCACAGATGCTCATGGTGTGAACTAGCTCTCAGGAAACAGACTTACTTTCTCGCCCATGGGCACTGCTTCTTTGAATACACATTTGATATCTCTTCCCACTAAACCTTTCCTATGATGCCAATAAGCTTGGCCATGCCTATGTTTATGTATTAGTGTATACTGTAGCCAGGTATTTTCCCTAGCTTATTTGATTTTTCTTCATCTTTCATAATGCTACCCAGCTCCTCAGGTAGAGAATACCCACACCAATTGTGTGCCAAAACAACGTTCACTTGAACCAACTCACTTCATGCTCTGCTTGATTGGGCTGTGTGGGACTCAGCTGATTTCTATCACTTTAACACACGGAAGTGGGTACCTGTTTAGGAAGGTTTCAATCGTGGCTTGGAACATAGGTAACATTTTAAGTGCATCCTCTGGGAATTAACCAAGATACAAAATTAAGTCTTGTGCTAATAATGTAGAATTTGAATTGATATTCAGAATGATACCCAAGTATCAATGGCTGCTTATATTTTATATCCAGCTTGATTAAGAGTCCTCTCCCACAGGATATCAAATGTAAATGGCTCAGCCACTACAAGAGAAGCCTATTTATTCATACGGTGAAGTGTTAACTTTGGCAAATTCAACTCTCACTGGTGGCTTGCATATATTTTAGACATACTACTTAAACCGAGGTCTACATGTTCCCTTTAAATGTGAAAAATTTTCAAGTACACACATATCAAGTGATGTCAAGTGGCCTTCAGAAGCAGTGTGGATGCTCAGAGGAGCCCTATGTGGGGAGAGACACCCTAGAAGAACCCAGTCATCTAGTACCTTCTCTTCACCCTTCACCTAGTCATTTTCCCTTCTTATCCCCAACCTGGCCCTAAGTCTCCCAAGCTCCTCCCTGAATTCTTGGCTTGAACATCATTAGCTCAACTTTGTCCCTGACCCACCCATCGGTACTGATGGAATCCTGGCAACTGCTCAGCTTTAGACAAACCCTGCTGGCTGACCTGGCTTAAACCTGGCTTTCTTGACGCCATCTCTGATATGTGCCAACGTGAAAGAAGAGGAAGAAGAAAAAAAACAACTGTGTTGCCCCTTCCATTGCTCCTCTGGAGGGGAAATGGTAGCAGAGTTCATCAGGCTCACATCCAAAGTAGTAACATGAGTTAGTGAGAATAGTCCTGGGCATGGAAGCAAGAAACTCAAGTTCAGTGTCGGCTCCGCCTTTCAATAGCCATATTGACCTTGGGCAAATCATTTCACTGCCCAGCTTCGGGTTTTTCTTCTGTGGGGATAATTTGGCCCAGATGTTCCCTATGGGCCTTTCTGATCCTGAAAGTGAAGGATTCATTTAAGGTTAGCAAACTTTTAAATGAATAGATATTTGTGTTCCGCACACTGGATGTTCTTTCTGCATAGCCCCTGCCTCTTCCGACAGAGCATGGCCACTTCTGTGTAGTCTCCTCATCTGTGCACAGCTCACCTTTTAGTTCTAGGCTTGGTTGTTGCCCAGCCCTTCCTTCTCCTGTACAGTCTGCACTGGGAGAGGGGAGTCTTACAGTGTGTGGGGTAGGGCAGGTGATCCTGCTTACTAATTCCTTCTGCACGGGTGATCCACACTGAGGTACCTTATCATCTGCTTTTTCCTGGGAGATACTTACCCAAGCATCTGGAAAGCCTTGTGCTTGACACGGTGTTTTATGTGTCACTTACATTTCATGTCTCTAAACCTGTACAACCTGAGAAGGAACATCTGTGATGGACGCTTGTTCCTGTGGTGACCCGGCAGTGCTGATAGCGGGAGGGGCTGTGTTCAAGTCACACTCATCCATCCACAGCCTAAGCATTGCACACGGGCAACCTGGCACTCTGTGCAGGGGTGTCAGGGACCTTGTGAAGGTTTCTTATGGCTTCCTAGGTGGCCCAAATCTGTGCCTAGCCAGCACTTTCCCACTTGTTTTAAATCCAGGCTGTCAACGGGAAAATTTAACTCACATGCTTCTGACCCACTTGTACATCACTCATCTAAAAGGACTCTGCTAAGAGAGTGCTCCGGCTCCTGTTTGGTGGCTGGCATTAGCTGGAATTTGATTCTGACATAGTTGAAGCTCAGTTTGCAAGTCTTTTCTCTATTCTCTGCTTTACTGCGGCTTTGTCTTATGAGTAGATGGCAGTTGAAGGTGAGTCGTGAAAGTGTCTTCTAAAGCATCTTGGGAAGACAGCCACCAGTCTCTGAAGACCACTGTACCCACAATGATCTTCCCATCTTAAATGATGGAACTGTGTGTGGATGTGGTCCATGAAAGGAAAGCTACATCCACAGGCAATATGTTTTCCTCTGCAACTGCACTGAGCAAAACTTAGAGACATAAGGAAATTGTGCAGTCGGACATGCTAGTGCTCTACAAAAGCTGTTAAATGTAGAGATTTTTACTCTCCACACCTTAGAGCATTATATCTAGTGCAGAGCTTCCTTTAGAAACCTCATTAAATATGTAGAAGACAAAAGCTTGTTTATTATCTTTGCACTTAGGTGCGCTGGGGACATTCAGTTCTGATAACCTGCTGGGTTGGAGACTTAACTCACTTGTCTAATTAACTTCACATGAACTCATCTATGGAATGTGTGTACTTGTTGGTAGTTGTAAATGGCCCAAATGGATACAAGAACCAATTATGTACCCAGTTAATAATATATGTTTGATTCAGCAAGAAATTATTGAGTGTCTCTTGTTTCTGGCAGTTGGAGATAGAGGACAACAGTCCAGAGATAAACAAGAGGCCTTCTTTCCTTCTAGGGAGCTTAGTACCTTGGAGGCTGTGACCTATACTCTTTACCACAAGGCAAGGTGTTATGGCTCTGTCCCTAGCACAACATGGAAGCTCAGAAGATGAAATATTCATCTTCCTGGAGCATCAGATTGAACAGGATGCTCCTAAAATGTAATGTTTAGCTTTAGTCTTGCAGGGTGAAAAGGCTTTGGAAGAGAGAGGGGAATTCTGGAATGAGGAAAGGTGATATAAACAATGTCTGTGCCAGGCTGTGCTGGCCCGGACTGCTGCCCTGGGTGGACACGGAGGGTGAGAATGTAGATGTACACTATCACTCTAAAAGCTATCGCTGAGTTAAGGGAGTTGTATTTCTTAGTAACAAGCAACCAGGTTGCCAGAAATTTTGTGGTGGGACAGTTCAAGGAGGGGCCAAGGAGGGAACGTGAGAGAGGGACCAAGGAGAGTAAATGCATATGGGTATAGTGTGTGAAATTTGTAGAGCAGTATGCCAGTTAAAACCGATTCTATCCGATGTCTCAGAAAGCAATCAAATGACATGCCTTAGGCAAAGAATTCTGTTCGTATCATGATGGTATGCAATCGCAAAACCCACATTTAACATTTCAGTACATTGTTTCATATAATTCTTACAAATATCCCACCGTCCTCCTTATTTAGGAAAACTGTTATCAGGGAGAAAAGGGCTTGCCCGCCATCATATAGGTACAAGAGGTGTTTCCATCTCTGACAGATATGTTTCTATGTTCATTGCTTGTTTTGTGTGTGTGTGTATTTCTTATTATTTTATTTGTTTCACAGTATGTGGTATGACGTTAAAATATGCATCATGTGTTAGTATTAAAATAATAAGAACATGAATCCAACTTAAGCCCTAGCACATTAGGGCGTACACTTGGGCTTCTCTGCTGCTTCCCCTCCTTGCTTCCTCTCGAGACGTAACTTCTGTCACCTGTTCCAACACATACCTTTTTTTTTTAATGATATCCAAACTGATTCTGTGTTCTCATGATTCAAGATCAATATATTTAACAAAGCAAAATTGGGATAATTTTCATTTCATGAATACAACAGCTGTCCTGGCTAGAAGGGTTTAAATGCAGCTGAAATTTTAGGACATTGAGTGAGCTGCCTGACCTATACCAGCGTTGCTTTAGTTCCTAGAGCTGTGATTCAATCCTGGGGTGCAGGGGAAAAGGGAGACTGAAGAGGAGGGATGAAGTAATGAACAGGGTTTGCTCCGAGATTTGAGAGATCTGAGTTTTAATACCGTATGCATGAATTTGGTTGGTGAAATAGAGAAAAATAACTTGCAGTTCAATCTGCCCTGGTGTTACTCGCCTGATCTCTTTGAGGAAGACAAAGTGTTGGGGACAATGTGGCTTTTAAAATCGGAAACATTCTAATTTGGATTTTCTACCTGACACTTACTCTCTGTATAACCCTGGGCAAGTTCGTCAGTGTAACTCCGAGCCTCAGTTTCCTCATTTGTGCAGTTGGGTAAGTCTCCCCCAAGAAATGTGAAAATTAAGAGACGGTGTGTGGAGCGGCCAGCACTTCCCTTGTAAATGTCCATTCTCTTCTCCTTCTTCTGTGTTTCCTTCCAGTTCTAAAGGGGGGGGGGGATCCAAAACTCATCCTATTCATAAACATTAGAAGCACAGACTGCTCATAATTACGGCATTTCCTGTATTAAAGGCCTCAGCGGCTCTCTCCAATCAGCCTTGTCATCAGTAGGTCTTCCAAGGTCTGGATGAAACTTTCCAATTAATAACAACATCTGGATTGAAGTAGGGTTGGTCCTCTCACCCTCAGAGTGAGGAGAAGGACGTGGAGAGAAAATGCAACAGCTCCTTCGTGTGCACACACACACACGCCGCCGCCGCCGCCGCTGCCACCATAGCTAAGACTTTGGTTTTTGTGCATTTGTTTTATGGGCCATCTGTGCTTATGTGGAGTATCTGTTATGCCATTTAACGACAGAATAATTCTCCATGTCCTGCAATGATAACAGGTACCTTTTAGTACTATGTCCTCTCAGCACATGGATTTCTGAAGACATTTGCGTAGCCCTTTGGTCCCTTCTTAATCCATACACTTGCTGATGTACAGTTGAGCCACTGTTTGGGAATATGTCTGATGCTTCAGTTTTTTTCAATAAATCCTCTATACTAGTTTATGTTTTTTTTTGGTTTGGTTGGTTTTGTTTTTTTTTTTTTTTTACATTTTACACTCTCTTTATTGTTAGGTCTCAAACCCAGGGCAAAGAGCTGAGATAACTATTAACATATCAAAGCAGACCTGGCTGGAAAGTTCTCCCAGCATCCTTCAGTCCTTCCCTATTGCAGAGTCCTCCTGGTTGGCATACCCTACCTCCTACTCTGAACTCTCCAGCCCAGGGGCAAGGCTGCCCTTCCCTATATAACTCAGCCATTTTGGCTGCACCAGTCTCGGTCTAGACTGCCCCTTGGTTGGTGGCGCCTCTCTTGCTCTCTCTACCCCTCTATTTTCTCATGGTCCAGTTTAGTCTACGGGCCATGTTCAGTCTGGACCCTTTCCTCTGCCTGATTTCTCCTTTTTTTTTTTTTTTTTTTTTTTGGTTTCTAGTAATATGTTTCATTCTCTCTTTTTCTTCTTCACCTTTTTTTTTCATTTTTATTTTATATTAATCACAGGTTATGTACTTTGTATCCCAGCTGTAGCCCCCTCCCACATTCCCTCCTTATCCCTCCCTCCTTCCCTCCCTCATCTCCTCCCTGCACCTTTCCAAGTCCACTGATAGGGAAGGACCTCCTCCCCTTCCATCTAACTCTAGCTTATCAGGTCTCTTCGGGAATGGCTACAATGTCCTCTTCTGTGGCCTAGCAAGGCTGCTCCTCCCTCGGGGGATAGGGAGGTCGAAGAGCCTGCTATTGAGTTCATGTCAAAATAGTTTCTGTTCCCCTTACTAGTGTACCCACTTGGGAATTGAGCTACCATCTGCTACATACAAGCAGGGTTTCTAGGTTCTAACCATACATGGTCCTTGGTTGGAGAGACAGTCTCATAAAAGACCCCTGTGCCCTGATATATTTGGTTCTTGCGGAGCTCCTGACCTCTCCGGGTCATACTAACTCCCCCTTCTTTCAAATGATTCCCTGCACTCTGCTGAAGGTTTGGTTATGAGTCTTAATATCTGCTTTGATACACTGTTAGGAAGAGTGTTTTCGAGGCCCTCTGTGGTAGGCTCTTGTCCTGCTACCTATTTACTTCTACATTTATTTATGTTCTTATGACTGTAATGGTACCAAATTACATACATAATATTGGGAAACTCTGGAGAAGGGATTGTGACTATTTTTTATTTCAATTGAAGGCAGTATATAGCTATATAGTATATCTCAGCTGTCTAGAAAATAGAATATAATATAATCACAAGTGTGATTATCTGACTGAGAGGCTACAAAGTTTATTTTAAAAACTGGAATGGATTTTTACAAAAGAGAGTTGGTAGGAATGAGGAGTATGACGATTTGTACGTAAGTTGAAAAGTATGCATACGTCAAAGAGAAGCATGTTAAAGTGCGTTGTCAGCATTATGTCCCAACATCAGACACCTTTCCCAGCTGCCAGAAGAGAACATCAAATTGATTCTCAAAATGCAAGCTGATGAAGAAAGTTTTTGTATTCTCACTTGTGTGGAATTTACACAATTGACCCACTTAGCTTGCTCTTTTTGCTCCTTTGAAAATCCATGTTATGCAGAAATTTCAGAGGTGTAACATCTTATTCTTGTATCCCGCTCATACATGTGCAAAGGACAGCAAAACCCACACGCTGCTGTGTCAGTCAGAAATGAATTTAGATGGAGGTAAAAAAAAAAAAAACGAGAAAACTCAGCCACAACTTAAACGGGGCGGTGGGGTACAAAGTTAATTTTGTCTTAAACAGCAAAAGGCTAAGAGGTAGCTCAGTGATAGAGTATACTAGGTATGAGTCAGGAGAGAGCTAGATACAGAGATAGGAGGGACAAGAAAAGAGGAGAAGAGGGAGAGAGGAGAAGATAGTAAGGGAGAGGGAGGGAGGAGAGGCAGGAAAGAAGGAGGAAAAGAGGAAGGAGGAGAAGAGGGAGAGACAGGGAGAAGAAAGGGAGATCAGGGAAGGAGGGAGGGAGAGGGGAAGGCAATGAATGAGAGGAAGGGAAGAAGAGGGAGGGTGGGAGGCACAGAGAGGTGAAGGGTCAGCAGGTGCTCTGGGCGCTCAGAAATGCCCTCAAGGACTGGAGTGCTTTTTTTTCTTTCTGTTTACCATCCTCATACATTTGTCCTCCTGTCTGCAAGCTCACTCCCAGGCATCATACCTTCTAGAAAGATGAAAGAAATGAGGGTGGGTGGACTTATCTCATGTTATCAGACAGGGAAAAACATTCCGGGTTTTCTCCTCCTTAACGCATCTTATTAGCCCATCCTGGGCAAAAGTCTACTCCTAATTGGAAGGTAGCCAAGGAAAAAGGATCGTTCAAGTGGTAGAACTGTCTGTCTAATTCTTCCCTGAAAAAGGCTTTTTCTGAGTTAGGCTGAGGGTGGCGTTTGTGAGGACCAGCATAAATGTTTAGAAGGGTGTTTGATGGGAAGTCAGGTTAGCTAAATGCCAGTATTCAGTACCCCCCTGGGGTGGGGTGTGTGTGATTGTTTGCCAGCATGGGTTTTGATCGGGTTCACAGTACTGGGTGTGGGTTCCCTCCTGTGGAGTCGGCCTTGAATCCAATCAGAATTTGTGTTACTTTTCTGTTTACTCTATTTTGCAATTCTTAACTGTGGCGGAAGGAGAGAACCAAACTAGAGTGGAGAGAGCACTTAGGACCGCTCCTGTAGAATAGACTAAAGGTTATGAGTCTCCTTGGAGTCTGAGTTGGTGGCGTCATCTATTTTTAAGGTGACAGAGTCTGTGGATGATGAACTGGGGGGAGGGAGAAGGAAGATAGATGAACTAGGGCTTATGGTAGGTGTTTTAAACACAGTTTCCCTTCCTGGCTTATGAGGCAGAGAAAGCTGAGGTAAAGGCTAATTCTGTTCACACCCTCAGCGATACCAGAGTGATGGCCTGGATGAAGCATGAATGGTTAGTTGTGCCTTGACTAAAGAAAGAGAAAAGTGCAAAAGGTTGGGTGGTTTAGACTAACTTAAAATCCATCGTTTGTCATTCTCATTTATCTGTTTGATCATTCATTTGGGCTTTTTATGAGCCTGCAAACTGCTCTGGGCAGTGAGATACACAGTATAATAAGAGAATACTTGTCTTCCAGGTTCATAGTCTGATAAAAGACAACTCTATTCCTGAGCGATTCCATAGAGTTTAATCAGAAGAAAGCAGCCAAGTAAATCTTCCAGGAGGAGGAATTTTCTAGAAAATAGAGGGAGGAAAGGAGAGGAGAGGGTAGCATTTGTAAAGACCCATGGGTAGGAGGAAATGGCCACATGAGCTGAGGAACAACAGTTCGTCCGACATCTCTGGAGAGTGGTTGCTAATTAGGGAAGAGGCCAGAGCTGATACAGGATCCTGTCCCAGGTGTCTCAGACTCTGGTGCCAGGAACACTCTCTTCCGCAGGTGACAGGAAAGGGGCTATCTGCCAGTGAGTAGTAGTTTACAGAGGAGGAAGGGCTTGTGGGTCACCTTCCAATTAGGAGTAGACTTTTGCCCAGGACTGGCTAATAAGATGCATTAAGGAGGAGAAAACCCGGAATGTTTTTCACTGTCTGATAAGTGTGGAGTATGAAGTTATATATGTGTGGGGTGATTGGTGTGTGGGGAAGCTCCTGTCGGCCGTCTTTCTACACACTGTCCTTTCTGTAAGGTAGAAATTACTCACCCCTCCCCTAATCACTAGTCCACTGCCCTTTCAGCTAAGGCCCATATAAGGGCCCACAGCACTCACCCATAGTTCACCTCTTGGCTTCCCTGATCCCAGCTGACCTGTGGGATGTCCAACTCAAGTTGACCCGAGACTGGCACACAGACCTCCTGACTTGGCTACAGCTTCTTGCTTTTCCTGTGGCATCAGTTGGCCAAGTGAAACCACCAGAGCGCACCTGCTGCCCTTGGAAAAGCCGCCAACGTGTATTTCTGAGGTCAGCGGCTGAAGTTGGTAACACTCAAGTTTCTGTGTGGCCCTCTTGGGTTATACACCTCAGAGGAAGAGAGTACTTATGCTCCTAACTAGGAGAGCAATCAATTAACTGATAATTAATTAATTAATTATACTTTTCTTTGAGGTGAAAAGATAAACTTATTTCCAATAAACCTGGGCAGCTGCCTAGGTAGTCTGTTCTCTTATTGGTTGCTGTTTTATTAAATACTAGGGAGCTTTATTTATCCCAATGTTGAACTGTGGGAGTCTGATGAAAGCGACACACATCACTCACCCCAAAGGATACCCTATGAGGTCACATTCTGCCAGTTGGAAGTAAGGAAGCAAGTTTAAGCGGAAACAATTTACATCAAGAAGCACGGGCTACAGTGTTTCCTATGTAATTCACAATTCCTTGGGCTGAGCTCAGGGGCAGATGCACTCACAGGCTCTCTGCGCTCTGTGTCCCCTGTCTCCTTGCCTCTCTCGCACCTGCACGTCCTCCGTGCAGATGCAGTGCCTCCCCACACAACAGATGGCCCTTAACTCCCAAAGTCCCAAGCAGCTGGGAGGATGAAAAGCAGTTCCTCTCCATCCTAATTCCAAAGTTCTAGAAAGAACGCAGAGCTGTCCACCTGGACCCAGGGCTGTCAAACCCGTGGGTGATCTTAGGGCTTACTTCAGAGCCCAGAATTCCTGCTTCTGATGTTTGAGTAACAGCTCCCCGACTGCACAAAATTGATGCTGACAGCCCAACAAAGCTATGTTTTACCCATAAAATGTGTGCAGAAAATTGAAAATAGAGTTCAGGAGGTAGTGCTTGCATAGATACACAGCATTGAAGTGCTTGCTGCCTTTGGAAACTGTGAGTTCCGACTATATGGAGGCTGAGGTGTAGAACCCCTGCCTAGAATTCCTCAGTGAGGAGTGATGTCCCTGTAAAACTCATGGGATTATGATGCCTTACCAAGGGTGCACCTCTAACTGTCGAAGGTTTGGAAATGTCAATGTTAGTTATTGATGTGCTTCGTAAATATCCAGAGATACACAGTGTGGACCTGTTAACGTACCAGAAAGCCAACTTCTCTCCACAAGTAGAGAGAATTATGATCTTCAGCTTATCCTTTGGGACATGTTAGACCACTTTCAATGGGGTCTCTTATTACTTTCTAACCACATTCGTTTTCCCCCTGTGGCTTTTCACTTCCAGAAGTTTCTAAGCTACACACCGTGGCCTGCCTGTCTCTGCCATTTATTGTTCCGATCGTTTACCTACGATGTCTGTGACGCAGTGACCAATTCCAGAGGTCAGGGAATGTTTGATTTCTTTTTTAAAAACAGTTGTCACTTACAACCAAGTCAAGATTTGTTTGGTTCTAGTGAGGTCTCACAGAGGCCAGACAGCCCTGGAGTGGCACATTTCCTAGATCATGCCCCGGTTTTTAACTGTGGATGGCCATGGCACAATACCAGCACCAGTCACTGGGGTTCCAGAACACCCAGACTTTGGGAACGCCCTTGTATGAGATTTTGATATCTTAGCATGCACAGATCAGTTTTGCAGTGTTTTTTTTTTTTTTTCTGGGGTTGGGGGCTGCTTGTTTGTTTGTTTGATCAACTGCTTGAATCTTCATCACTGGGTTTGGGCCTGTTGCTTGTCCCATCCTTTCTATACCCATGCCCTCCACACAGTTTACTCAGGTGTCCCGAGTGCTGTGCTACTTTCTTCTAACTTGTCTCTTCCATTGAGTTCAGCACCAGAGGCTGAGCTGAAGCAATGTCAGGAAATGTTTTCCATTGGATATTGATTTCCAAAGTAAGGTTCTGAACTTGCGGAGCTGCCTTGAGAGTTACTTGATAGTGTATTATTAACGAGAGAGAGAGGAACAATTTGTAAACCCCACAAGCGAGTGCATATTTGGTAAAATGCCAACTCAAGAAACACCGTTTGCCAACCAGTATATGTAAACTATCTCGCAGCCATCGCTCTGGCTTGATATTCCACAAAGTCCATATTTGTGTGACATTTCTCAGACGCAGGTGGTAATGGTTGAACTTTCATCCTTGTCTTGCGCTCTCTGTTAGGCCTCTCAGGATTGATGACACCATGGGAATGTGGTATGTATCCATTTACTGTGGAATGAACGCTGAGCTGGCCGCGCACACACCAGTGGTCTTGGACTGCCTGTCACTGTTGAAAGCAGCAGTGAAATTGCTCTGTAGGTGATAGCTCCCTCCCACCGCACCAGGATTCCATCCGCCATTGCTGATTTATATTTACTACTCAGGTTTCTGTGAGGAATGGCCCAATGCATTTGAAGTAAGAGTCTCAACCACTCAGCCGTATATCTATCTTATGAGCAAATGCTTATTTGCTAAAAGGAAAAGACAAAAAAGAAATTTAGTGAGACACTTAAAGTATATGGGTCAAGATATGATTTAATAAGTTTTATTTAGTTTTGACAGCATCGGTTTTTACACACCACCCCCTTTCACTCAAGGCCAGCCCTCTCAGCATTAATCACATATCCTACAAAAGCTCCTTTGTTGCCAAAGTGAAGAATTTTTAACACTTAATTTTGCCAGAATCCACCCTCTCAGTTTCTTCCTTTTACTAACTGAGCTGGAAGGCCAGTGTCTCAGGCTGTTGTTTCCCTTGTCCCTCACTTCCAATCCACTGCAGCCTTGATGATCCTGTTGTCCAAGAACAAATGCCACCCACAGCCTTTCCTTGTTCCTAGACACCAGTGGCCAAGCCAGTGCCAAGATGTCTGCCGCAGGTCCTTCAGTAGGCTCCTTACGAAGCTTCCTGTTTCCCAGAGGGGGCCGGGTAGGCAGCCCTCTTTAAAGTAATGTCCAGTGGTAACTTTCTGCTAACTTAGAGATAAATCCAAACTTCTCCCTGTGGTCTGAAGCCTCCTGTGAAATCCAATCCCTGCCAGCATGGTGTCCTCTTAGCACATTCTTGTCATATTCTTGCATCTTATCACCGATGAAATCAGGCTGCCTCCCAGTTCAGGACACCACCCTCCCTTGCTGTTGCTAATGCCTGGGACGCCTTGCTATGTCGTGGGCAGCCTGTTCTCAACCTCTAGGCCTGTTCCTCTGTCACCTTCTTTCAGTCTTCTTTGATCATCTCACCGAGACTGCCATCCCCAGCTCCTTCGCTACAGCAGCCACTGTAGACTCAATCCCAGCTTGGTGTCTGGGATGATTTTTAAGTTTTAGATTTATTTTGTTCACTGATTTTGTGTGTGCACACGAGCACACACATATGACGTATATGTGTATAGGGGTGTGCATGTGCCATAGCATGCATGTGGAAGCCAAAGGACAATGCCATGGAGTTGATTTCCACGTGGAAACCTTTACGTGTGTTCCAGGAGTTTAACTCTGGTCACTAGGCATGCACAACAAGTCTTTTACCAATCTTACTTGCTCTGAAATTATTTTAATATATTTACCTATTTCTTGACCACCTCCTATAGTGGGTTGTAAACTCCGTGTGTGCATTGCATAGACTTCACTGTACTCCTCATTGATAAAGCATAGCTACTCTGTAAAGACTGTTGGATGAATAAAGATGCCCTTGATTCTACAGTTTACTCCTCAGACCTAAGCATTGAGATTTTAAAATGCTTTATGGGCTCCTTGACGAAGAAGAGCTACAGAGTAAACTATGCTGGGCCCACAGGGCTTAGAGAGACTGAACCACCAACCAAAGAGTATGCATGGGCTGGACCTAGACCCCTACACCTATGTAGCAGATGTGCAGCTTGGTCATCCTGTGAGTCCCCTAACAATGGGAGAAGGGGCTGTCCCTGACTGTTGCCTCCTAGGGGATCTCTTTCCCCTAGCTGGGCTGCCTTGTCAGGCCCCAGTGGGGGAGGATGCGCTTAGTCCTGCTGAGACTTGAGGTGTCAGGGTGGGCTGATACCCCTTGGGGGCCTCCCCTTCTCTGAGAAGGAGATGAGGGAATGGTGAGAGGGGGCAGTGTGAGGATGGACCTGGGAAGAGACAAAGAGGTGGGGGCTGGGATCAGGCTGTAAAGTGATTAAAAAAGAAATGACAATAAATTAAGGAAAAGTAAAATAAAATTGCTTTATGGGTGCAGCACATAAAGCATTCTTATTCTAAAATGCGTATAAAATAACACTTATCAAGGTAACCATTTTAGATGGGCAGTTTAGTGGCTTTTAGTAAATTCACCTCCTTGGGCAACCATCACATTTATCTTCTCTTCTAAGTTAAATTTATTTTTGACAACTCCATACATGTGTGTAATGCATCATCCATCACCCTTTACTATCTCTCTCCCACCCCTGTCAGCTCCCTTTTTAAAAGTCTGTCCCTTCTTTGATTTTGGTTTTTGTGGGCCAGCCATGTGGGGCATGGTGCTGAACTAACCACAGGAGCTTGGTGAAATCACCAATGGCTACAGCACTGAAGACAATGACTCCGCTCACTCAGAAACTGTCAATGCCTACGGCTCGGTTCCATGAGCTCCTCCCATACTGACAGGCCTAGCCCTCTGCAGGCCAAGGGCAAACAGCTACAGTTGCTGTGAGTACAAGATTGCACTAGCAACATCACTTCCATAAAATAGTATTTCGCAACCCTTCTCCTTATCATCTGGCCCGCAGCCCCTCTTTCAAGACGATTCCGAGCCTTGAAGGGGCTAATACAGATATTGTTCTCGGAATTGAGAACACCCATTTGTTCTTACCACCTTAAACAGCTGTGAGCCTCTGCATTCATTGCTGAAAAAAAAAAAAGAGCCTCTCTGATCAAGGTTTTATGGATATTAAAAAAAAAAAACAACAACAACATTTAGAGACAGTTTGACAACATGCTTCCATTTAGCAAAGTAGAAACAATAGATTCGCCCCATCAAGCCTGTGACCTCCCAAACCGTGTGGACCTTTGACCAGGTTCACAGCTCTAGGCGTGAGCTCTCTCTTGTAGAGTGAGCCTCAGATAAGATCAGAAAGCAGTTGTTTATTACAACAGTCCTGCCAGTAGTGTGCACACAATGCACTAGTTATACACACCTTACTTGACAGGTTAGTGTTGTAGCAAGAAAAATTCACCACTGGGGAAGCCTTAGGATGGCTTCTCTCCCCCAGTAGACCATGTAGCACAGTCCAGCATAGGAAAGGCCGCCATCAGTGAGCAAGCTTCTACTTCAGTTTCAACTTGACTGCCCTCTGCTTTCTAACAAAGCTATGTGGAATCTTCAACAATACAATCTTACCACTAAGTTCTGATGGTCAACCAAGGCCAATGGCAAAAGCCTATATTCTTCTGGGAGCCTTTGGGGCCATTCTGACCAACAAGTTATAAGGAAGTCTCCCCTAGTTGGCACTGGGAATTTTGTTTGATAGCCCATGGCTTCTGTAACTGATATTATCCACCATGAAGACTCTCTCCATCAAGAACTGTTTGGTATCTTCCCAAACTGTCACTCTGTACTCACTAAACACCAACTTTCCTTTCCTTCCTTTCTGGTGTCCCTGGCAATCACCATTCTGCAGTCTCTGGAGCTGACACCTGGGTGCCTCCCGCTCAGCTAGTCAATCTACAGGGGCTGTTTTTAATCAGCATATTTTTATGACTTCTTTGCTAGCATAGGCCTTCATTTTCTATTTGATTCTGTTTTAACACTAGTCTGCTGCTGAACATCTCATTTGCGGTAATAATTTAATGACAGAATACTGCACGGCACACCTGTAGAATAAAAGTCCGTGGCGAGGCGGGTTGGAACAGGGGCAGGGGCTGCAGGTACCAGTATTTCTGGAGAAACTTCGTAAATGATTCTGTGATGGGCTGAGGAATTAGAAATAGCAGCAGTAGCAACAAGACTGCCTCTGCTTATAATCCTGGGATTCCCCCCCCCACACACACACACACTTTGGTTTTCTTCAGAGAAGCTTTCTGGACTCCTCCCTCTAAGGGTTGGATTGAAATCTGATTGGTCAGCTTTCCTGGGAGGGAGCATGCCTGCTCTGATTCCTCTGTCAGGAATAAATTGATATCTTGATCCTCTATATGTAATTTTATGAAAGGGAGGGTTTTAAATAATTGGAGCCTAGTACCCAAAATTACATCCTTCTGATGCTCTGTAGCTTGTGGTTCCGTGGCTGGGCATGAGTGACAAGAATTTACTGACCACAGAACACTTTGCCTGTCAATGATGAGTTTGCATCAGAGTGAAGCCTGATTATGAAGGAAGGAGGACTAAGTCTACAGTCCAAGCATTGTGAGCTGCAGATCTGGGAGTGAGCTGAGCATCAGGGACCACAGCTGTATGGCCAGAACTTAAGCCTAGGTAAAGGTGCTTGCCACAAAGTCTGATGACCTCAGTTCAATCTCTAGGAACCACATGAAGAGAACCGGTTCCCATAAGATCTCCTTGGACCTTCACATGTGTGCACAGTAGCACACACACCGTATCTTCCTCCTCAATAAATCTAAGAAAAATTTAAATTATCTTTAAATCGCGTGTATGTGTGTGTTTGTGTATCCATGAGTGCAGGTATCTGCTGAGGCCCAAGGTATCAGATGCTCCCTGGAGCTGGAGTTGCAGATATTGTGAGCCACCTGACCTGGGTGCTGGGAATTGAACTTGGGCCCTCTGAAAGGGCAGTACAGGCTTTTAACCTCTGGGCCTTCCTTCTAGTGCAATCAAATGACAGAAACAAAACAAGAAACCCTCAACCCTAGAGGCCAAACTAGAGGGCAGCCCTTGAGATACCTACTCACAATGGATCACAAAGAGGCAAGGTGTCCCAGAAGTGATGCAAACTAGAGTAAGCTAGTTGATAACAACTAATTTTGCATTTTAACTTTGGAAAGGGCTGACCTGTTGGCCTTGTTCGTGGAGCTCTTATAAGGCAGTAATTGTAGAGAGGTTTGCAAATAGAAAATATTTCTAATACCATGGTTTGTTATGATTTGGTTTTTGTTTGTTTGGTTGTTTTTTGGTGTTTTGATTTTTCAAGGCAAGGTTTCTCTGTGTAGCCTTGGCTGACCTGGACTCACTTTGTAGACCAGGCTGGCCTCAAACTCACATAGATTCCCCCTGCCTCTGCCTCCCCGAGTGCTGGGATTATAGGTGTGTGCCACTGTGCCCGGCTCTAATACCATATTTTACTTGCATTAAGAATAATTTCTGTTAAGGCCAATGGTGAGATATTACAAAAGCATTGATGAGACACAGTCTCTCTTTATCATGGGGCCTATATATGTGAAGAAAGATTAAAAAGAATGGTAAATTTAACTTAGTATCATAGGAGCCATGGGAATAATTATACACTATCAGATTTTTAGTAAAGGGTTGGAGTGTAGGTAAATTTCTTCTGTGGTTGGAATATTGAACAGAAATAGGGTTAACTCTAAAAACTTAGTAAACCAGAAAAAAAACACATAAACTTCCAAATCAAAATAACATTTTAAAGCCCTGCTAATACATCATTTGCCTTTCAAGAGATTTTAATTTCCAAACACATTTCACCCAGATTGTGCTATTCTCTCTGCAATCACCAGTTTTCTAGAAAGTATGGATCTCAAGTACATGCCAACAGGCACTGTCAAGCAAACAACTTCTGAGCTAATTCCAAAACTACTTCGTCTGTAGTTATAAGTTTCTAGTGTAGACATGTGTGAGTTCCATAGATTTTATTCTGTGTACTCAAGCTATTTGCCAAGTGTCCAGTATATTAACAAAGAGAGGTCCCTCTGTGCTATAGAGTTGCCTAATGGACCTGGTGAGAATTAACAGGTGCCATCTCTGGTCTGTCTATTTCATACTGCACCATGTATTTCACCATTTCATTTTGACTCTGGAAAGTTGTGAAAGCTTCTAGGCAGGAATTCACATCTGAGGTCCAGAAGCAGTGTTATGCAGAGCCGAACTGGACTTTTCTTGGCATCGTGTGATGTTCTTGGTGTTTGCCAATGCTATCCACAAAACACAACATTTGTGTTACTCTGAATGCTTGCATCACTGATGTATATGACACTCCATAGGGTATTATTAAAATGAGCACAGATCCAAGCAGTGATGAAGGGAGGCTGGTTCTTTAAAATCCACATTCCATTTTGCTTTTTTCAAAATGTGGATGCAGATCTGTTTGGCCAGAGCATTTGTACTTGCCTCAGTAAATTAGAGATGAGACTATATTCTCTGCCCTGTTTAATCACATAGGAATATTGTGTGGCCCTGGCCTTGGTTTAAGACATATAAAGTGAGACAGATCTTGGGGCTTTTGAATGAACTAAACACACTGAACACTATGTATAATAATGAAGAATTGGAAGTGATTTCGATGATACATGGTAAGAAAATGATTGAATAAATTACATCATATCTTGATGAAGATTAGGCAACACTAAAGCTCATATTTTGGAATAGTACTTAATTACTTAGGGAAATATTTTGCGCAACATTTCCTGAAAGGAAACCAGGATTCTTGTAAACATTGTAATCATATTATTGTGCTGAGGCTTAAGTAACATATACATTGTAGACTGTGTATAATGTTATCATATAGAAGCAAGTGTTTATATACAGTTAGATTTGTTATTTATGTGTCATTGCCTTTTCCTAATTGTCTAAAATAATTTCTTCATTTTGAATAAATAGCACGTGATAAAATACTAAATGATAAAAGAAAAAAATTAATGGACTAAAGAGCTAGCCTGTCAGGAATTGATATCTATAATAGATGAAGAATCTTTTAAAAACTAAACACCAAAAATGCCAAAGTATTTAATCAATAATGAGACAAAATAACTAATTAGGCAGCTTTCAAAAGAAGTACAGATAGCAAACAAATACATGCAAAAAAAAAGTTACACATTCTTTAGCCACCAGCAAAATGCAGATCTAAACTGCAATGCTGATATTCCAACTTACCCCAGTCAGAATAGCTGTTATTATGAAAACAGCCAACATCAAATCACTGGTGAGGATGCAGAGGAGAGGACCCTCTTGAGAGTGAATGAACACAGCCACTGTGGAAATGCTTGTGAAGCTCGTCAAACTGAAAACAGAGTGTCCAGCTCTACCACTCCTGGGCATCTATCCAGAAGGGTCTAAGTGAGCACACTGCAGAGACACCTGCACGTCATGTTTATTGTAGCTCGCCATTCAACATAGCCGAGTTACAAAACCAGCTCACAGATTGAGAAAGGTGTTGCATATAAACAGTGGGATCTTATTCAGCTATAAGAAGAACAAAATTATGCCATTTTTAGGAAAATGGATGGAGCTGGAGATCTTAGGACAGCAAAATAACCTAGCCTTGGATGACTATTGCGTATTTTCTCTCTGATGTAGAATGTAGATTTTTAAAGATCTATATGTGTGTGTGTTTCATATATGCATATATGAAAAATAAGAAAATGTAATGGAATAAAGGCAGAAATATCCTACATATGAAAATCTTGCTATGAAACCCATTATTTTGTGTGCTAATGTTTAAACAATAAATAAAACAGACAAGAAGTGTTTATTAAATGTCCGTGGGGCAGTGTTTGTAAAGATGACGTCAGTGCCTCGTTTTGTCCACATAGTGATGGCACGTGAGTGTTTCTATGGCAGTCTGCCCCATAGTTCAGTGACCTCTTTTTTTGGGAGAACAAAATGAAGGCTGAGTGTTTAGTCAGTAGACCAGTGGTAAAATTTTGAATCCCCCTTTTTAACTTAGTACCTGTGGAAGATAGAGGCTTTGAAGAAATCCAGCGTGTTCTATAGACTATTGAAGTATTCCTAGAATTTAACTGCATGCCAAGTTTAAAAGTCAGCAGAGTGAAATAATCTGTACCCACGGTGTAGCGTTATCCCAACGCAGGCAGTGAGGAGAGAGTGGGCTCTCAGTGGGTTAAGGTTCCTGCTTCCCTGTGCTTGACCCCAGGGTTGGGCATGGTAGAAGGAGATAACGGATTCCTACAACTTCTCTAACCTCCGCATGCAGGCCATTCATGAGAGCACCCCTCCTCCTTCACAAACAAACAAATGTAAAAAGGTACTATATCAGTTTAGACGTGTCTGCTTCGTTTAGCATTTCTTTTTGACAGAAACTTTCAATATAATTTAGCCTAGATTTTGAAATGCACGTTGTGTTTTTGCTCTCTGCAGTCAACCATTGTACTGACTGTAACTCGTTCTTAATGATAATTCTCCCCACTCCTTTGCCCCTGTTTTGCCTTGCCTTTGGGAACTAGTATTCTACTACCAACTTTTGTGGTAAAGCTTTTAAAAACTCACCTATGAATGACAGGACAAGGTACTTGTCCGTCTGTGCTGCCTTAATAAACTTACCCATAAGAACCTGTACTTTCATCCCTGCTGTTTCAAATGATAGGGTTCCATCCTTGCCATGTTTGGGTAATACCTAACGGGACATATATACCACAGTTTCTCTATTCATTCATCAGCTGACAAACACATGGGTTTGCTTTTCCATTCTTAGATGCTATGGACATTAACAATGACCACGGGAGTTTAGAGGTTTCTTTGACACATGGATTTCATTTCACTGAAGTGCCTATGGTACATGAAGGGGCTGATGCATTAGAGATACCTAGATATTTTCTAGGTATTATCGAGTGATTGGATAGTAATGCCACAATGCTGTAGTTCCCTCAGCATTGAGGGTTCTAAAGAATTTCCCTAAATTCATCTGATCGTAACAAGGACATCTACAAAGTGGATAAGAACCAGGGGAACCCCTCCCCCAACTTTGTAGGTGAGAAAAATGGGGTTTAGAGGTGGAAGGGTCCACCGAGACTTTAAACAGGGTCAGTAAGTGGGGTCACAGCTGTGTCCGTCCTTCTGCGTGCTGGTCCTTGCTCTTCTGGACTTTAACGAGAATCTTATCCTTTATTTTCAGATTACAGAACAGGCCCGTGCTTTACCGTGGTCAGCAACCAGATGTGCCAGGGACAGCTCAGCGGGATTGTGTGCACCAAAACCCTGTGCTGTGCTACCGTGGGCCGAGCCTGGGGCCACCCCTGCGAGATGTGCCCGGCCCAACCTCACCCTTGCCGCCGCGGCTTCATTCCCAACATCCGCACCGGAGCCTGTCAAGGTAATACAGCGGGAATAACAAGGACCTGCTCGTTAGAGGCCGGTTTTCAAGCTGCCGCGATGCCCGGGTTCCCAGCCTGAGGGGACAGCTCAGCTGCCGCAATGCCGGCGTACCCGGCCTCAGGGTACAGCCGAAGCCTCCGTAACATGGTTCTTGGAGCAAAGAAGGTTTGCTAAGTCTGTCTTGCCAGCGGCCCGTCTGGCCCAGGAGTAGTTCCATGTGCGTCTGGCCCAGGAGTAGCAACTGTGTGGGGGCGATGCTTGCCTTGTGGCAGCGCCCTGTAGGAACACAGTGAACAAGGTAGCTGTTGTTGTTTTCTCTTCACGTGAAACTCCTAGAATCCAGGGCTCAAGGCTGTACTTAACTGACCTGAAGAAAATCGCTCCTCTGGACATTTGACATGCTACATTATGCTTTTTTCCCAACAAGTCAGAAATAAATTAGAATTGGTTTCACTGTTTTAAATACCCGCAGATGTTGCCTTAGCACTCTGCTACCCTCCCCTAGAATCCTGGTTTTGGCTTTGACTCTGTTCCTCCAGCTGTGTAAATTCTTTCATTGTCTGGATGTCTGGCAGGAAAGAGGAGGAAGTGAGCAGAGGCCATTGCACACTAAACTGATGGGCCTGAAAACTCCCAGGCTATCTCCACTTCCTTTAGACATCTGTGGTGCTTTTTTCCCCCCTTTCTTTCTTTCTTTTTTTTTTTTAGAAAAAATATTTGTTTTGAAAAATATTTTTATAAAATTTAGAAAACATGCTTTCCTGAGGCAAGTAGGTAGTAGCTTGGCTCTGTCCTGTGTGTTCTTTCTGAAGGCTAGGATGCAGAAAACAGGGTTTGAGTGACTCTCCTCTGTGCGGTGAGCTGTACTAGATTGGCTGTGCTTGGCTTCCAGGCATCTCGCCTCTCCTGCCCTTGAATGTCGGGAGACACCGGAAGGTGTTGTTGCAAAGGACTGATAGGAGCAAAAGCTAATGTCTTGTTTTCTCATTCTTAGAAAGTCACCTTAAATTTTGAGGCATTTGTTGGTCTTTGTGTTTTGAAGTTGCTAATGCTCGAGGCCGACAGTGACTAGAGATCTCCAATTCCCAGTCAGTGAGCTTCTGGTGAGAAGTTTAGGTCGGATAGAAGACAAAGGAAGGAGAGGAGAGGGAAGGCCGACTCTCCTTAGCTTCCTAATAGTCTCATACAGTTTGGATTTTCCCTAAATTTGCTTCCTGTCCCTTTGTGACCATTCATCAACACCTATGTGGGGAAGGCTAAAGGTAGCTTGGTACAAACTTGTGAATTCAAAATAGCAGCTCATATGGTCACTTGTAAAGAGAATCTCTTCTTCTGATGGGGATATTCTCCAAGTGTCATATGTGGCCAGGTGTCTTCTCACTGCTGTTTCTAGCCCGTGGGCCAGATGTAGACTGTGGGCAAATGTGTTGTTAGAGGCGGGTGTATAGCATAGCATGGTCTGGGAGCACATGGTCAGTGTGGAACTGGCCTCGTATACATTTCCTGTTGGCCAGAAATCATGATCAACAAGACTATCTATACTATTGTCCATCTGGCTATACAATGGTATTTCAGGTAATGTCTTAATAAACATTCAGACAATCCTGATCTAAGACAAAAATGAAACTGACTGTAGACCAGAATCCAACTGTTTCAATACAGTCATTTGTAGATTAGAACATTCCATTAAAGTAATGATACTTTTTTACCCAAATAAATATTTCCCCTCTGGCTCCCCTTTACCTGGGGTGACTGTCCCCAACAGTGTAGGCTCAGAGTCTACAAATGGCAGTTGCTTTGTTGCTCTTCCCAGCATCAGGACCTATAGAGGGTACTGCACTCACAGATGTCTACAAGGCGGTCCAAGAGGGAAGCCTAAGACTGCCATTGGGGCTGCTTATCAAATCAGTATGTTCTGTGTTCTGAACGAACAAACGAGAACACACTTGTATACATCGTCTTCACAATGGAACCCAGGCAGCCAGTGTGATGAATGAGGACATTGCTGTTGGGAAGGTTAATTGGGGACTATCTGTAGAACCAGAGGCTAGACCCTAGGTTCTTGGACAGGGCATTGGGAAGGGTAGACTGAGTCTCTGCTGTGGGGAAGCCTATGTTGTTGAAGAACAAAGCAGATTAATTATTAGGACTGTTGATGAGAACTGGGGTCTAGATGTTGTTGTCACAATATCCAGAGCCAAGTGGCATTGGAGCAGAGACTAAAAGATGAGTCACAATGAACCAAGTGGCTCCAATGGGGAGAATATTCGAGAAATAGGGGACACAATCACTAAGCTCCAAGGAAGACCTATCTGTGGTGTATCTGAGGAAACCTGAGGAGGAGGGGAAGGAGATAGGTGAGCTGGAGCAAGAGCAGACGGTGGAAAGTCATGGGCTTTCTCCCACCTAGCCGTGATAGGGAGAGACATGATCTGAGCTTTGAAAAGTCCTCCCTGGTGTCTGCTCTGGTGAGTGGGTCTACAGCTGAGCCCACAGATTCTCCAGCACAGCTCTCTCTCTTCTGGCCCTGATGAACTTTTCCTGCACAAGATAATTTTCCAGAAGGTAAAAGGGAAATACATATGAAGACACTAGCTGTCGTGTAGCAATGTCAGGGATCTCAAGTAAATGTTGTGTTACCTTTGTCATATAGACATTTTATTATAGACATGTGTCACATTTTGACTTTAAAGGATGCATTACATACTTTTGATTATTATCTCCAATATGGAAGTGAAAATGACACAGAAAAAGAGTGGTCATCTTAATCATTAGATGTTCTACTCGCTGCGTATAAAATGAAGCCCCCAATAATAGTCTCTTCTGCCTGCGGGAAGACAAGGCTTCTTATTATTGACTAAGCTACATTAATAACTTAGTTATTTTAAATAATGTATTTATAACAGTTGCTATCATCATATTCTAAAGGCTGTGATGGATACCTTATAAATATAAATATGGTAATATAATTGTGGATAAACTATCATTTTTTTTTTCTACAATGAATCTTTCTCTCTTCCCAAATCTAACAGATGTGGATGAATGCCAGGCTATCCCTGGGCTGTGTCAAGGAGGAAATTGCATTAATACTGTTGGGTCTTTTGAGTGCAAATGCCCTGCTGGACACAAATTTAATGAAGTGTCACAAAAATGTGAAGGTAAGCGACCTCATGTTCTGCAGCTAAAGGGAATGGGGGAGGGCAGACAAGATGGCATCTGCAGCAAGCTTGTTTCGGGATTACACCCAAGACCTTCTGTTTTTGGGAGTCCCGTGAGATTGTAAATATGACAGTCTGACAGAAACTGTATGTCTATGGACCATGGAACCAGAAAAGCCCTTGCAGCTTGTTCTACTTTTATAGACACAAAATAAGAGGCCCATCTGAATCGAATTAAATATTAAAACATAAAATATTTTGGCTGATATTTGGTTTAAAAATGTTCAAGACACATGTTTTGTATGGTTCTAGAAGCATGAATTTAAATTTGATCATTAGATACCATTCTAAATTATACCACTGCTATTTTCTAGTTAAAATGTAGAATTTTGAGTGGCGTGTGTGACATAAACATTGTGCTCCTAGTTAGAGCTTAGGATTTTCTTTTCTGGGCCATGACATATGTCAACCAAATGAAAAGCTTTCTGATGTTTGCCAAGCAAAAAGAGTGACCTGATGTGGATTTTTCTGTTTGTGTTTAGTTTGTAGAATAGGCTTCTAAAGTGTATACTCAGGGGACATGTTTATGTGTAGCACACTGGTATATGCAGAGGCCGTCTGGCTTCCTGTGCAGAGCTTTGTTTTTTTGAGATGCAGGCATCCAGGAAGTAGGTAGACAGCTCTCAGTTCTCTTTGCTGAGTCCATGGGGTGCATGGAGTATGTTCTAACGGCCTTGGAGCAACAATCAAAGATCCATCTTATCAAGCTCAGAGAAAGCCTTTCCTTTTTCCTCACCTTCTCATTCCACTAGCTGCAGCCTGAGGTTTCAATTAGAAGTCTGTGTTTGTTTTTTTGTTTGTTTGTTGCTGAACACAGCTGTGCTGCTTATCTTCTTAGACTCCAGCAAAGAAACAACTCACTCAAAGAGGGTCATCTGTCCTTGGGTTTTTCACCTCCTTGTGGATTCCCAGTCTAAAAAGACAGCATCTGCTGTGAAGTACACTCAGTACACTACAGTCAGGCATTTAATATAGCTTGCCCAGAATGGAACAACCTAATTGCCTTTGTGGGAGTGAGTGGTTTTAAAGATTATTGATCGACACGATTTATCATATCTGTTGCCGTCAAGAATGTATTAGAGTCAGTTATTTCAATGTGGCACCATGAGAAGTTTTGGGTTCTTTCTAAAATCAGGCTTCATAAAAACAGCTCATTTTAAAGAACACTGGGGCTGGTTTTCTACAGGAGGATGGATTTTAGTAACTGTAGATATAAGTCTGAAGTAGAGAGAGTCGGTTCTGAGAGGGGCAAAGGCCTGTTCTACCTTTCAACATTATAAATGTCTTTAGAGTGCTGAGTGAGGCCATTCAGGTAGCTTCAGGGACTTCGTTTTGACTCTCATTCCAGTGCTAATTGAGTGTATTTTATTGACATTTTCTCTAGATGAAAACAATTCTCCATCTGTCTGTCTGTCTGTCTGTCTGTCTGTCTCTTCACTCTGTAGTCCTGGCTGGCCTGGAATTTCCCATGTAGACCAGACTAACTATAAACTGGCAGAGGTCTACCTTCCTCTACCTTCTGAGTGCTGAAACTAAAGACATGGGCCGCCATGCCCAGCCTTCATTCTAATTCCTAATAATTGGAACTATTTAAAAAGTGTTCTGGTATGGATATCCAGTCATTCTGAGTATGTTTTGTGACAGTGTAATGAGGTTTCTTGCATGCAGAATCCATGTTGACAATGGTCTGTGTCTAACATTTTTAAGCTTTTTCCAGCTTAGTACATTGAGTAACGAGAGGTACAGTCAGCTTCAAGATTGGGGCAATGGAGATCATATGGCCTGTCTAGCCTGTGTTTTGTCTTCTAGATCAGAGAAACTTCCTGCCTGAACAAAAATCAATTTTCTGCCTTTTGCTTTTTGCTTGATTAGAATAGCTAACAGTCAGAAACCGTCATGGATGTGCATCACACAGAAGATGCAGATAAAATGTCCACACTGAAAAAAAAAACCAGGGAACTCAGATCTTATTAATGCTAAGAAACCTACTTTGTGATATATCTAATGAATTAAAATTCAACCAGAGAATTATTAATATTCTTGACAACAAAAACAAATTCTCAATGCACATTGGAATCTGTAGCAAGACATAAAACAGAACCCTTTGGCGAGAGCTCACCTTTCCTTTGCCGTCTACAGTTATATTAAATTTAGATGCTATTTTTTCCCTTCTCTATTTTTCTGTGCAAATTGACATCAGATAGGCTATTTTCTTGTTAGTACTATATGTGCAATGGCCTGAGGCTGGTTGGAATATTGTTGACCTGTCTTGCCTTGGTAGAAATATCATTCGAAAGTCCTCTAGAACCTTCTGCAAGCTGGATTCTCTTCATTGGTTCTCTTAATGTATTCCATTTAGGAAAGCACATTAGGGGAGTAGTCCCATTTGTGCACAGGCTTCCTTTGTGGTCAAGGGAGGGAGTCCACCCTATCTAGCATACAACCACAAAGATGACAAGAAATGGCTGGGGAAGAGGGTCTGGCATAATAGTGTCCTCATTCTAGGCCCACGTGTAAGAGTCAGCTTTTCATTACTATGACAAAATGCCTGAAGGAATCAACTTAAAAAGAGGAAAGGTTTGTGTGTGTGTGTGTGTGTGTGTGTGTGTGTCCTGCACTTGTGGCATACATGTGGAGGTCTGAGGACAGCTTGCAGAAGGCTCTTTCCTTCCATTGTATGGGTCCTAGGGATCAGTCTCAGGTTGTCAGGCTTGGCAGCAAGTGCCCTTACCTGCTGGGCCATGTCACTGGCACTGTAGCTGGCTTTTAAAGTGTTTTTCCCTTGACTTAGAAAAGAAGAAATTGTGTAGTTCTTATATGATGATGATGATGATGATGATGATGAACCAGGAGGAGGAGGTCCAGCCTCTGACTCCGGTTCAAGTGCTGTACACATAGTCCTTCCCATGAGGCACTTCCACCCATGTCTGATGATGGGGATCACAGCACCAGCTCTGAGCATTCTGAAGCTAGGAACCTGAGAAGCAAGGTGGTGGTTTGTAATAGTAAAGGACAGAAGGAGAGTCGGTCACTGGGGAGGGGACACTAGGGAATTCAAAGGTATTTACACCCTCATGGGTGACAGTTTGTCTCATCTTGTTAGACCTTAATGAGGGAACATTAGGCTGTGTACTCTGAAATAACTCCTGTGACATTTGCAGACGTTTGTCAAAGGTGGACTTCTCAAGCAGCCGAGCTTGAGACTTAGCATCACTGCAGACAGTAGAGACTTGGGCTTAGCATCGCTATAAATGATGAACCTGTTCGTTTCCCCCAACCCCTCAAAGTCACCCCAGCCTAAGCATTTCAGGAACACACTCTACCACCACCTTTTGTTTTTATTTTATTTTATTTTATTTTATTTACCACTTTTTGTTTCACTGTTTACTTTTGAGACAGAGTCTTACTAGGTTGCCCAGGCTGGTCTTAGATTTGCTCTGTAGCCTAGGCTACATTCTCACATTAACCTCACATTCTCCTTCTTCTGACTCTCAAATAGCAGAGGCCTGCATCTCCAGGCCTGGACCTTCTCTTATACTTAACAAGTTTTTTTAATCTTCTTTTTAAATTTTTATTAATTACAGTTTATTCATTTTGTATCCGCCCTGTAGCTCCCTCCCTCCTCCCCTCCCAATCCCTTCCTCCCTCCCCTTTCTCCACGAATGCCCATCCCCAAGTCTACTAATAGGGGAGGTCCTCCTTTCCTTCCCTCTGATCCTAGTCTATTAGGTCTCATCAGGAGTGACTGCATTGTCTTCCTCTGTGGCCTGGTAAGACTGCTCCCCCCTCAGGGGGAGGTGATCAAAGAGCAGGCCAGTCAGTTCATGTCCCCATTACTATGGGACCCACTTGGATACTGAACTTCCATAGGCTACATCTGTGCAGGGGTTCTAGGTTATCTCCATGCATGGTCCTTAGTTGGAGTATCAATTTCAGAAAAGACCCCTGTGCCCAGATTTTTTGGTTCTGTTGCTTTCCTTGTGGAGCTCCTGTCCTCTCCAGGTCTTACTATTTCCCACCACAGAGGGCCTCTGAAAGGCTCTGCCCTGCAGACTATCAAAGCAGATGCTGAGACTTATGGCCAACCTTTGGGCAGAGTGCATTGAATCTTAACAAGTTTTATACTTGTTAGTTTTCCGCAGTCTTCAGTCATGAGACGGGCACACCCAAGCATCAGACATATGGAAATCAGGTCCCGTAATCACATCAACATGGTGAGGATTAGATGACTTAGGATTTTCGACATGGCCTGGCTCTCAACACACCGGAACTCTCATTATCCTCACCGTGGTTATTTTCAACAGATGATGCCAGTCTTACTGGTTGGCAGGTAGATGTTCCCACATCCTGCCAAAGTTAGTTATGCTTCCAAAATAACTTTTTCTGATATTTATAGCATTTTAATCTCTTTGGATATTGATATCTGATGCTAAGTGGCTTAAACAAAAAATGCTAGCATCTGTCTCTATTAATATATTGAAAAAAATATTTTTAACAAATCATCACATGCTCTTTGTTAGGCACTGTGTGACATTAACATTTGAGGACCCTTTGGAAAGAGACACTGTGTCATTGCCATGACAAAACACCATGGCTGAGGAAACTTATTAAAAAACATTTAATTTGGGGCTCACAGTTCTAGAGGACTGGAATCCGTGACCATCATGGTGGGGAACATGGTGGCAGGCAGGTAGGCAGTCAGGCATGGTGCTGGAATAGTGCCTAAGAGCTTACATATAGATCCACAAAACAAGGCAGAGGGGGAGAGAGAGAGACAGAGACAGAGAGAGACAGAGGGGAGGGGAGGGGAGGAAGGAGAGGAGAGAAGAGAAGAGACTGGGAATGGCTTTTGAAATTTCAAAGCCCACCCCCCAGTGACACATATCTTCCAACAAGGCCACACCTCCCAATCCTTCCCAAACAGTTCCACCAACTGTGGAGCAGGTATTCAAATATATGAGACTGTTGGGGCCATTGTTATTCACACCACCACAAAAGCCTTGCCTTGCAGTTATGTCTTCCTCTGCCCTATAATAAGGTTTTGAGTTTTGTAGGCTTACACTGATACACTGATTCTCTGTGCTCAGAATAAGTGGGGCTGCAGAAAGACAGAAGGATACAAAAAAACAGAGCTGTTGTAAGGAGAGCGTTGGGGCAGAGTGCTGGGTCTAGAAATTTACACTGTGTGCAGGCTGCTTCTGCCTGGAATAACTTTATCTTTACCAGTGCCAGATTCAGGGTGATAGTACTATGCATCATAGCTTTGACTTTATGCTCAGTGAAACACTGCTTCAGCTTCTAGACTGGCATAAAAAATGGTTATTTCTCTTTTCAAGAGGCTGAACAGCATGGTAATGGTGCCATTGAATGGGCTGTCAACTTGAATAGGAATGTCCTTGAGTGCATGAGAATTCACATGAATGTGGTCCACTTAGCAAAACCCTGTTTTGCTTTTTAAATGACATGGACTGGAGAGGAAGTATTCTCATTTAGTGGCGCTAAGCCTTCCTGAGCATCAGCAGTACCAGCCTGGCTGCAGTGGTTCCTCCAAGAGGCTTGGGCAAATGTTGCTTTTCCTTGGCAGTGTAGGTCGCCCTTCTTGTTTGTCCTAGACAGTGCAGTGCATTCTCCATTCCTTCTCCTCCCTTCCCTTGCCACTATTGACATTTGTGAGTGAGAGGTTTGTGCTTTTGAAAAAGTTCCTTTAAGGAAATGATTAGATTTGTCTCACAGGAACATTTATTGGTTTTTTGGAGGAGACCAGTAGCTTCAGGCCCTAGCAGCTGATCCCCTTGGCCTCTGTAGCATTCAAGATATTTGTTAAGGCATTTCTTTAGAATCAGCATGTGGGAAAGAGATGGTGAAGTGGCTGGTATGTAAAGACATATTGGATGAGCTGTGGTACATCCCGGAGGCAGCATCAGTGACCACAGAGGTCGGTGTGGCATCAAGTGACCTTGGTGGTGTGGAGTCAAGTAGCCTTCATAGATGTCCCTCACTGCATTGAGGTGACCAGACTTTTGCCCATCTTCTATGATTTCCTATTACATATGGGGTACCGAGGCAGGGTGTGTCCTCAGGCTAAGCAATCCTATGCAGCTCAATAATCCATGACAGGACCAAAAGTCAGAGACAGTCTGTTAGCCGCATCTCCAACAGAGGGAACAGTCAGTCTTTCCCTGGAGAGAAAGCTGACTAGAGCACGGAATGTCTTCTGCGGTTCATACACCAAATACATATCCTTCCCACACAGGACCACCATCATGGTCATTTAGATGTGCTACTGGGAATCCAGCCTGGTACTTCCTACCCCCAGTCAGTGTCCAGGCCATGAGGTCTTCTCTGAAGGACTGCAGTATCTGCCTTGTGGGAAATTTGATTGAAAAATATAGACTAATTAGCAGATGGGGCTTAATATAGTACAGAATATATAGAGAAGAAGAGAGTAAGCTTTCAAAATAAATGCATTTGGAATATTAGCATGCTGCTAGCCCGTGAGCTTACGTTCTTAGGAGGATGAGTTGACTTGGCTCTGTCTCTTGAATTTGGTAAATCCCTGAATAAGCTCTGGACAGCTTTCAGTCCGCACACACACCTGGGTCTGGGGGATGGACTGCATAAGCACTCTGTCTTCAGCCGTGTAGCCACGACATTCCATATGGCACCCTCCAGATAACAGGAACTGCCCTTTCCATTACAGACATCGATGAGTGCAGCACCATTCCCGGAGTCTGCGATGGCGGCGAGTGTACAAACACAGTCAGCAGTTACTTCTGCAAATGTCCCCCTGGATTTTATACCTCTCCTGATGGCACCAGATGCGTAGGTGGGTTTCATTACAGATGGCGGGCACGGTTTTTATACATTATCCATAATGAACATCTCTCTGAGTAAGTTTGTTAATGGGACCAGTTGAGGGGAAGATGAGCATTTATGGAAATGCATTCAACAGTAGAGTGCCCTGTTAGCCAGCAGAGGCATCTTGTGTCCTCATTTACGGATTTGTAGACGTCCTCAGTCTGCGAGTTAAGGTGCAGTCAACTTCACCTAACCAGGCTGTCTCTCCATGCCTACCTTTAGTCATTTTTCAGAATCTGTGTTGATCTAGGTCTGATAATTGGCAATAATCTTTAAATTGGTCTAGCTTTCATACAATCTGCTGTCTTACCTTCTTAAAATAGTGATTTGATTAAATGACGCTCTTGCTTAAATATCTCAAGTACTTTTCACCAGGACATGGAAACTAGTGATTTTCAATCTGTGTCCCGTGGTTTCACACAAACTGCAGGCATGTTAGTGCCTACATAGATACACACTCCAGGAATAGCAATTCTGTTCCTAACTATTGTGGTGTTCTGCTTGCATGAAGACAGAAATTAAACAAAGGGTTATTTCTTTATTTTTTTCAAAATATTTTATTTGATTTTTAATTAAGTATGTGTGACTCTGTGCACCAGTGAGAACAGGTGCCTATGGAGGCAAAAGAGGGTGCTGGATTCCTGGGAGCTGGAGTTAACAGGAAGTTGTGATCCTCCTAATATAGGTGCTTGGCACCAAGCATAAGCCCTCTGCTGATGTCATGTGTATCAAGAGCTGCCAGTAACCCAATGGCAGCTTGTCATTTCAGCCCCAACAGTTCCCATTTTACTACACCGATCAAGAGTCTGAGGTGACATGGCATCAGTTAATTTGCAAAATAATAGTCATTAGCCTGTTAAAAGGTTACCCTCGGCACACATAGGTCCCAGCTTTGCTCTGAAGGAGAAACCATCCATCTGCAAATTATATGTACACATTTCATAATTTGGTCAAGTGTTTACAACTGGGTTTTGACCACCAAGCTGGGATACAATCAAGCCTGAGGCTCTCTCCCCATTCTTACTAGCTTTTGGGCTCCGTGCCCGAAATATTTACTAACATGGCATATAAAGATTAGTAGCTTTGAAGCTTTTCAAGTTAAAAGGTAGAATTTTCATTTTGCCACCATTTTCATGGACAGGCACCACATTGTGGGCTAGCTGGAATAAAACACATACTTGTTGCGATGTCTGCCCATGAACCAGAACCAACACTTCCTGGGAATTGCATCTGTACCAGCTGGTGGTCATAAGTGCCACTCGGAAATGGCCTAGTGTTTGTGAGGCCGGCCCTTAGTCCTTCTATGGTTTGTTTAGGTTTCCTTCTTTGCTTAAATTAAATAATGTGAATGCTCCCAAATTACGCATGTTTATCTTTAAGTATTTCAACAATGAAGCCATCAGTCTTTAAAGGCTTTGTGTTCTTAAGAATGATTCAGACAAGTGTACCTGGATGACCCTTTGTGACAAAGCTTGACACTTAATATTCAGGCTTAGGGCACATAGGGACAGGGTTTTGACTGCCGAAATTTCACGTTCCAAAAGCAATTCCTGCAAATCTTATGTTAAGTGATAGGCGTATTTCAGATATTATTCACTTTTCACAATTTGATTGTGTGCAAGACTGTAAAGAGGTGCATTTTCCTTGACGAGCCACACCCTCCACATGTGGAGATAGAGATAGGTGTCTGCACTTTGCTGTGATCTCCCCTCTTCACAGGAATATCTCAGGGGCATGTCCTGTGCTCGGAGCTCTTTTTGGTAGCTGAGAGTTGTACCACAGTGTGTCAGCTGTTGTCATGACAGTCAGACATGATGTAATCCAATAAAAGTGATCTATACGAGTGTGCCTCACCATGCTGCTTTGAGAAGATACTTTTCTGCCAAGAAGAAAAGAACTCATCTAGAACTGCTGGATCCCTATAGGACTAAGAATCTGCAATCGTTGAGGCTTTGGAATTTATTCATAATTAATCATTTGAAAAAAAATTACTTCAAGCCTCAGGACAAAAGGGAACCTGATTACTAAGCATTAGATCTGACTGAAAACTGGCTTGTCCCTTTAAAACACAACCTCAAATGGATCTGAGGCACAATTTCAGACTGAAACCTAGTGCCCATGCCACAGATTAGTGTTGTTTTTAAATGCCTTTCTATAAATGTTTGCCAAAATGGCTAAAATTAAGTAATTTAAACTAAAGACAGCCAGGCTGTCTTTAACATGGAGACACGTCTTTATGAATAACTGTCACTACCAATGATTCTCGTAGCCTTCTCCCCCCCCCCCCGTGGCACATTGATTTTAACCACTTCTTCTCACCTTGGGTATGGAATGTGGAATTTTGGCCAAGTGCCCCAGCATGCAAGGGCAAGGTGTGAGACGGACATTTCTGATTGCATAAAGGCCCGGTGGAATGCTCCACAGTTTCCTCTCCAGAGCTCACACGTGTGGGTCAGTCTATTGGAGCTCCAGGGGGAGACGTGGAGGTGTTGAGGCAGAGGTGTCCCAAGCTGGATCACAGAGACTTGATGACTTGATGTGTTTTGCCTTTGTGTTCTGTCTCTCTCAGATGTTCGCCCTGGTTACTGCTACACCACTCTGACCAATGGGCGCTGCTCTAACCAGCTGCCCCAGTCCATAACCAGAATGCAGTGCTGTTGTGATGTTGGCCGATGCTGGTCTCCGGGGGTTGCCGTGGCTCCTGAGATGTGTCCTATCAGATCAACTGGTAAGAACCCATCTATAGTGTCCACAGCATAGCACCCCCCTCCCCCAAGCCCATGGCAGTGTGTGCAGTGCAGAGCCAAAGGAAACGCAGGAATATGAGTAAGATTCCAGAAACGTGAAGTGTGGCCATGGAGGAATCCCCCAGAGGACGCACAGGTAAAGGCTTGTTTCTAAATCTGCTGGAGACTTGGCTCTCTCGTTGCTGTGGAGCAGCAGCCTCCTCAGGAGGCCTTTGTTTCCCCTTATCCTCAGTGAGGGATGTGGCGGCTCTGCTGTGGCTCTTCCCAGCTCAGTAGGATAAAGCCCCTAGTGCTTCCACCTCCTCTTTCCCTAGCGTTCGTTATTTTCTCCTTCTGTAAGCCCTGTTGTTTTTGAATCCTTCAGATCTTCCTGTTTGTCATATTCCCCTCATTTCCGCTAGAAGCTTAGCATTCTGTGATCTGAATGATGGGGGTGCCTCCCAAGTGGCCAGTGAGAGATCCTGCCTTATACAATTCCTAAAGTGTTGCACGCTTGACAGTAGCTCTAAGACCTCTTCATGATGTCTTAGACAGCATTGCAATCTTGTATTTCTCATGCTCTCTGTACTTCCATAGTAGTTAGCATAACCTTGCTCGTAAGAGATGCTTGGGTAGAACATGCAGCTCATTAAATATGATTTTCTCCATAAATTCCAATGAAAAAGTGACCTTTTAGTTCTGTTCAATTTGATTCCTGAAAGGCATGGTCAAATCAGAGATTTGAGGTGAGGTGGTGAACTGAAGCGGGGCGGGACCCGGAGCTGATGTAATGGTTTTGAGTGTGCTGCTCATAGGAGGGGCCATTCTCATCACAGGTTATAGAACCATTCGTGGATGTCAGTATAAGCTGGCATTCAGTGCTGAGAATTGCACGTGTGAATTAAAGAACTAACCTAATCTTTCTGGGTCTACATGCATACATACATACATACATGTGGTTCAACAGGTGATACATTTTGGACACTTGCTGTTTATACCCTAAAAAGTAAACCTTCCTCCTAATTTGCTGCAGAGTGGTCACTAGCTCACTGTTTAGATGCACATGACTTCCTACCAAGATGCGTGACTTGGGTACCCAGAAAAATTGCTTCTCAAATGTACATATCAGTTTTGGGAATTAGTAACATTCATTGGATTCCTTGTGTTGAGACCTCGAGTAGACAACAGAAGACAGTAGATGCAGGAACTGGGAGGAAGGGCTCAGACAGGAAGACACACGTTCTTGTGTGTGACTTTTCAGCGAGCTGAAAGACATGGCCGGACAGAGTCATAGAGCGAAGCAGACTGATTGTGCAAACTAATTTGCAGCTCTGCTTTTGTGTGTTCAAGTCTTTCAAGACAGTACTGCTGAGCTCTGAGCTTCATTTGTGCAAAGTGGTGTCATGAGAAGGAGGATTCAGGCCTTTTTTTCCTATTTCTTTTTTTAAAACAAACAAACAAACAAATGAACAACAACAACAAAAACTCAAAACTCTGTGTTTCATCTCTGAGTTGAATGGAGACATAAGAAGTAAAGATCACTGAGAAAAATGATCTCTGGCTGCTGTTCCTTAATGTACATGCGCTCACAGATAAAACCATCTCTCTGTAGAGAAGAAGGAGTTTAGGGCCCAGTTAGAGACTCGTCCTACAGGGTTAAGATGAATTTAATGGTGTTCTTAAAGTAATATACTCACCTAATTAGCAGAAATGCTAATAAGCCATCCAACTTCTTTTACAAATCTTAAAAGAATTTTAAATCTAGGCTGACCTGGTGCTTACAAGTTCTTGAAAACAAAGTGTTTCCTTTAATAGAGTCAAGATTCAGTTAAATCCAACACATACTGAAATCCTCTTATATGTAACTTACAGGACTAGGCTGAGAGTGAGAATTAGTTATGGCTTATGTATGGTCCAGACTTAAAGTACAGCATAGAAATGTGGTGAAAACATGCTCAGGGAACAATTGATGTGGTGTGTGTAAATTTTGTAAAGAAGAGTCATTGTAGTTGTAGAAAAAGGAAATGTTGCGTTCTGAGTCAGGAAAACACAGACAAGGAACATTCCCTTCCAAACACAGAAGTATACCAAGAATTTGTGGGTCAAAAGTCCACATAGATAATAGAGCACAGTAATGGAATTGTCTGGAAGCTTGAACTAGGTCTGAGTTACAGGTGTGAATAAGACTGAAGAGTGTTCAAGTGGACTAGTTAGAGGCAGCAGAGTCTGTGAAGTTCGGTGTGGCTAGTCAAAAGTAAATTGGCAGGATGTCCCACGAGGTTGAGTTGTGAAAGTATTGCAGTAGTTCACAGGTAAAAAAGAAACATTGGCTTAATCTAGGATAACGGTTAACACTATGTAGGAAATATCTACATAAAAATCACTTTGACTGTAATAATAAAGTTATTGACCTTCTAGCCAAAAGCAAAAATGAAGAATGCTGCAGGATGCCTGTGGCCGTCTGCAAACGAGTAAAACAAACATAGCCTGAAGCGAGGCGCTGTCAAAATCAGGGACTCTCGAAACTCAGAGTAAAGAGGTTGCGAACCTAGCAAAGATTTCTGTTTTTACAGAGACCTGCCATTATTTAAGAAATAAAATAGTATCCAACCCCAAAATGTGCAAACACAGGCAAATAGACCATCAGGGTACCCCAGCTCACAGAGTCCCTGGGCAGCACTCAGAAGCCCCACAGCGGAGGCCTGCCTTCTCCTTTCGTCCAGTTGTGTTTAATAGACAAACCTGCAGCGCGCTGTGCTGGACTTCCTACTTTCCACATTTCTTAACAACTCATCCATCCGATGGCTTTAAATATTACCTTTCTCCCGATAACTGAAAATTTTGACTTCTTCTCTGGACTCCAAACTCTCTTCAACAATTGTTGTATGATATCTCCATTTGGCATCTGCTAACTCAAATGCTCTAAGTGAAGTTAGGCTTCTGCGCATCACACGGCCCCCATATCCTGACAGTTTCCCTCTCATAGTAAAGGACAACAGTGTTTACCTAGCTGAACAACCAAAGTACCTGTGGTTATTCTTTATTACTTATGCCTGAGGCTCTGACATTTTTGCCATCACCAAACACCACCATTTACTTATGCGTTACCCTGGGACAATTAATTTGTGGGCTCTATCAGTTCCATCACTACTTCCTGTGCGTATCCATCATTATCTTCTCCTTGGTTTTCCATGTGAGTCTTTCTTCCCTCCAGTACTTTTTCTCTATATCAGCAAGAGTGATCTGAAAAGATTCTTGTGATCCCGTCTGGCCCTGCTAGAGACTACAGTGACTTCCCTTTGCATACAAAATAAAACCGAAGTCTTACAAGAACAAGAACAAAACAGACAAACAAAATGAACAACAACAGTCAGGCCTCATGTAGCCTGGGCTGACCTTATACTCACTATGTAGCCAGAGGGGACTTTGAACTTCCACTCCTGCTCTGCCCCTTGCGTCATCTTGCCCTTATTTTGTGTGTCTGTGAGTTTTAAAATTAACATACAGCGTAATGGATTTCATTTTAGCAATCTCATTCATTTGTGTCATTCTATGACACGAGCCTGCTGATGTGCTTTTCAGATCCTTTTGACAGCGGTGGGGAGGGGGTGCTGGGGGAAGGAAGTAACACCTAACATGATTCCCAGCGGGCTTCGGTGTGTAAATGTCTTTCTAGATTTGGAAGGGACACATGGCACCTGCTCTGGAGACATTTCTGTTGATGTGGTTGTTTACATTCCGAGTTATTCTCTCAGTGTGGTTATCGTGTATTAAATGTATGAATGAGGTGTTTATTCTGATTTCTCTAAAGAGATTATTTCTCAGGCCTCCAGGCAGCCGTGGCTCTCCTGACTGTGTCCTGTTGTGTTGTATTCTTCCAGAGGATTTCAACAAGCTGTGTTCTGTCCCTCTGGTAATTCCTGGGAGACCAGAATATCCTCCCCCACCCATTGGTCCCCTTCCTCCAGTTCAGCCCGTTCCTCCTGTCTTTCCTCCTGGACCTGTGATTCCAGGCCCTCGGCCACCTCCAGACTATCCGTACCCATCTCCATCACGGGAACCACCAAGTAAGAATCGAAAACCACCTCCTCACTTTCTCTTGTCTTAATAACTCATATTTTTGGCTTATACCACTTCCATCTTTAAATATTTTCACCAATTGTTAGGTTAAAAAATTTTGCATAGCTTTGCAGGTTTCTGAGTTTTCCAGTTTTATAAGTAAGAACGGAAGCCTTGTATGTTCCAGAGATGAATGTGCTTTTGTTATTGATATTCTCAATCAAATGTGGGAGGGGCATGGGAAAGAATGAAGTCATATTCAGAGAACAAATTAATGGCAAAAAAGGTATGAAATTATACTTTAGGTCCTATAGTGTACAAAGTAGTTTGTTAACTGCCAATGCCTCGCTGCCATAGTTATTTACCCAAACTGGAGACTTGAGAGTAAGGGGTGGGTGGGGAGGGACAGGCAGAGAAGCCTGCAGGCTGTGGCACCTCCCTCCTATGCCAGGTGCAACGGGCTCTCTAAAGTCCAGATGGGATTGTGCTCTAATGGCTGGCTCACCCTTGGTGGCTCTTCCTTTAGAACTTGGTATTTTGTTCACTCTTAAGAGCTGACGTCATAGACGAGTAATTTTAATGGGGTTCAATGCCCTTCTCCTAGGGGTGCTGCCTTTCAACGTTACCGACTACTGTCAATTGGTCCGCTATCTCTGTCAAAATGGGCGCTGCATCCCAACCCCTGGCAGCTACCGGTGCGAATGCAACAAGGGCTTTCAGCTGGACATCCGCGGGGAGTGCATCGGTACGCAACTGATCACGTGACTGGAAAGGAGGGATTTTTCAGTTCTTTTGCAATTATCTGTGTCTTTGTCAGCGCTCTGTGGCTGCGAAGAGACACCATGACCACGGCAACCCTTTTAAAAGAAAACCTTTACTTGGGGCTTGCTTACAAGTTCAGAGGTTTAGTGCATTACTGTCATGGAGGAGAGCAGGGTGGCAGGCATGCAAGCATGGTGCTGGAGAGTAGCAGAGAGTTCTACATCCAGAGCTGCAGGCAGAAAGAGACACTGGGCCTGACCTGAGCATTTGAAACCCCAAAGCCCAACCTCAGTGACACACTTCCTGCAATAAGGCCACACCTACTCCAATAAGCCATACTTCTTAAACCCTGTCAAGCAGAGCTGCCATTCCCTAATGGCCAAGCATTCAAATAGATGAGCCTATGGGGGCCATTCCTATTCAAACCACCAGAGTCTGTATTGGTTCTCTATTGCTGTTGTAACAAATTGGCTCAAACAGTGGCTCCAGACAGTAGGCCTTTATTATCCTTGGTTCCAATCCAGGGCGTAAAAGCTTAGTGTGGATAGTGTTGTGTCTTCAGAACCTCTGGGAGAGAAAGAATCCCCTGACTGTCTAGAATTTCTCAGACTCTGGAGCCAAGCAGAGCACCATGGCCTTTCTTTATGTATCCATCCAGGAGGGCAATGTCTTCAGTAGCATGACGCAAGGTGATTTTGCCACCAAGAAACTTGTAGACCAATAAGGCTTTGCCGAGCCTTTGCTTACTCATAAGCAGCAATGTAGACCAGTGGGGCCTGCTACTGAGTATTTAAAGCAAGTGCAGCACTTTGCAACTAAGACTTTTGAGACCACCCGGGGAAGGTGATTCATGAGAACCTCCCTTTAAACAAACATCTATCTCTTCATGTTTTGTCCTCACATTTTTTATTAGAACAGCAGGAGATGCTTAGACATGAGGCAGACTTTCTTTGTATTAAAAAAAATAATAGAAACCACTTCTGCAGTAACTGTTAGTCTCTTTGATTTTTTTTTCAGTTCTGGGAGTTGAAGCCAGCGTTTTATATATGCCAGGCTAGTGTCCTACCAGTTAGTAGCATCCTTACTGCTCTTCTCTTTTTATTTTTGAGACAAGGTCTTACCAAGTTGTCTAGATAAGCCTTGAACTTGTAACCTTTCTTCCTCAGACTCCTAGTAGCTGGAATAACTGGAAAGCCCTGTGCTTTCACATCTGTCTGTCTGTCTATTTGATTTTCTTAGGCCAGACTCACATAAGGAAAAAAAAGTGTGTTTATATCTCAGAGCATATTCATATTCTCTGAAAATGGCGCAAGGGAAGAATGCAGCTAACTGCTTAATTTGCAGTGGGAAGAAGCCTGGGGCATTGGAGTGGGGAAGGGAAAGACATGGTCATTATGCAATTTCCCTTTCTTTTTCCAAGTTTTGCTTTGTCGAGAAAGGGTTCCGATATACAACCTTGGCTGACCTGGAACTCACTATGTAGTCCAGGCTGTCCTCTAACTCATAGAGATCTGCCTGCCTCTGCTAGGATTAAAGGTGTGTGCCAACACCCGGCTTTCTTTTCTTTCTGTCTTTCTTTCTTTTTCTCTCTCTCTCTCTTTGCTTCCTTCCTTCCTTTCTTTCATCCTTTCTCTTTCTTTCCTTTTCTTTTTATTCTTTTTTTCTCTTTTTTTTTTGAGACAAGATTTCTCTGTGTAGCCTTGGTTGTCCTGGGCTTGACTTGTAGACCAGGCTGGTCTCAAATTCACAGAGATACGACTGTCCCTACCTCTCAGGGTGCTAGGATGAAAGGTGTGCCCCACCCCCATCCAGCTTTGGTATTTTCTTATCTTAAGCGAAAATGTTTTTTATGCATGAAGGAACCTATCAAGCCTTGGAATTGTGGGCTATTGTGCGAGTTTTCACTAGCACGTGCTGTTTTACAGATGTTGATGAATGTGAGAAAAACCCATGCACCGGTGGTGAGTGCATCAACACCCAGGGCTCCTACACGTGTCACTGCCGAGCTGGCTACCAGAGCACCCTCACCAGGACAGAGTGCAGAGGTAAGGGGCTCTCGGGGCCTGGGGTGGCATCCGTCCCAAAGGAAGGCTTTGCTTTGAAGGAACCAAATAAACATAAATGCCAGGAGCTAGTTCTTCTATCTTTCACACCCACACACCACCCACTCACACACACACACACACACACACCGTTGCTTTTTTTTGTGCCTTATTCCAAACATCATTTCTCTGCGGATGTTGCTATAAAATCTGGCAAGCATTCAGATTATTTTAAAAGCTGTCCATGTGCCTTGGGGAATAAGCTTGTTTTCACTTTTTTTGAGTTATTTCTGCTGGTTGCTCATCTTCCATCCGGGAGGTAGGGGACGTGGTTACTCTGCCTGACAGAAACTGGGGAAAGGCTCTGGTAGAATGGCGTGGCACGAAGTTCTCTACAGAGAGGAGGGTGGAGGGACTGTGCTCCACACAGGTCAGCAGACAGCAGCATTATCACCGAGGATTGCCTGAAGGGATGACTCTCTGGTCCTTTCTCAGGCCTGCTGGTCAGAGCCAGCATTTGGCACGCTCCCCCCTCCCCCCCCCCCCGCCATCTGTATGCATCCTGAAGTTTCAGCAGTACTGTAGATGACTTCTTAGAAAGGTTCTCTTCTTCCTTCTTCAACTCCTCCTGTGACCCTTGAACCCCCTCTCAGATTCATTACCTCTTCTTTAATTCCTGTTCACATCCCTCCACCCACACTGATACAGCTTGAGCATCCATTTCCCATTGCTGGTATGTAAATGTTTAGGGCTGACTGCTAGGTATTAGATAACCTATCATGAGGCTCGTCCCGGAAAACTCCCCCTTTCTCGGCAGCCATTGATTCTCTGTAGCTCTTCATGTAGGTGTGGAGCCTTGTGAGATTTTCCCTGTCCGTGTTGGCATAGCACAAGTTTATTTCTTCTATAATTTATTGAATTGTCCGGTAGGCCTTTGGTTAAGTGACATTTATGTAGCAAGTTTCTGGGGTGGAAATGAGTAAGATACACTGCCCATCCTTCAAGAGCTGAGAGCTTAACCTGTATGTTCAGCGCAGAATGAGTCATGGGTCATCAGTCCCATAAAACTAGATAAAAGTAAGTGAGCACTATTAAATACGAGGCAGGCAGGGAGATTCGTGCCAACAGTGTGAATCTACTAATATGAGATGGGTTTGTTTGCCTCCTTTAGCAAACGCCCTTTGTGTGAATTGAGCATGTTTGATGTTCATCCCTGAGCTACTTTCAGGGATGACTGGTCAGATTTGGAGTAACATTACCATCAGGGTATTTAGGTACAATGCCTAGCAATGTCAATTTTGAGCAGAAAGAGGAACCTAGAAGCACAGTATTTCTACTAACAATTCTACTAACAGCCTACAATTATAAACCTGAATAGGTTGACCATTTTGCTGGTTTAAGAACCCTCTGAATGCTTTAGCTGTTAAAGTAATTTGAATGTGAGTGGTGTGCTGGACATTTCTCAATAGAAGAAATCCCTGTTGAGAGACTTTGCTACTTAGAAGCTAAGAGAAATTGTTGAGAAGGGCTTGGCTGGAACAAGATCTGGCCAGGACATATGATTATTCTCCGCCTGAGGCCTGGTTAAAGCTGAGGGTGACCCAGGCCTCCTGGACCATTTCTTACATGGTGGTAAATTTACCGAGTGGAAGAACACACCTATGCTGTTTGGGGACAAGGGTCTCTGCAGAGAGACCCGGAAGGCTGGGTAGTGGAAAGCAAGTGTCAGTGATAAACTTTTATGCTATCTAGAAGTCCATGGTGTCCCTCATGGCATTTTGAAAGTAGTGAGAAGAGAAGATGGACTCTTTTTCTTGTTTATTTTAACCTCAAAAAATATATAAAATGTTAAAAATTGGTTCAAGAAGATGTGGATTTTTACTGTCTTTCTTTGTAGAGCAAGACAGGTTTTAGTGAGCATTAAGAATAAAGGAGGAGGAAAAAAGAGAAGAGATCAGAGGGGTTTGGCACGAAGATCAGACAGAAGAAAAGCCCAGACTGCTTCAGCTAGTCCAATGGCTCACACAGAAACCACTGTGGGATCAGCCTGGAAGCAGAATGCGTAGGAGGGTCAACCACAGACACCGTGCAGACGCTGGGCAGACAGGATAACTGGACAGGTCGTAAATGCACATTCCTCACTAGGGCGTGCAGGACGCTCACACTCAGGGCCTTCACTCAACGCGGATGCGTTGCTCTCCTCCAGCTCAGCCTGGTTCTGTATCTTTAGGGAACGGGGCATGGGGATGATTGTAGGTTTCAGGGACAAGACTGTGTGATCCATCCTCTTTGAAGGCCATCCATTTGTAGTCCTCAAGACAGAAGGAACAGTCTCAGGCTGCCTTTACCTTGCTGTCTAACAGGTTTTTAATTATGGGGTTTTAATTTTGAAATTAATATTTTTAGTTTATGTCATTTTTAAAGATTACTGGGATATTTATTATTATTATTATTATTATTATTATTATTATTATATGGGGGAAGGGGCACACCCTCCACAGGACCAAGGCTTTGTTTAGTAGGTAGACTAGTCATAAAGTTTAGACTAAGAATCATATGCGTGGTCAATGAAACTATCTTTGTTCCAGAATTGCTGTGAGGCAGGTGGACAGCTTGTAGTTATATGGAGAGTTACTAAGGAGGATTGGGCAATTTCACAAAAAATTGCATTTAGGTTATTATTCTAATATCGTTATAGGATTTACCTTTTAGTCATGTTTGAGATTACATCAGCCAACGGTCAATATAAATAATCACATACACTGCTCAATTAATTATCTAGAAAAATTGTGAATACTCTGTTTCCTTGATATAACTGAGATCTAAGCAGTCTTAATGGAAAGTGCGGGTGAATGTGATCATTAAAGGTTTCTTCCAGTTTCATGTCTTTCTGACAGTGATGATCCCACGTATACCTTGTTATCTGGCACGACATGTATGGTGATGATATCAAATAATTTAAATCCAAGATCAAGGTCCTAACAGAAATGGAGGGACAGAGAAAAGAATTGCAAGTCCCCCACATTAACTCCGTCCTTTCTCATTTTGCCCTCAGACATCGATGAGTGCCTTCAGAATGGCCGGATCTGCAACAACGGGCGCTGCATTAACACAGACGGCAGCTTCCACTGCGTGTGTAATGCGGGCTTTCATGTCACTCGGGACGGAAAGAACTGTGAAGGTAATGGTGATGTCCCCGGGCCTCAGGCTCCCTTCCCACTATAGCCTCAGCATCAGGAGACTTGAACATGACAGAGCCAGCGCTGTGTGAAAGGTCAAACTGTCAAATGCGTCTCACTTATTTCTTCCCAAAAGGCAAGAGTGCATTTCCACAGTGTCAGGACCACAGTCACTTTTGTATATGTCAAACAACGTTACATACACTGGCAGCAATGTGTGTCTGAAAGTACGGGGTGTAAGTGTACCATTACTTCCTCGTTTTATACAACCAGAATTTGTTGGATGCGGAGTTTTCTACAGTAATGACAAACAAAACAGCAATAAACCGCATTTAAGCGCACACCTTCTATAATTGCTTATAATCCTTTTTGTATAAAGTGTCTGCCTGAATGAGACCTACTAACCAGTGTCTGAGCACATAGGATTGCTTCCAGGGAAACTTGGGGTGTGTCAAGGCAGCCTGTTAAATTGACTTCTGATCTCGTCATGTAACCAGCTTCCCTGACGAAGTAAATGTGTCTGCTGTGGATAAGTCTATGGGCCTTCAGCAGAAAGGGAAGAACTCTCCTTATCATGTTTTCTAACTCCTTTAGGAAAGATCCCAACAATCTGTTCATATGTTAAAAGAATTTAAAAATTGTTCTCGGGAACATGTTTGGCAGAATATTATTTGGGTGATTTAATCCACAGACGTGGTGCCAAAATTCCCCATTAGGGTCAAGTCATTTTTTTTAAATAAGAGAAATAAAGAAAAATCATAAATTACTTTAGTCTGACTAAAAGCCTGTAAGTGAAAACAGGTCATGTCAAGAGGTGCAGGCCTCCCGGGAGAGCTTCAATGGCTCACAGACCCGAGTGCCCATGAAATTAAGAACTGTCTCTGTGATCAAAGGGACCTAAATATTAGTAAGCTCAGCTGGATCCCAAAGCCAGGGCTAGCATTTACTAAATCCAGCTTTGCAATATCTACTTCAGATTGCTTGAAATGACACTTTTTCTTCTTTTTTATTATTCTTCAGATTATTTTTTAAGAATTTCATACAATGTAATTTGATCACATTTCCCCTCCTCGGCCCCCAAAGAACCAGGATTTAGTCTAAATACATTTTCATCGCCAGTAGCCTTAATTTTTGTTTCATTTTCAGTTTGTCAGAACGCAAGCCAGTGAACTAACTAAGCTAGCTAAGGCGTTAGCATTCCTTGTGGCTTGTGGTGACCCCCGAAAGGCTTCCGCTACCCTTCGTTGGGTCAACCTGAGCTTGGTATGCCTGTTTCACAAGCCTTCTTTTCTCTTTGTATTTATCATCTGTATGAAAATGAGCCTTAGGCTATACTTTCAAAACATAAGAAAGAAATGGGAGAAGCCAGAATTATATTTATCCAGGCCTGCCTTCTTCTCACCAAGAGAACATGTGTCTCTCTTTCTAGACATGGATGAGTGCAGCATACGGAACATGTGCCTAAACGGCATGTGCATCAATGAAGACGGCAGCTTCAAGTGCATTTGCAAACCTGGATTCCAGCTGGCCTCAGACGGCCGCTACTGCAAAGGTGTGTCCCGGAAGTCCCGGAAGTGTGGTCTTTGCCCACTTTCCTTCTCTCCACCCCTTCTCTGAAGACTCTTCCATATAGAATTCCCCAGAGTCTGATTTGGAAACCTGACTGGTAATCCTCCTTACATTCAGCTGTTCAAACAGCCACAGAGGTAGCCTGATAACTTTTGAAGTAATCTCATTGTTTCATGTATTGGAAGCATAGCTTAGAAGTTCCATTTGTGCTGTTGGAGTTTTAACAAGAGTTGCCGGAGACAAATGTGCTCCTCTCCCCGGCTGTATGAAGTCAGGGATGGGTAGCTTAACTTGCAGGTGCATGATATCAGCAAGAACCAAACTTCTCAGAGCCTTATATGTAGTCAGTCGAGGAAGTCACTGAGTTGACAAGAGCCTTCGTTCACGGCTTCTGCTGCAGGAATGGAGCACCGAAAGGGCAGCATGACGTCACAGGGTGCCTCTTCTGAGAGTTCCTAGTTTTCAGCTCTGGCTAAGGCACCATGGAAGAAAGCCTTGTATGTCTTAAGTTCTTGGCAAAGTGTGCACTTTTCCCAACTTTGAAAGAGCCTCCAGCCCTTGCTTCCAGCCCTTGCTTTCTTTCCTGCATCCCCTGTGACCTTCACATCATTGGCTTGTGTAACATTGTGAAAACCCGCCTTCAGTGGAAAACAGTTTGCTTTTTCAAACTTTGAAGCAGGAAAATGGTTTCTGTGCACCCTGAGCTCTGTGCCAGGAGGAACTGACGTGGGGGAGAGAAGTTTGAGACTTTCTGCAGTAAGATAAAATATCGGGCTGCGCAAATTAAATGCTGTACATGTGGGAAAGAAAAGGGAAGGGTATGATTGATGGGCTATTTGAAATGCCAAGGTATGGTGAGCAAAGTGACAGCCTCTTGGCATTAAATTACGCTGTCTCGGAGGACATTAGGACCTCAAAGCTGAATGTGGGCTCTGAAGCTCTTGGCTCATGGAAATTGTGTCTTCTCCATAAACAGCTTGTTGAATTGTGTGGAAGAGCTGATGGTTGTACTGGCTCACCTGAACTTAGCATTCTGGAGAGAGGGAAGGAGGAAGAGAGAGGAAGGAAAAAGATCAGTTCATAGTATTGTCCTCTCCTCCCCTCCCCCACAGAGCTCAGCTAAACACACTTCAGAGGGAAAAAAAAAAGCAGCCACCTTAAGCAGGTTTCCCTCATGTCATGTTGCTCTTCTCGCTGGGGAATGAGGTTTTCATCTGTCATCCTGAGCCCGCAAACACATGATGCTGAAAGCCCAGTCCACAGCACCTGTGCTGACTGTGGGCTTTATTTCCCGCTGAAAATCCTTTGGGCTGCGTTTTAGAGTGTAGACTTCACTGTTGTACGGGAGGTTTCCGCTTGAACAAAAGACGCCTGGAACAAAAGAGCCAATCTGACTTCACGTTCTTAAATATAACTGCTGTTTATAATACAACCTGAACACCTGACATCTCGGACCACCGGAATGTATTTTGTGCCAGAGAACACAAACTAAGTAAACCACAGAGGTGCTTCACTCCCATTTTCCTTTTTTTAAGATCAGGAGAAAGGAAATAATCGAATACTCTGGTTGTATGTCATAAAAGGACTGCTACAGGGTGGCTTGTTTCTAAGCACCCTTGTTTTTCAAAACTCAGTTTGGGTAACCTTTCCACTTTTTCATATTAATGGGGGAAGTCTCTACTGTTGCTAATATAGGTACAGTGACGTCTTTTCCAGTATATAAGGTCACACATACGATACTAAAAAATACTCAGCAGTGCTTAAGAAAGACTTTACCATGTTTCAGTGGCTTCGAGTGTTGTAACTGACAAAGGGCTGTCATCAAAGTCATCTTGTATTCCTTTCTGTTCTGTCTCCATGATGCTCCTTCTGGGATTTAATGCCTGCCTCTCACTAATTGTCCCAGAGGTCTCAGACAAGGCTGATCCTAGCAGGGATGCCAGCGTGGGTGTGGGTTGCAGAAAGGAAAAGCTTCCCACCGCAGTTAAAGATGCAGTGTGCAATCAGTTTAGATTCTGGCATGGCTGCTGTGGCATGCGTTAGAGTCCTTTGTCTTCTAGTGCTCATTTCCTTCCTCAACCAATTCTGTCTGGTGTTTATGTTCTTCTTTTTGATAGCAGGCATCTTGGAGGTGGGGGGGGGGGAAGATTCTAGTAAGATGGTTTTAATAGAAAAGTACCAAGCTCGGTTGATTCTCTACTTGCCATCTCTGTGTTCCACAATTACCAAATTGAACTTGTTCAATGGTGTTAAAGAAGTGCCTCTTCCTGCTACAGATATCAACGAATGTGAAACCCCTGGGATCTGCATGAACGGGCGCTGTGTGAACACGGATGGCTCCTACAGATGCGAATGCTTTCCCGGACTGGCCGTGGGTCTAGATGGGCGCGTGTGTGTTGGTAAGAAAAAGCTGCAGCCTGATTTATGATAAATACTCCAGTAGTCAGCAACACTTACCAAACATGTCCCTCCCTAACGGATAAGGTACAGTGAATTTTGCTGAACAATAATCTAACAAATTCAGTTCTCTCCTTGAATAAATTGGATACTAGTGTTAGGGATAGAAAAATAAGGTTAAATAAAGGAAGGGCAAGGAAATCCTCACCTTTTCTTTCCTCTTTTCTGCCCTGAATATATTCCCATCTTCAATTTTCTCACAGCTTCCTTTGCAGATAACAGAATTAGCTTGTATATGTACACCATGGTGGACATTTTAATAGGTAATTAACTGTCCAAGGGAACTGCATAATGCCACAGAAACATGGATATTTCAGGGACATGCAATGATGGTTTATGAAGTTTTGAGATTTCTCAAATAACAAGACTTTTATCCAAATTATATTTTTAAAAAGATACTCAGTAAGCCCTTTGAATTAGGAAAGGATTGGACGAAGTTTAAAATTCCTTCTCTAGAGATAAAGATAACACAGCTTAGTTGACCAACATCTGCAGGTTTATATAATGAACCATTTACCGATTAAACTTTCTCCCTCTTGGAAAGTAAACCCAATTCAGACATTCAATAACTGCATGTTTATTTTTGCGCAAGCCGCATTTCTAATAAAGGCCTTACTTATCACAGTGTGAGATCCAACCTTCACGCAGTGTTTACAGAGTTTCTGCTCTCTGCATGCCTAAGGAAGACAGAAATGAATCAAAAATAATCCGAGCACTTAAGGGCCTCACAGTTTGCTCACACTGATAGCCGGAGGAAACTGGTTGGCTCTGGCCATTGGTCCCCACTGCTCGGAAGCTAATGTGTTATGGGGGTTTTGTTTTCTCATTGTCAAGTCCTGAACACACAGGCGTTCTCTGTGCGTTAGAACAGGGGCAATGGAGAAATAAAGGCAGCTTTGGCTTCAGTGGGGTGGGGGGCTTTTGCCTGTTCGAAACGACAGTGTAATGACGGGTGCTTCCTCCTGGCTAGACACACACATGCGGAGCACGTGCTACGGTGGATACAGGAGAGGCCAGTGCGTGAAGCCTCTGTTTGGTGCTGTGACCAAATCCGAATGTTGCTGTGCCAGCACCGAGTATGCATTTGGGGAACCCTGCCAGCCGTGCCCCGCACAGAATTCAGGTAAGCGGCGTCATGGAGGCCCCCCCTTCTCCCAGCCTCCTGCCACCATCCGTGGTCCTTGCTTTCCTATGAGTTAGCGGGAAAGGCTGTTATTCTCCCAGGGGCATCTTGTGCACCCTCCTGGGGTGTTGGCAGGGGCTAGCCAGCGTCTAGACACACCTTACTTTCCGTGTCCTCGCAATTATTTGCCAGAGGCAGTTCACGGGCCTCTGGAGGAACCACCCCACCTCCTGATCACGCTCCCGGGAACGCAGGCAGCTGCAGGATGCTTGCTTGCTTTTTTTTTTTTTCAGGAGCTGACTATTATAAAAGCAGAATTTTACACAGTGTAAAAGTAAATAACTTTCAGATGACCTGAATATTCCCAGCAGCTTCCCAGAAGGCCATTTGTAAACTTTGTTCACAACCCACATGTTGATTTTGGTGTACTTTTCTTAAATGGCTTTATTCAACCTTAGGGAAAAAGTATTTTTCTGCAGTTGAGGTGGCAAGCATGGGGAAAAGACAAGCAGGCAAGTGAGTCGAAATTCTGCTTCCTGACTCACGGGAAGAAAGATCTGGGGGAAATTAGTTTTTTGTGCAAATTTTTGCTCATTTAAGTGTTTGAAAAAGATTTACATTAATAAAGATAATTATAAAATGGAATTATATGGACAAGGAATCCCTAGTGCTCTGACCTACAAAATAAATTTAATTAGATGAACTAGACAGTCCTAGATGCAATTATATATAATCACCAAGAAAAAATAGTTTACTGAAATATCTCATGTTGTCTCTCATATGCATATTGTGTGTGTTTTATGTATATGTGTGCATGTGTGTGTGTGTGTGTGTGTATTTGTGTACTACAATAGTAGAAAGGGACAGTGAGGTGGGAGAAGAGACAAAGTAATGAAATATATGTGACGTGTAAGCAGAAATGGAGGCTCTTTGGGAGAAAAAAAAGAAAATCGGGGAGAGAGAGAGGAAAAGGTTTTGGGGGAGTAAAACTGATATACATTTAGGAAGAAAAAAGGTAAGTTATTGAAATGAAGTTGGCAGATCTTTTACTGTCTGAATATGATTTTAACGTAGCTTAGCAGTTGACTTTTTGTTGTCCTAAAATAAAGTTAGGACAACCCCCCCCCCAAAAAAACGGTTAGTGAGTTTTCACGTAAGATTCAGTTATTTCATCTCCTTCCTAAGTAAAAATCATTAAAAATTAACCCAAGAATGATTTTCAAAGATTTGTAAATAAAAATAATCTTTGAAATGACAGTGTTCAAAATTAAATATCACAAGAAGCTAGATAAAGGCAAGACTTCAAAAGAAATGAGACATGCCACTTAAAAGATAAGAAGTATTGCTTTGGCTGGGACACAGATTACTTGTAGGTCACCACAATTAGTTAAATGCACATTTAATGCACTTCAGTTATATGTAAATATTCATTCAAATGAAATGATTGCATAAAACTCTATAGTCATATAGTCTGTCCTTGGCTGCACTAATTCTTTAAAGTACTGTTCTCACAGACTTTATGAGACAGGTGCGTCACTAAAGCTTTAATGTGCACTACAGTTCTTTGCTTTAACACTTTCCCCCTGGACCAAGGTCATCTGCATGATGTACTCAGGGAAATGACGTGGCTTTAGGGAAAGGTCACTAAAGAAACCCAGTTTCATTAAGCAGTAAGGCTTAGCGGAAGCTAAACCAGAAGCCTGCAGCCACTAACTTCCGGCTCCTATCTGTGATATGTTGTCTGAGGGTGTGTACAAGGAAAAGGTTGACGTGTGGAAGTTCTTTCACCACATCAGTGATTGACAAGGATGTCAAATCACCAAAGATCCTTGTGTAGGATCTCCCTCCTTTCAGGAGGGGTGATTTCACAGGCACTGACAGTCCCTAGAGTCTCTTAGTCAACTGAGAGAGAAACTGCAACCATGCAAATTTCCAAGGTCACTGTGTGCTGTGCAAGCCAAGTGGGCTGAGTGAAGCTGTGTCACTGTATCCTAACCTGATTTACGTGGCTCAGCAAGTCTTCTCGCCTCCTCAGCCTTCAAGCATTTCCTTCCCTCAGAAAGCCATCAGCGAAGCCCTATGAGTGCAACTCTGGAGGGTTATCCATGCTGCCCGCCATGCTACCTTCTGTGCTACTGCCTTAGGGTGGCTTAGAAAATCCTTAATAAGAGTGCGAACTCCTGTGTTTATATTCTCTCATTAAACCTAGAGAGCTGCAGTATGGAATGGGCATGAGTACCCAGAGGGGAGGGGCTTGCTTCTAGCCAGAAGTATGTCAGCATTCAGATCCCTTAAATACACAGAGCAGTGGTAGACACAGAGACCCTGCTATGCTTCTGCTTAAGCTGAGTATCAGCTAATCTGAATTAGCCGTGAGAACGCTGTCCACGGAACTGTCATTGTTTTTTTCCCCCTTGCTTTATTATTCACAAAGTTTCACGACCATTTTAATAGTTGAGACTGTGAAAGATAACAAAGATAGGTTTTTTTGTTTTGTTTCTGTTGTCTTTCAGTCTCTGGTTTTTAAACACACAGTGGCTGACTCGGTCCTCCTCGTTCCTTTTTGGCCTCCTTTAAAATTTTTTTTTTTAATGAAAACATTTTACTGCTTGTTACAAAACACACACTTTGGAGATTCATTTTTAATGCTGCTTTCTTGTTTTTGTTTGCTTGGTTGGTTGGTTGGTTCATTAGTTGGTGTGTGTGTGCGCGCCCTTTTTTATTTTTGAGACTGAGTCTCACTATGTAGCCTTGTCTGTGATGGAACTCACTATGTGGACTAGGCTGTCTTTGAACTTATAGAGATCCTCCTGCCTCTGCTTCTTGGGTGCTGGTATTAAAGGTGTGTGCCGCATTGCCTGGCTAAAGAATTCTTTTTTTTTTAATTTTATGTTTTCTTAATTCATTGATACCTCCCATCATCAGAAATATACCAAGTGTTTGCTCCCTCTGCTAAGTCCCTTCCTGAACACGAAATGGTGCATCTGTGACTCTGATCCTGGCTGCCAGAAACCGTCGACAGGCAAAGGCCTGTCATCTCTTTCCCTTCTATCAGTTTGCATTGCTCATCATTCACATCACATTCCTCTGAATGTCATTAGAGTTCTTTAGAGTTCTATATAAGACTTCATACAATTGTAAGAACTAGAGAGCTGGTTCTGTCACAAGTTTGGGGAGCGATTCGGCGCACCTTACGTTTACTAAGAAAGATTGCATGATCTTAATGTGTATCAAGAGTTTTCCTGTGGATTCGCCAAGCAAAGTTAGCATAGTACCCCGATGATTCAAAAGGTGCTTGCACATGAGACTGGGTGCTTTGTTGTGCTCTTGTGAGGAGAGCCCAGAGTGTCTGAGGAGAACTGAGGAAATGTGAGAACCTGACTGTACTGGAAAAAAACAAAAAACAAAACAAAAAAGTACAACTGAGAAACAGAACTATTCCCAGCATGGCAGGGGAAAGTTTTATGAACAGCTAAGAAACCACATTTTAACAGGCACGTTTCACTGTACGTGTAAAGTGTTCCCTGGTGAACAAATTGAGTTGTAGGGAAAATACACCTTTTCCAAAAGTGCTTTGCCCAATTGCTACGATTTCCCTGTATCCTTCAAAGCCAATTTCCTCAGGCGAGCAGAGTCCTTAAAATGAAAGCCCGGTATAAAGGTGACTCCCCCGGGGGACGCCTCCCCCTTCTCTTACCACTTTAGCTCAGCTCTCCTTGCGTTGGAGGAAATGATGTGTGTGAGGGCAGAATTGACCTGTTCTGAAAACAAGGGGCTCATTTATTGTCTGATAATTTATTACAGCGGAATATCAGGCGCTCTGCGGCAGCGGGCCGGGCATGACATCAGCAGGCACCGGTAAGGAGCCGTTTTGAATCTACTGACTTAAGCATGTGCGAAGACAGTATTGATCCTTCTGTAGGTATCTACTTACTCTAGGGACACAGTCTGGCCTGACACCTTGCTTATCACTGGTGATATACGTGGGATCCCAGAGCCCCATGGCAGAGCTGCTGTGGTAGCCTGGCGGCTATGGGGTGGGGCTTTCTCACTGGCCTTTTCTGGGCCGAGCCCTAGATGAAATACAGTGGGTGGCGTTATTCATTCTAGAGACGCATTAGCCTGGACCTTTTATGGATTTCCACTATCAAATACAGCTGAGGATCTTGGATTGGATGAATAGTTATGCATCCACAGCCTAAAAGATCTCTTAATTCTCAAAGGTTAGGTCATAAGATGCCACTTAAATTTTGTAGCAAGAAATAAGAGCAACTAACTAGGCTAGAAGAAAATAAGGTATTGGTGTAGGAGCTGAGGACACAAACGTTGGGTGTCGCTAAAAGAAGAGAATGAGAAGAGACGAGTGTAAAGTCGGTGACAAGAGGAAGAGACTGCCTCACTCACATGACACTAAGCAATTTGACTAGGGGGTTCTGGGAAAACCCAGATTGGCTGATGCACCTCATCCTATGTGTGGATGAGGAGAGAATATTGATGAAGAGGGGGAACTAAAGAAGTTGGTGATGAAGGAGTCAGTGGGGATCAAACAAGCTGTGATGAGGATGTGGAGATGAAGCAAATGATAGCCCTGACATACTGCCCCTCTTCCTCCCTCTCTGACACTATGGAGGTCTGCTCAGTATGTGAGAACATGAAAGAGGCAATGCCTGGCCTCCTCAGGGCCAAAGCGGAAGCTCTGAGATTGCTTTCAACCTGTAAGGATTGCCTGCTGAAGGATTGCCCCACTCAGTGAGGAGGGGACCTTGAGTGAGCACCAGCTTTGGAGCCAATAGACACATGATTCAGGCTTTATTTGAAGATGTTGTTGAACTCAACAAAAATTGAAGCGAGGGCATGATGTAATCACCCTGTTGGCAGTATGCAAGGCAGAGGGAAGAGGAAGGAGATGGTGTTGGGGACTTAGGCTCTCAGCATCATTTACTCTCATCCTGGTTCTCAGACCACCCAGGACATCTTCCTCAGCTTAATTTGGGGATGATGGGTCATCTTATGGTCAGCTCAGTTTCCCACCAGGGTCTAGAGTTGGGGAAGATTTGACTCATTATCTTATGGTGAGCAGAAAGAGTTAAATTTTCTCTTCCAAGTGAACCCATTGGGAAGTCCTAAGGTCATTGCGCATATTGTTCTGTTTTGTTTGGTTTTTGTTTAATGTTTGTTTTAGACTGTGATTGACTTTGAACTTTTTGGTGGCGTAGATATAAACGAATGTGCATTAGATCCCGATATTTGCCCAAATGGAATCTGTGAAAATCTCCGTGGGACCTACAAATGTATATGCAACTCAGGATACGAAGTAGACATAACTGGAAAAAACTGTGTCGGTAAGGAGTTTGGCTTGGTCTCTTTCTTGACAGCTGGTGAAGAATCATGCCAGATTCACTCGAGAAAAGAGAAGCATGTTAGGTGTAGGAAAGGCAAAGCAGGAGCCTTTCTTACCGTGCTACAGAGCCGTCCCTATTTCTACATTTCTACCGAAACAGTTCCCCCAACTACTCATTAGATTTAACCAGAGATAAAACAGCTTGTTTTCAGTAATGATGGTTCTACATTAGCTTTAACAAGCATCCTTTTCCATGTGATGAGAACCTTTAATGAAGGAGGAATCCAGAAACTAGGTAAATCATTTGGTTTAGAGGAAACAGTAAGCCTAAGAGCATTAGTCTCATTCTCCAACATTCTTCAGTTGCCTAGAACAGTGTTTCCTGAAAACCTCTGCTGTATGGAGTGTCACACAGCCTGTGTTTCCTGAAATTGGGCTTTTACAACCAAGATACTCACACTCCTGGTGAAATGATTACACAAACCGAAGTGTAAAGTGGTGCATTTTTTATTTGAAGAACAAATATATCTTTAATATAAGCAAATACACCTTAGTAGAATATGATGTAAATTAATAAGCTTTAAGATTAATTAGAAAAATCTCAGAATACACACACACACACACACACACACACACACACACACATATATATATATATATATATATCCATTTAGAGCTTTGAAGTTAGGTGCTTCCCATTTTTACCTTGGTGATATTTAGAGCCAGAGCTGGGAAGGTCCCTGTCCAAGTAGCTGATCTAACTTTGAAGCAAGCTCAGGGATAATTCAGGTTGATATAAAATCTGTTCATTCTTCCAGTCTGACACACAACCTATCAAATACCAATAACTTGTTGCACGCTGGACTACACGGCTGCCCGTCCATGTCAGAGTCTCCATGGGCTCACACCCAAGAGAAGAAAATCCCTGCTCCCATATGTCCCTGGCCAACAGCTGCTTTATTTGCATAGCCCATTTGAAGCCTCCTGGTGTTTGGAACTCTTGGGAAATGGTTGTGTTCCTTATAGTATTTTGATAGATTTCCAGCATTTTCTTTGCTCAATAGAAACATAACTTCCTGTCTGATTTTCTCATATTTTAAGCACACACACACGTGTGTGTGTGTGTGTGTGTGTGTGTGTGTGTGTGTAGTCTGTTAAAGTATAGTCACTGCTTGGTTGGAGTAATTCCACACGGCCTTCACCTCCCAATGCTGGGACAACAGGTGTACACCATCACATTGAGGCTGCTGCTTTCTATTTATTTAGTTCCTTAAGCCAGTAAGATTAGTTTCTTTAGTTCTAATGCTGTAAAGATTCCTAATTTTCAGAGAATCCAAGAAGTGAATTAAATAGCATCAGCAGCTCGAGGCTTTGCAGACGTCAGTTTTGCAAAGCAGAACAAGCCCCGATGTGGGGAGAGCCGATGGAACAAGAATCTTACCTCTGTGGACCTGATTGTTCCATTAGGAATTTAAAGACCTAACCTCAAGGGAGAAAGGCCTTGCTTGAGAGGGACACACTCTTTCAAATGTTCCCATTTGTTGTCTTTCCAGATATTAATGAGTGTGTGCTGAACAGTCTGCTTTGTGACAACGGACAATGTCGAAACACACCTGGAAGTTTTGTCTGCACCTGTCCCAAGGGATTTGTGTACAAACCTGACCTAAAAACCTGTGAAGGTAACTGCATCTCTCTGTCTCTCTCTCTGGAAAAGCCATTAGACCACCTTAGGAGTAAATTAGAGTCTCTTCTATTTTAGATAATCAAGCCAATTCTACTGGGATTCTCTGCTTCTAAATGTATAAAGCCACAGATGGTACTTACTTGCATTTGGCATTTTACTCACCCTTTCATGGTTGTTTTAGGGCATTCGTTTTCATTTCTCTCGAGCTGACATTTTATTTGCCATCACTTAATAGATGAAGGAAATGTTGTGCATGTATAATTTGAATCCATAATTCTCTCCAGATTTTTCTGAATACAAAGACTCACTCGTGTGCTAGCTTCTATACTAAAGAAATATGTTCAGTTAGTGTTTTGACATTCCTTCTAGTTTGAAAAGACCTGTTTAGGGGAGCTTTACTATCTAATGAAGAATATGTGGTAGCAATTCGGGTGAAAGCCGAGGGACGCATTTTATGCTTAGGAGCAGCTTTCAGTAGTAACGGATGCCTGGTTTTGTTTCAGACATTGATGAATGTGAATCGAGTCCCTGCATTAATGGAGTCTGCAAGAATAGCCCTGGCTCCTTTATTTGTGAATGTTCTCCCGAAAGCACTTTGGATCCAACAAAAACCATCTGCATAGGTATTTATCCTTAGGAGACTGATGTTTCAGTGTTTATCAGTAATTCAGTGCTATTATGCTGAATGGCTGTTTTGACCGCAACAGAAGTTTAGATATAGAAGACACCTTAAAAATGATTATTATTCCTTGTTTCGTAATGCTACTCTAGCCGTAATGCTTGTGTATACATTGGGTTCTTGATGAGATTGTATTAAATGTCCATCACCCCCCTCTTTCTGAAGAAACCATCAAGGGCACATGCTGGCAGACTGTCATTGATGGGAGGTGTGAAATCAACATCAATGGGGCAACGCTGAAGTCCGAATGCTGCTCTTCGCTCGGGGCTGCCTGGGGGAGTCCCTGTACTCTGTGTCAAGTGGGTAAGAGATGCCGTTTGTGGCTCTGCCTGCCGCCATCTCCCTGGCCATTCCACGCATGAAGAATTTAAAGATGACCTTGATGAAACATATTCCTAAAGAGAAAACCAGAGACGCATCAAGGACATCCATTTTATGTGATTCTGGCTGGTTGGCCATTTTCTATTTTCATGTGGTCACGTGATTAGCTTGCCATACCTCCCGGAAGCACAAGTTCCTGCAAGCCGGGTTTACTGCCCTCCATTACTGCTCTTCCTTATCTACGCAGTCCCATGCATATTCCCAGCAACAAAACTCAGCCCGTGTTCCAGGCCTTCCCTCAGGTTTTTTGTTTGTTTGTTTGTTTGTTCGTTTGTTTGTTTTATCTATCATGACTGGAAAGTCTAGATAGATGTGGTTAATCTCATTTTGTTTTCCCACAGATCCCATATGTGGTAAAGGGTATTCAAGAATTAAAGGCACACAATGTGAAGGTATTTCTTTCTTTCTTTTTCTTTTCTTCTTCTTTTTTTTTTTTATAAACCAAACATTTCTGCGTGTATGAAGAATGCTTGTGTTAACTTGGCCTGGGTAAAGGAGTAAGGCAACTTCACAGAGAAATAAGCTTCAGAAAGGAAAAAAAAAAAAAAAAACTACTGAGAACTGCAGAACAGAACAGATGTTAAATGCACAAACTGTTGCCAGTGTCAGATCACTATGGCCAAAGGACAGCGTGGCTGGATATGCTTTAGGATGGCCAGTCATTGTTTGGAGTGACTGCAGATCAGGAGCAGAAAAGCAAGGCATTTCCATTTTCAAAGATTGTAGGGTTCGCATTCTTGGTTAGCTCTGTTGTTTTCTTTTTCTTTTTTAACTGTTGTTGTTTGTTCATTTGTGTCATGTTCCTGGGTGATGTAGAGGGGTGAACTCAGTTGCCTCTGATTTCAGGGTCCATGTGGACCCTCTCCAGTTTGCTGTGGTTCTTTCTCATGGAGTCCTGAGTAGATATAGGTCATGGTGGTTAACTCAGCCTGACATGACACAGCAGCTGAAGTATTTAAAAAACAACAGTTAGTCCCATATGTGGGATAAAATGGAAGGGTTTTTTTTTTTTATTTTTCGGTTAAAACAAAGAGAAATACTACAACCCCCATCCAAGGGCTTGCTTCCCAAATGATGACTGAATCCTTTGGCTTTTTTTCTGGTTCAGACCAGCCGTTCATAACTTATCTGAGCTTTAGCAGCACATTTTTGTATACAAATGGCCAAGGAAAAACTCTGATGAACAAACCTCCCAAAGGTAGGTTCAACTTCATTCCCATTTAGTTTTCCTTCAAGAAAGCATTGAGACTTTTTTCTCAACCCTCTCGGCTTGGAGAATGACCTCTTTAAAAATAGACTCTGTGTGTGTGTGTGTGTGTGTGTGTGTGTGTGTGTGTGTTAACTAAGGCTGTCCCCTCTTGGCATTTAGATTGCCTTTCTTTGGATTAATTCGATGATGTCTGTTTTTCCAAATTAAGTGCAGGGAACACACTGCTTCATGAGGCAAATTGGGAAGGATCAGTAGGTCTGGGCTGCACTGGTGAGTGATGGATAGATGTTCACGTGTTGACTCTCCATCACCCAACCAACCACCTGGGCTCAGGGCTCCTTGACCAGCCCGCATATCCCACAGTATATAAAAACTTGATTTTTATAAATTCATGTTCAAGCTTTTTCTTCTTTGATTTTTTTCTGTTTCCAGCCATCTTGTCTCCTAACGCTAACTAACACCCACCCCCTGAGAACCTTACCTACCAGAGCTATCCCCCAAACCTATGGCACCTATTTCTACAGCTCCAACACTATCCCCAGAGGCCAGTGGAGAGACTTCCAGCCTCAGTAAACAAACCCATTGTTTGCTATTTAGTCACATCAGAAGTTCATATGAACTGTTTGGAGTCAGGCTAGTGTTTTGAACTTACCCAGCTTCAGAAAAGGCCCTTTCTTTTGTAAAAACCATTGTGAATCTATGAGCGGGGTAAGCCAGGATTGGCTTACACGGAGACACTGGCTTAATGCTGTCTTTTTCCTTTTTAGATATCAATGAGTGTGAAGTGTTCCCAGGAGTGTGCAAGAATGGCCTGTGTGTCAACTCCAGGGGTTCGTTCAAGTGCGAGTGTCCCAGTGGGATGACTTTGGATGCCACAGGAAGAATCTGCCTTGGTAAAGATGAATAAGATGCAATTGGACATTTGGACACACACATTCTCTTTCTCTCTCTCTCTCTCTCTCTCTCTCTCTCTCTCTCTCTCTCTCTCTCTCTCTCTCTCTCACACACACACACACACACACACACACACACACACACACACACAAGCAGGTTCACCTCATCTGTTAGGATCTATGGTGATTTTCTTGACAAACTGCCTCCCTAACTCTTCTGAGGAAAGGCCTTCCAGGTTCGTCTTTCCAGTCTTCAACTCACCGTCACCATAGTTGCTATTGTTGTGCCCTGGGCTGTCCAATACACACTGAGCGGCAGAAGGAAGCACATTTGCACGTAATGAGGAGCTGCACCCCATTTCTTCTAGCCTGTGCTATAGCTGATCAGATAGGTCCTTAGAGGAAATCCCCGTTGATATCGGGAGCAGAAATCCTTCTGGGAGGGGGAGGTTGTGGGGGCAGGTGGGAAACAGGCCTATCAGCTCTGCTGGTTGTGTGGGAATCTCCATGCCAACTGTTAGAGCCCAGGAGGCACTTCACATCCAGTTCTCACATCCCACTGACATGGAGTGGTCACTGCTAGACCATTCACAGCTCAGCAGCAGTCTGGTATCTTAGCCTTTGACTCCGTAAATGATGTCACATGTAGTATCTGCCTGACGCTGCATCACTCCGAAGAATATTCCCAGTGGGGATGAGACCATGTTATGTGCTTAAAATACCGTCATTTAGTTGAGGAATTTTGATCACTGACAAATGAGAACCAACCTTTAGACACAGAATTTTAAAGTGTCAACAATATGGAACAGAAGGGGAGCTCAGAGTCTTTTCATAACTAAGGATATCAGCAAATCCAAATGCAAATCTTTATATATTTAGGAGGGATTTTTATTTAACCAAAACATTCTTCTAGATTCTCATTTGAAAGATGTTTCAGTGTTTAATGCGGAGTGTACTTTAAGTTACCTGCCTTAGTCTGGGAAACTTGGACATAGAGCTACATAGATGTTTCAGGGGCTCTTTTTTTCCAAACACTGGGTAAATTGAACACTTAGGTAAATATCTACCAACACATTGTGAAGGCAAATGAGAAGGAAGGCACACTTGGACACTACTTCATAGCACAATCTCATCAGAACATCCTGACACTTCCTGAGAGATGGGCAGGGCATTTTTCAACAGACCTGCAGATCTGGCATACTGATTTTGTTAAGGAACAGTTTGTTGCAGAATAGTCCCTGAATCCAGGTCTTCTGTCCCCTGGTCTGCCAGTCTCCTTCACAGTCACTTAAATTTGGGGGTGGGAATAGGCCTAGCCACGTGCATGTATACATATCAAACTGAATCATCTTAGAAGAATGGATGGCCTTGTTTGCCATTTGCCCCTTTATCTTAAGTAGGAAAGCCCTCATTCCAGACTAGTATTCCACCTCTCTGGAAATGAAGTAGGTTCAAGGCCCACTTGAGTAGCTGTTTGAGTAATATGATGCGTTCCTACCACAGAGAGAGTTTGCTCTTCCATAGAGAGGAGATGCCAAGACAGCATGGAATGCAAGCATTGGTGATGAAGATGGCTTCACAAAGAGAAGCTGCCCACAAACAGCAAAGTGGTACCTTCTCGGTCATTGTAGAATTATCAGAAAACACCAAAAGGTGGAAGGGAGCTTTTCTATAAATAAGACATTTAAACAAGCCTGAGGAGGAGGATAAAGTCTTCATTAACAGGAATGCCTACTGCGCATAATCCTGGTTTTCATCTGAAAAGGAAATGTAGTCATGAATATAACAAATTAGCTTGTATCTTCTCTAACAAAAGTAGGTAGCTTTGGGCAGTGAAGGACAGCTGTCCTCAGTCTCCTGCTCCTCCCTGACAGACATCCGCCTGGAGACCTGCTTCCTGAGGTACGATGATGAGGAGTGCACCCTGCCCATCGCTGGCCGCCACCGGCTGGATGCCTGCTGCTGCTCTGTTGGGGCAGCCTGGGGAACGGAAGAGTGTGAGGAATGTCCTGTGAAAAACAGCCGGGAGTATGAGGAGCTCTGTCCCCGAGGACCTGGGTTTGCCACAAAAGATATTACAAATGGAAAGCCTTTATTCAAAGGTACAGTGCTCCTTGTGGCTGGTTGGATGCCTTTTTGTGAGCCCAGTTTGCTACAAAATACCTCGTTCAAGTACCTTTGCTACAAATACCTTAGTGTGGTCATTCCTTCAGCATTTCAATTTTTCTGAGAAAAGCTCTCTCTCCCTTTTGCCAATGGTAAATGCCTTCCCTCTACCCCCAGTTCCTACTTCTCAGAACTGCTTGAGGTTTCTTACCTCTCCTGCCCATTAACTAGTAAAATAATTCTTAATACTATCCTGAGAACTAAAGGAAAATCAGTTATCTGCCAAAACAGTGTGTCTTGACCTTTTGTCTCTATTTGAAACATTCTTACTGCTGGTTAGTAATGTGATACTAGTAGATGCTCTTTGTCCAAATGCAATGGACTTCATTTCTGTGGTTTACTGTGTTTTAATATTTTTTGTCATGCCATAATCTGAAGTTCATGTTAGAGTAAAAAGTTGTGGCTTTAATCTAATTTTAAGGCCAGTTCAAGGTCTATGGACAGCAGCACAGTGGTTGTTTACTTCAGTATATATATATATATATATATATATATATATATATATATATATATATAAAATAAGTGTTCTCTTGAAATGTAGAAGTCAGAGTAGCAAGGGATGTTTATGAAGTCCTCACCCTGGATTACCACACATTTCGGGGAGGGATATTGCCAAGACCCTTAGATCAGAGCCCTCCAACCTTCTGAGCTTCAAGGGTGGACCCCTGAGGCCATCCTAACTGTTCGCCTTGAAGCTTTTCGTTCTGCATTTTCATTCTCTTGAAGATATCAACGAATGCAAGATGATACCCAGCCTCTGTACCCACGGCAAGTGCAGAAACACCATCGGCAGCTTCAAGTGCAGATGTGACAGCGGCTTCGCTCTGGATTCTGAAGAGAGGAACTGCACAGGTCAGTGAGCATGTCTGGGGTAGGGTGGGGGCGGGAAGGTAAGTGAGGAGTGTCTTCATACTCCCTCTTTCCTGTGTGGCTTCCCGTTGCAAGCTTGCCCCTGCCCTCACCATGGCCGCCTGTGGTTTTCATGCAGACATCGATGAGTGCCGCATATCCCCTGACCTGTGTGGCCGAGGCCAGTGTGTGAACACCCCCGGGGACTTTGAGTGCAAGTGTGATGAAGGCTATGAAAGCGGGTTCATGATGATGAAGAACTGCATGGGTGAGTATATGCTGCTTTAGCCGGCATGGGAAGCAGGGCACCCCAAGAAGCCTGCAGTCTTCATAAGCAGAAGCCTGGGCAATTCCAGCTGGTTCCGCCTGGTAAAGAACAGGGTACTAGCATCTTCCACATGGCGTGTTTCTATTTTACAGATATTGATGAATGTCAGAGAGATCCTCTCCTGTGTCGAGGAGGCATTTGCCACAACACAGAGGGAAGTTATCGCTGCGAATGCCCTCCTGGTCACCAACTGTCCCCAAATATCTCTGCATGCATTGGTAAGGGGGAACTCCTTTCAGACCGCTTGTCTGAGGTCAGTTGCTTTACCCGTATCTCTGCCAGATTCAGTCACTAGGTTTCTATGATTTTCTTTGTTTCTGAACAGACATCAACGAGTGTGAACTGAGTGCAAACCTCTGTCCCAATGGCCGCTGTGTGAACCTCATGGGGAAGTATCAGTGTGTCTGCAACCCCGGCTATCACTCAACTCCTGATAGGCTCTTCTGTGTCGGTAAGTTTTAGCCTTCTTTTTATTTCATGGTGCATTTGACTTCGTCTCGTTGAAAAATACCCAAGCTGTGCAATTCTGAGTTCTGTTCTTATTGCTAGAGCTTTCTTGTTTCCCTGGAAGCAAAATTCTCAAAGCAGCTTACAGCACTCACACCTTACTTCCCTCTTCCAAAAAGCAGATGAATGAAAGATACGTAACCAGATGCCTGCTTTTTGAATGATGAGCACAGCGTGCTCAGGTCGAAGCAAACCATCCAGTGATAATTCACCCCAGGATGAACTAAGCCTAGCAAGTGCCATGAAAAGCCCAGGAGGCGTGAGGTGAAGTCTCTGCCTCACTTGGTAGAGACCGTCTAAAGATTTCAGAGTGACCGTTGGCGAGAAGGCCAGGGGATGTTCATATCTTGCCCTGAAACACAGGCCTTGTCTGGCACTCTTTAAGTAAGGGTTTTTGTGGGACAAGGATTTTGCCTTGTGGTTGGTCCTCTGTAGGTTTAGTCCTGCCGTGAAGAGTGACACAGGAGGCCCTGCGGCTTTATCGTGCCCAGAGTCAAAGTGACACTGTAGAAATGCTGCCAGTTTGGGCCTGGCTTGGGGTGTACCCCACGTGGAACTGCCAACTCTCAGATGGTTTTCACCCAAAACCATAAATCAGCCCAGATTCTTTTGAAATCTAGCCAAGGACAACTCAAAACTTCAATTCACTTTCTTGCAAAGGATCAGAACCTCAGCCCATCAAGCCATAATTCACGGTTGTAAGTGAATTCAATGGCCAAGAAGAACGCCACAACTACAAACACAGAAGACGGTGTCTCCATCAGTTTTTATGTGCGTCACTGGAATATACGAGACTGGCTAATTTCTAATGATAGAAATCCACTGATTCACAGCCCTCGAGACTGGGAACCAGCGGTAAAGGCCTTTGAGCATGGGCCTTCTTGCTGCACAAAAATGTGTAAAGGGCAAGAGAGAGAGACATCGAGAGTGGCCAAATTCACCCATTTTATAATGCCAGCAATGCCACCCGTGAGAGTGGTGGGGTCCTCAGAGCTCAATAACCTCCTCAGAGTCTCACCCCTTCACACTTCTCTGGCAGGAGTTAAATTTCAGCAAGAGTTTGGGAAGAGGGCAAACAGTCTAATCCCGTTCTCACTTCCCTTAGACATCGACGAATGCAGCATAATGAACGGCGGCTGTGAAACCTTCTGCACAAACTCTGAAGGCAGCTATGAATGCAGCTGTCAGCCAGGGTTCGCGCTGATGCCGGACCAGAGGTCATGCACAGGTGAGCACCTCTGCCCCCTGGTTGATCTCTTCCAGTGCCAATCCCCCAAGCAGAGTGGCGTAGGGCCTGGGCCTTGGGTTCAGGTCCTTGTCCAGTGCATATCTCAGCTGTGGGTGCTCAAGCAACGCACTTAGCAGCAGATCTTGTAAAATGGAATTGAGAGTGTGGAAAAGAGGAAGAAGATTTAGTACAGCACCTGATGTGTAATAAATGGAATAGAAAACATTTTCTTGATTAAACAGAATTTTGGAGAGCTGCACCTTGAACCTAATTCGGTGCAATTCCAAGTGTGTTTTCTGAAGCAGCTACATGACCTGAGGACTTGTGAACATACAGAACCTCAGCCTCCATCCAAATCTACTGACCTGAAAAGTACTGGGTTGTCTTGGTGAGGTCGTCTTGGTGAGGTCATCATCTTGGCGATCCATGTGTTTGGATAGGTAGTTTGAGAAGCACTCTCTTAACTTAAACTCCTGCCTTACCACCTTATGCTGAATGAGTCAGGTAGCCAACACAAGATAAACGGTAAAGTGAGTGGCTCAGACTTTGATTTTGGCTCTGGTTAAGAAGAGAATTTGATCCTAGTAACCATGATAATTTGATTTGACCTTTAACCCACACAAAATTCACCTCTATGTCATTTGACTATCCAAAGTAAATGCTGAAAGTAACCACTTAAAACCAGACAGTGACAAAATATGATTCATAATAATTCTGAATTACAGATTCATATGGTTAAATTCGTATTGATGGTCTTTTAGAGCAGTGTGGGTCTGTTATGCCCTTAGACCGTATACTGAGAATTTCGAGACTGACTGCCTTCTCTGTCCCCAGGATAAGCTGATGAGGTAATTAACACAAAGCTCCATTTGGGTTTAGGGTTAGGAGATGCCCATCTGCTGTGAACAGGCCATTACGCCGGGTCGGCTCATGCTTCCTCGCTGAATAATGGGGCCAGTATCAATATCCGTAACATGTGGCTATTGGTTTTCTTCTTCCCAGACATTGATGAGTGTGAAGACAACCCCAACATCTGTGATGGCGGTCAGTGCACGAACGTACCTGGAGAGTACAGGTGCCTGTGCTATGACGGGTTCATGGCGTCTGAAGACATGAAGACTTGTGTGGGTAAGAGAGAGGGCCGTATTGTCTAACGGCCTGGTCAGTCACAGTATTGGGAAGTCACGTAGAGATCAGCTTGTTCAACTGGGTGTGGTGACGCTCGCCTTTGATCCCAGCACTTAGGGAGGCAGAGGCAGGCGGAGCTCTGTAAGTCCGAGGGCAGCCTGGTCTACAAAGTGAGTCCAGGAGAGGCAGGGCTACACAGAGAAACCCTGTCTCAAATAAGTAAGTAAGTAAATAAAAGGCAAAACAAAAAGATCAGTTTGTTCCTATTTCCTGCTTCATCTCCTGCCTATAACTATTGTAAGCCGGTCATTTTAAATTTCACCTTGGTAAATGGCTGGCGATCCCTGTGTTCTAGAAGTATTGAACTCTGAGAATGCAGTTTGGCCATCTGGAACCAGGCTGATCCTTTTAAAAGTCGTACTTTTGAGCGGCAGCTAGTCTAGAGCTGGCATTGCTGTGTTACCAAGGCAAGCCCCTTCTGGAACTCTACTCCATTCCCTGTGAAGTGTAAGGTTTTCTGAATTAGCTGTGAGGAAAGGGCGCCACTGTTGGTCTTCTGTAATGCCGAGGACTGATGGACTGGACTGACCAGCACTTTCCCCAGTGTGGTGGTTTGTTTCTTTGCATGAGGGAGCTCACCGCTGCTTGGAATATCTGCAGAAGCCTTCTTCAGGTCACTGATTCTCTCTCTCTCTCTCTTTTTCTCTCTCTCTCTCCCTCTCTCTCTCTCTCTCTCCCTCCCTCCCTCTCTTCCTTTCTCTCTCCCTCCTTCCCTCTCCCTCTTTCTCCCTCTCTCTCTCTCCCTTCTTCCCTCTCCCTCTTTCTCTCTCTCTCCCCTGATTTCACCTGGGCCTGTGTAGTTCTATTCTAGAACTCCATTTATTTTCTTTAACTTGGGAATCGCTGTATTTTTGTTGCCTCATGTCCAGGGCCTAGAAGAATATTTAGTCTATGTGTTATCCACTTTTCTGCTGTTTCTGGTGAGAAGGTCATTCCCTCCTGGTCAGAAGTAGGCACCTAGGATGGATTGTGTGTACATTCATTATGTGGTTGGTGTTTTGCCTGCATGCATATCTGTGCCTCACATGCATGCCTGGTGCCAGAGGAGGCCAGAAGAGAGCATCGAATCACTGAAGACTGCAGTTACAGACAGTTGTGAATGGCCATGTGGGCGCTGGGAATCGAACCCCTGATCCTCTGGAGGAACAATCAGTGCTCTTGACCGCTGAGCCATCCCTCCCACCCCTTTTTCCTTTCTTGTTTTAAATATGGAAAGTAAAGTGTAGGCATCCCAAAGACAGAATCACAGTTCTCTTACCACAGAGAATGCCATCTCCTAGAGAAACCATCCCACAAGCAAGCTTCTACTCGGTAGTAAGAGTGAGTGTTTACTGATCCCTCATTGTGGGTTATATGATGAGCCAGTGTAAATGGAATTTCTCATCTTGTGTGTGTGTGTGTGTAAGCATTTAAGTATCATATTTTATAATCTTTTTTTCCTCGAGATTATTATTTTAGTGAGAGTGTCTTGCCCTTTTTTCGTTTTCTGTCATAGTTCTTTTATCTAACAGAGAAAGTGTCCGCTACAGCAGGAACTTGGATATATTAATTGTATCTGTGTCTTACAGATGTCAATGAATGTGACCTGAATCCGAATATCTGCCTCAGCGGGACCTGTGAAAACACTAAAGGCTCATTTATTTGCCACTGTGATATGGGCTATTCAGGGAAGAAAGGGAAGACAGGCTGTACAGGTATTTCTTTTCTTTTTCATATTAATAAAAAAATATCAAGTAGGTAAGAAACTGCCATAATTACGGCTTAACACAAGTTTTTAAACTTATCATTTTCACTGCATTGTAGGTATTTTGTGGCCCATATTTTATTAATTTAGCTTCTATGCACTTGAAACTTTCTGTGCTTTATTAGAACCAAGGTGAATGATGTCTGTCCTATATCTGTGAAAATAAAGACATTCTGTGTTGTATAAGTGAATGGTGTGACTTTTATAGGGTAAGAGTCATACTTTGAGGTTACATTAGTGAACGTGCTGGTTACTGAAGATTATCAACCCTTGGTCAGAGCAAACTTCTTTGCCAACACTTCATTTTGCAACTGAAATTTTTTTTTCAAAGAAAACGCCCCGTATTTCATCAGTTCTTACCAGTCTTTCATTCCTCAAGTTAGATTACTTTTGACACATTAAGTTTTTAGCCTAAACAAGTCTGTGTGACATAGCTAATGTCAAGAAATCGAATCATTCGCAGTTTTCTTGTTTGTTATCAATAGCACTTAAGAAAACCTTTCACAATATTTTCAAGAGACTATTTTATTAAATGCCAAATAAAAGAAGCCACTCGGTGCCATGGTGTTATAGTTGTTGTTTTCAAACATGAAATAATGAAATTAAGCACATGGAATGGCAGTAATCCATTTTTTAAAGGGAAACCTTTCATAATTGAATTTGCAGAGATGCTGAGACCGAGCGAACAGGAAGTACTCATTGCTGGATGAGTCAGCAGTCACCTTTTAGGAAACCCCAGGAGCAGAAACATGTTCAGGGAAATACTGTCTTTTCAGCGCCTCCCTGTTCTTCCCAGCTGCAGCCTAGAATGGCCTTTGAGTGTGACAGTATCCAGCATATGCCCTAGGAAGAAGCCCCAGGTTCTGTAACTTCTTAGATATCAGGGTAGCATGGCTTTTGGTATTCACATTTGAAAGAACAGAGTCCTGGTGACCATGAACAAATCGCCAGGGACCTCTGACTTTATCCAAACCACCCCCTCCCTGGGGCAGAGAACTCTGCAGTGGCCTAGGGAGGAGGGGGCTGCATTGGGTGAGGAGAAAGAGATCCTCTGTGAATAACCCTGTGAGTAACAGCCAAGGGTATCACACTGGACCGGAAATGACTTACACAGACAGGAACTGGCAAGAAGCCCCACACACTTAAAAACAAGTTTTTAAAAATCAGCCAACCTGTCTTTTCAATTTCACGTAATTTTGGCTCTTTCAGTCTGGTTTCAAGTCAGTGTTACTCAGAGCTTCGAGTGCCGTCAGGTCACCTTGGTGATGGTCGCGTTTAAAGACAAGTGTTTATAATGTCCCAGACAACTCATGTAAACGGAGATACTTATCTTGCCTAATTGGATAAGCACTACAAATAACAGCAAAAAAGAGATGTTGCAACTGTGTCACATACACCCCCACCACATACATGCACATCCTGCTTATTTAGATAGAATTTTTGAAATGAGTACCCTGGGAAGCAATTATTAAGAACACAGACACTGTTTCCTAAGGAGGGGCTTTGTTTGATGAGAACCCCGGTCGCCCTCTGGGCTCCATTACAACTCCGTCTAAGTATGTCAGCTCTCCTGTCGTTACTGATTGTTTCTATTTTAACAAATAAACATGTTTTCTTCCCCCAATCACATCGGCAGTGTTAAGAATCCACCCACTGACTCACATTCCCAGCCCACACAGATGCTAAGGGTTTCATTTTCTTTCTTTCTTTCTTTCTTTTTTTTTTCTTTCTTCTTCGGCTTTGTCCAAACTGTGGATACTGCTGAGGGGAATGTTTGATTTAATGGGGAGAGAATGTGCGTTTGCTTGAAACCTAGGATGCAGCTTCTCTGTCTTTGGCTATGTGGGTGGGGCCGCCATTTCCTGTGACCTCTGCTGCCCATCCTAAGCAACTACAGTTAATAAGGTCATTGCAGAGTGCCACCCAAGTGGGTCTCAACTTTCACAAACTCAATTTTTAGAACCTGTCTGGCATCGCATGCTCACTTAACCAGTGGATAGAATCAGAATCGTTGAAATAGCAGGACTTCTGGATAAGTCCATTTCTCAAACTCTCTGTTCTATCACATGAGAACTGTTTCTGGCGGGGTTTCGACACCAACAGCCGGTCATTTCCTCCTGCCTTCTTATCACCGCTAATTTTCCTCCGCTGGCTGTCAGCCTGTGGAAACTCCATGGGTGTTCACTTCAGTTAATAGTTTTGGCTCAAATTTTGACCCAAATTAAGAAATCCAAGTAGCCCTTGCATTTAAGCTATCACACCCTCTTCCTCAGCCTGTAATTCTAGAGATTCACTATCTACCGTGGACTCAGGATCCAGGGACAGAAGATGTCTGCAGGCAGAAAGACAGGCATCTGTGTAGGTGATGTGGTCTCTCTCTGGATGGTGGCTGTGGGAGGCTACAGAAGGTCAAAATACATCCCATACCTGGGTGACGGATTTGTGGGCATGGGCAAAGCCCTGGCATCAAGTCTGCTGGCAGCTCACCCTTGCCCTCCAGGGGGCCCAGTACAAAGGACCTGTGGGGTTAAGGACGTTGCAGTGTCAGCGCGAATTTGAATTTCTTTGCTTTGCTTGGCTTCCACTAATTCTGAAAAATGAATTTTCTGTCTGGAGCAAACTCGTGGAGCAAAGAGAACATTTGTACAGAAAGAGATGTTCTTGGCAAACTTGTGCTGTTTCCTTCATGCTATTGAAGAGTGTTTCAGTATGGTGCTTTTGTTTGCTTGTTTTCCTTATGGCTCAGTTTCCCCTGTGTTTGCCCAAGCCTGCCATGGAAACAGTTAATCAATAAGGGTGTGTGCGTGTGCATCTACACTCATTTGGCACATGGAAATGTGTTTGCACTGTGTGACCTGCTGTCTTTCTCATCTGCTTCATAGAGACTGGGAACATAAGCACTTAACATGATGCATTATAGTCACAACACAAGGCTTGAATATGACCCTTCAACTGCTCTTTCCTGGTACCTCAAAGATCACAACACATAGCCTCTTGCAATAGAATTTCTTTCACCTTGAAAGCACGGCAAAAATCTGAAACTATTTTCTTGGATTAGACTTTTATATCATATTTTAATAATAATAAGCAAAGGAGATTCCTCTATCAAAAGAAGTGGCCATTTTTTAAAAATACAGTATCAATGGAAAAGTTTTTTAAATAGTGGTATCTTTGACCATTAGACTACTAGAAAAAGAATGACAAAGTGGGAGAGGAATATGGTCAAAGGACATGATATATATGTATGAAACTATAGTCAGACCCATTTTATACAGTGAATATATGGTAGTAAAAAGACGAAATTGGGGAGTAAAGACTTACAGCCTGACAGCCTCTGATTAACTGCGAAATTATGCTGAGTAAAAGACCATGCTAGACTGAAGATGGAACATTTGGCAAGCTGCCTATTTCTTAATGTTTCTGAGTCGTTCAATTGAGCTTCATGAGTGATTGAAAGGGTGAATGCAAGTTGCTCACCTGGCTCCTTCAGGCCACTTTTTGAATGGTCACTGGAAATTCTTGCAGCATTTTCTCTTATTCTTCTTGACTCAAGTTTTGTGTGAAGCCTTGGTTCCCACTTAAAATTCATAGTCTCATCCATGCATATCTGTTTCTAGCAAATGACAGCGTTCATTATGAAGATAACCCCTTATACACTGAGTTAGTTTGAGGGGAAAAAAATCACCATAACATTTTTGTATAGTCTATCTTGGATGCATTTGAAATGAAATTGCAGACAATGGAGAATTTTGAAATCACATTTGATTTTTTTTTACGAATTTGACCTAATCTGGTTATTTCTTATTCTGACAAAGGTTCACTCTGGATTGACTTCAGTTTTACATGAAATACACACCACACAAAAAAGCTTAGTCTGCAGTGTGCTGTGGACTCCCAGAAAGCTAAAGAGCAGCTACATAATGCCTTAGGCAACATCTTCTGCGTATGACTGAAATGATAATAAAGATCTTATAAGAGTAAAGCGTAATGAAATAACAATGCTTTAAAAAAGATATCACTCAAAAGTTTCCTGGTATGTCAACATTATAGTCATGTGCCTATAAAGACGTGAGAACTGCATATTACCTTTAGTAAATTGTCTTAACAAAGCATATCACCAATAAACACATGACTGTGAACACTAACCAGAAGGGGGTTAGGCTTGGAGAGAGATGGCTGGGTGTTCACATTAGAAATACAGAGAAGAACAGCAGCTGCCAACAGCAAACACAATGGCCACATCATTCTGTCTTTGTAAATGAGAACGCAGAGCTGTCCAATAGGGAGCTTAGCATCCACGTGGATACTGAGATGTCTGCGTCACACCATGGCAATGGATACTGCTAAGTCATTAAAAAAGCCAAAAGAAGCTTTTGTGCAGAACTTTCTTATTTTCTAAAGCACTGGTTACCTTCCAGACATCAATGAATGTGAGATCGGAGCGCACAACTGTGGCAGGCATGCAGTGTGTACCAACACGGCGGGGAGCTTCAAGTGCAGCTGCAGTCCTGGGTGGATTGGAGATGGCATTAAGTGCACAGGTAAGCTAGAAAAATAACGGGAGTTGCGTTGGTGAGCTGCATGGATTAAAAGCATGAAAAATATCGATTTTATGAGGTAAAATTTAATTTGTAAATGACTCATTGTAAACGTGGCATGCCTAACGATGTAAACTTTGTTCTTAAGATCTGGATGAATGCTCTAATGGAACCCACATGTGCAGCCAGCATGCGGACTGCAAGAACACCATGGGGTCATACCGCTGTCTCTGTAAGGACGGCTACACCGGAGACGGCTTTACCTGCACAGGTATGCTGGCTTTGGAAACAGCTGAATAACTCTTGTTGGAAAAGTATAATATCCCACATCAGACCAACAATTATTTTTGAAGACTGGGGCATGCTGGTCCAATAGGAAAGGATTGTTTATCTGAGATTAGATCCCCATGGAATGAAACCTTGGAGACAAGTCACCAAGGAGAACTCAAAAGCTAACACAGTGTGAGTGTATCTGTCTGTCTTTCTATCTCCCACATCTGATATATATGCATATGGCTGCACTTACAAACATATATGTACACATGTACATATATATATGTACACATACACATTTATATCTGCACATATATCAATCTGTATAATGACATCACTATTCTAAAGTAAATCGAACTAATATTTATATGTGTCCACCTTTGTGTTTTCTTTTTTGATTATTATTATTTATTACAATTTATTCGATTTATATCCCACCTGTGACCCCTTCCCTCATCTCCTCCCAATCACAACCTCCCTCCCTCTTCTCCCCCAGTCCACTGATAGGGGAGGTCCTCCTCCCCTTCTATTTGACCCTCGCCTATCAAGTCTCATCAGGACTGGTTGCATTGTTTCCTCTGTGGCCTGGCAAGGCTGCATGCCCCAGGGCATGATCAGAGAGCCAGCCACTGAGTTCATGCCAGAGGAAGTCACTGATCCCCTTGCTAGGGACTCCACTTGGGGACTGAGTATATGAGCTACAACTGAGCCAAGCTTTTAGGTCCTCTCCATGCATTGTCTTTGGATGGGGAATCATTCTCTTCAGGGCCCCCAAGGCTCAGGATTTTTTTGTTTTTGTTTTGTTTTGTTTGGTTGGTTGGTTGGTTTTTGGCTCTGCTGGTCTTATTTTGGAGCTCCTGTCATTTCCAGGTCTTTCTATCCCCCCCTTCTCTCATAAGATTCCCTGCACTCTGCCCAAATTTGGCTATGAGTCTCAGCCTCTCCTTCAATACTCCCATTAGTAGAGTCCTTCAGAGGCCCTCTGTGGTAGGCTCCTGTCCTGTTCCCTGTCTTCTCCTGCTTCTGATGTCTCTCCTGTTTGTCCTTCTGAATGAGGATTGAACATCTTCCCTACAGTCTTCCTTGTTGATAAGCTTCTTTTAGGAGTATAGAAAATTTTAGTATGTTTATCTTATGTGGCTAATATCCACTTATGAGTGTGTATATACCATGTGTGTCTTTCTACTTCTGGGTTACTCAAGATGATATTTTCTAGCTCCCACCATTTGCCTGCAAATTTTATGATTTCCTTGTTTTTAATAGCTGATTAATATTCCATTGTGTAAATGAACCACAATTTCTGTATCCAATCCTCCATTGAGGGATATCTAGGTTGTTTCCAGATTCTAGCTTTTACAAATAAAGCTGCTACAAACATGGTTGAGCAAATGTCCTTGTAATATAGTTGAGCATATATTGGATATATGCCTAGTAGTAGTATAGCTGGATCTTGAGGTAGCACTATTCTTAATTGTCTGAGAAAGCACCAGATTGATTTCCAAAGTGGTTGTACAAGTTTACATTCCCACCAGCAATGGAGGAGGGTTTCCCTTTCTCCACATGCTCTCCAGCATGTGTTGTCACTTGAGTTTTAGATCTTAGCCATTCTGATCGGTGTAAGGTGAAATCTCAGGGTTGTTTTGATTTGCATCTCATTGATGACTAAAGACATTGAACATTTCTTTAAGTGTTTCTCTGCCACTCTATATTCCTCTATTGAGAATTCTCTGTTTAGCTCTGTGCCCCAATTTTTAATTGTATTACTTGGTTTGTTGGTGTTTAATTTGTGTTTTTATATGATCTGATGTTAGCCCTCTGTCAGATATAAGTTTGCTGAAGATCCTTTCCCAATCTGTAGGCAAATCGTTCTGACGATAGTGTCCTTTGCTTTACAGAAGCTTTTCAGTTTCATAAGGTCTCATTTATTGATTGTTGATCTTAGAGCCTGTGCTGTTGGTGTTCTATTCAAGAAGTTGTCTCCTGTGCCAATGAGTTCAAGGTTCTTCTCCACTTTTTCTTGTGTCTGGTTTTATATTGAGGTCTTTGATCCACTTAGATTTTAGTTTTTTTCAGGGTGATAAATATGGATCTATTTGCATTTTTCTACATTCTAGTTAGACCAACACCATTTGTTGAATATGCTATCTTTTTTCCATTGTATTGTTTTGATTTCTTTGTCAAAAATCAAGTATCTATAGAAGTGTGGGTCTTTTATTCGATTCCATTGATCCACCATTCTGTTTCTATATCAGTACCATGCAGTTTTTATTACTGTTGCTCTATGGTACAGCTTGAGATCAGGGATGAAGATACCTCCAGAAGATCTCTTATTATACATGATTGTTTTAACAATTCTGGGTTGTTTTCCATATAAAATTGAGAATTTTTCTTTCGAGTTCTGTAAAGAATTGTGTTGGCATTTTGTTGGGAATTACACTGAATCTGTAGATTGCTTTTGGTAAGATACCCATTTTCACTATGTTAATCCTATCTATCCATGAGCACGGGAGATCTTTCCATCTTCTGATATCTTCTTCAGTTTCATTCTTCAGAGACTTGAAGTTTTGTTTGTTTGTTTGTTTGTTTTCAAACAGGTCTTTCTCTTGCTTGTTTAGAGTCACACCAAGGTACTCTATGTTATTTGTGGCTATTGTAAAGGGTGTTGTTTCCCTAATATCTTTCTCAGCCCTTTTGCCTTTTGTATACAGGAGGGCTACTGATTTTTTTTTTTAGTTAATTTTGTATCCAGCCACTCTGATGAAGGCTTTTATCAGCTGACAGAGTTTTCTGGTTGAATTTTTGGAGTCGCTCACATATACTATCATATCATCTGCGAATAGTGATACTTTGACTTCTTCCTTTCCAATGTGTATTCCCTGGATCTCCTCTGGTTGTCCTATTACTCTAGCAAGGACTTTAAGTACTATGTTGAGGAGATACAGAAAGAGTGGGCAGCCTTGCCTTGTCCCTGATTTCAGTGGGATTGATTTAAGTTTCTCTCTGTTGAGTTTGATGTTCCCTATAGGCTTGCTATATATTGCCTTCACTATGTTTAGGTATGTGCCTTGTGTCTCTGATCGCTCCAAAACTTTAAATATGAATGGGTGTTGGATTTTGTCAAATGCTTTTATAGCATCTAAGGAGATGATCATGTGCTTTTTCTCCTTCGGTTTGTTTATGTGGTGGATTACATTGATGGATTTCCATATATTGAGCCACCCCTGCATGGCTGGGAAGAAGCCTCCTTGGTCATGGTGGATGATATCTTTTATGTGTTCTTGGATTCAGTTTGTGAATAGTTTCTTGTGTATTTTTCTGTCAATGTTCATAAGAGAGATAGGTCTGAAATTCTCCTTTTTTGTTGGGTCTTTGTGTGGTTTAGGCTTCAAGGTTACTGTGGCCTCAGAATGAGTTTGGTGATGTTCCTTCTATTTCTATTTTGTGGAATAGTTTGAAGAGTATTATAGTCAGCTCTTCTTTGAAGGTCTGTTAGAATTTTGTGCTGAAACCATCAGGCCCTGGGCTTTTTTTAGAAGGGAGACTTTTACGACTGCTTCTATTTCCTTGGGGGATATAGGACTGTTTAATCTATTTACCTGATCTTGGCTTAGCTTTGGTAAATGGAATCTATCAAGAAAATTGTCCGTTTCATTTAGATTTTCAGATTTTGTGGCTTTTGAAGTAAGACCTAATGAGTCTTTAAATTTCCTCAGTGTCTGTCATTATGTCCCCCTTTTTGTTTCTGATTTTGTTGATTTGGATAGTTTCTCTCTGCCTTTTAGTTAGTTGGCTAAGGGTTTGTCTATCTTGTTGATTTTCTCAAAGAACCAACTCTTGGTTTCCTTGATTCTATGAATTGTTTTATTTGTTTCTAATTTATTGATTTCAGCCCTGAGTTTGATTATTTCCAACAATATACTCCTCTTGGCTGTGTCTGCTTCTCTTTTTTCTAGGGCTTTCGGGTGTGCCGTTAAGTTGCTTGTATGAGATGTTTCAAACTTCTTTCCGAAGGCACTTAGTGCTATGAACTTTCCTCTTTCATTGTGTCCCATAAATTTGGGTAACGTGTGCCTTCATTTTCATAAGTCTCTAATTTCTTTTTTTATTTCTTCTCTGATCCAGCTGTCCTTGAGTAGAGAATTTTTTAGTTTCCATGTATGTGTAGGCGTTTTGTTATTTCTGTTGTTCTTGAGGTCTAGTTTTAGACCATGGTGGTCTTGTAGGATAAAAGGGATTATTTCAATCTGTTGAGGCTTGCTTTGTGTCCGACTATGTGGTCAATTTTGGAGAAGGTTCCGTGGGTGCTGAGAAGAAGGTATACTCTTTTGAGTTTGGGTGAAAAGTTCTGTAGACATCTATTAGGTCCATTTGATTTAGGACCTCTGTAAGTGTCATTATTTCCCTATTTAGCTTCTGTCTTGATGATCTGTCCCTTGGTGAGAGCGGAGTGCTGAAGTCTCCCACTGTTGAGGTGCTGGGATCAATGTGTGATTCGAGCTTTAATAATGTTTCATTTACAAATGCAGGTGTTCTTGTATTTGGGGCATAGATGTTCAAGATTGTAATGTCCTCATGGTGGACTTTTCCTTTGATGAGAATGAAGTGTCCCTCCTCATCTTTTTTTATTACTTTTTGTTGAAAGTCCATTTTATTAGATATTAGGATAGCTACGGCAGCTTGTTTTCTGGGTCTGTCTGCTTGAAAAACCTTTTTCCAGCCCTTTACTCTGAGGCAGTGTCTGTCATTGTTGCAAGGTGTGTTTCTTGGATGCAGCAGAATGTTGGATCCTGTTTCTGCAGCCATTCTGTTAGTCTGTGTCTTTTTGTTGGAAAGTTGAGTCCATGGATGTTGATAGACAATAGTGACCAACGAATGTTAGTTCCTTTTATTGTGGAGTTGGTGGTGATAGTGTGTTTGTGTGCTTGTTTTCTTTTTATTTCTTTGTTATTGTTGTTGCTATTGTTGTTGTGAAGCTATCTATGTCCTGTGTTTTCTTGGGTGTTATTGATTTTACTGGATTGGAGCTTTCCTTCTAGTATCTTCTGTAGGGCTAGGTTGCTATGTAGATATTGTTTAAGTTTAGTTTTGTCATGGAACATTTTGTTTTCTCCATCTATGTTGATTGAAAGCTTTGCTGGGTATAGTAGTCTGGTTTGACATCTGTGTTCTCTTAGAGTCTGCATGACATCTGTCCAGCCCCTTCTGGCTTTCATGGTTTCTGTTGGGAAGTCTGGTGTGATTCTGACAGGTCTACCTTTGTATGTTACTTAGCCTTTTTCCCTTCCTGCTTTTAATTTTTGTTGTTATTTAGTATTTGGACTATTATGTGATGTGAGGAGTTTCTATTCTGGTCTAGTCTATTTGGTGTTCTGTAAGCCTCCTGTATGTGTAAGGACATTTCATTAAGTTGGGAAAATTTTCTTCTATGGTTTTTTTGAAAATATTTTCTGGACCTTGGAGCCTGGAATCTTCTTTTTCATCTATTCCTATTATTCTTAGATTTTGTCTTTTCATGGCATCCTTGATTTCTTGGATGTTTTGTGTTTAGAACTTTTCCAATTTTTTAAAAGAGATGTATCTCTGCAATTGTATCTTCAGTGCCTGAGATTTTCTTCTTCCATCTCTTGTATTCCATTGGTGATGCTTACCTTTGTGGTTCCTGATCTTTTCTCTAAGTTCTCCAGCTCCAGATTTTTCTCTGTTTGTGTTTTCTTTATTGATTCTAATTCTGTTTCATGTCTTGCAACATTTCCTTCATCTGTTTGAATATGGATGCCTATCTTTCCATGATGTCATCTACTTTTTTGTTCATTTCCGTGCCTCTATTTGTGTGGCTATATTTGCCTGTATTTCTTTGAGAGTTTTGTTCATTTCCTCTTTGTGTGCCTTTAATAACTCAATAAGCATAGCTTTAAAATCATTTTTCTGTGTCTCTGATGAATTAAAATATTCATTGATGTTGGGGGTTTCTGGTGAAGCCATGATGTCCTGATTTTTGTTGGATGTGTTTTTATGCCTGCCTCTAGCCATCTGATGGTCAGTAGTCTTTGCTGTTTGTTCCTGGAGCCTGTACTGCAGTCTGTCTGTCTCAGGAGTCTGGAGTATTCTTCAGGAAGATGAGAGAGGTCCACCGGCTTGAGAGTGGGGGTTGGTGCTTCAGATTCAGCTAAGGGAGGAAGGTTATAGGTGAAAGTGCTTGAGTGCAGGTGGAGGTGTGCCTGCCTGGAAGGGTGAAGTGAAAGGGAGAAGCACAAGTGCAGGTTGTGATGCAGGCACAGTTTCGGTGGGCACAGTTCACATGCCCAGGTGTCCTGAATGGCTCAGTGTTGTGCTCCAAGCACTCAGGTCTGCCTGAGCTGCACCATCTTGGTTCCAGGAACTGTTTGGCTGGACTCCACTAGTAGACCCACAGAACAGGGGTTTCAATATTGAGAACACTGTCCCAGAGATCCCTATGTTGCTCACAAGGGGTAGGGGAAGGGTGTGGGTGGGAGGGATCTGATGTCTGGCTGCTGGCTTAGAGGGACCCCTGATCTGGGGCTCTGTATGCACTCTCTCACAGAAGCACTCATTCTTGGGTGAGTGTGGGAAGCACAGAGGGCCCGTGAACTCACTTGCAGACTATGCGGAAATCTTAGAGAGCCCATAGTTTTCTATTCTTAGACTTGGGTCCCCTTTTTGGCCATTAGAGTAAGGAGGCGCTCCATACCTGGGTTTACACACTCCCTGCCGCTGCTGCAGTGTGAAGGAGCAGCCTAAAGTATAGGATGTTGATAGTTTGCCATCCTCAGACCCCGGAGACATCCAGAGAGTGGGGGAGGGGCTTGATCCAATCTGTCCCAGCTCCAGTGTTGTCCCTTGTAGCCCCGGAAGCCTCAAAGTCCATGCTCTGGCTTCAGCTGCCCATCCACTCACCAGTTTTGGAGTTCCGGATCTTCTGCCCTTCAGAAGGGGTGTGCACTGGTTGCCGCCATCTTGAGAGTCGCCCTTTGTGTTGTCATGCCTGTTTCTCACTGGTGACTTGCTGTCTTATCAAACCAAGGATAAGCTTGCTGTAGGAAGATACATAAGGGCGGAGGATGTGGTGTTTCACAGACTTTTACCACATCATTACCAGCACTGCGTATTGGCGTAAAAATAGTTCAGAACTGCTCTGAAGGGCTTTCTCTCACTTTATGATGTGCTCAAGAAATCGCCTTTATTCCTAGCTCTAATTAAAAGTCGCAGAATTGGCATAAACTTGCAATTTGAATTTAAATATGTATGCAGTATATATCCATATTGCATAAATATGCTCTTGCATAGTTTATGCATATCCTTACATGTGCAGGCCACAAGGCAGTACTTGTGTCAAGGCTTTGGGATCAAATAACATAGGCCCATTACTCACTGGCCACAAAGCAGCATGACTATGCTACCCATACTTTAAAGACATCCATGTGACTTAGAGCATCAACTTAAATTAATGAAATAAATTGAAAATTTCTAATTTCTGTCTGACACTGTGAAATTAATAATAAGGTGTCAAGTAAGTACAAAAATAAAAAAAAGCTAAGGTTCTCTGGGTGGCTTACTGAAATTCACTGAGAGTTTCATCATAGCTGAAATCATCTCTGCCCAATCCAGGGATGTTTTGTCTTATTATCTTGGAAAAGGTATTTAAATTATACTCATTAGGCATTGATGTTCAGATCACTTCCTCTGTTAGCCCTTTGAGCTGAACCCTAAGCCTGAGACATGGGCATGCAATATGACATGTTCTTTTGGGTCTAAAACATGTTCTCCCTGTGAGTGACCCTTCTGTGAAAAGATCTTAGGTAGAATGATGAGTTTGGCATCAAGAGTTTGGGATGGGGGGCTGGAGAGATGGCTCAGCGGTTAAGAGCACTGGCTGCTCTTCCAGAGCAACCACATGGCAGCTCACAACTGTCTGTAATTCCAGGATCCAACACCCTCACACAGACATACGTACAGGCAAAACAGCAATGTGTATAAAATAAAAATAAATTATAAAAAAAAGAGTTTGGGATGATTTGGTATTCAGAGTTCTGAATCTGTACCCAATACTGCTGCATATTCAACAGTGGCATTCAAAAGAGAAAACCTGTGAGTTTAAATTTATCAAGCAGGAGATATGAAGTGCCGTTATAGTACCGTTATACTCAGGAACTTCGCAGTTATAGAAATTATAGGACCCGAGGCACTGGAAAGTGCTTGACGGCAAAAAGCATAGCTTGTGTTTCTGTCTGCAGACCTCGATGAGTGCTCCGAGAACCTGAACCTCTGTGGTAATGGCCAGTGCCTCAACGCCCCTGGCGGGTACCGCTGTGAGTGTGACATGGGCTTCGTGCCCAGTGCCGACGGGAAGGCCTGTGAAGGTAACCATGGGGAAGCTGTGAGGAGCCTTACAGGGTGGATGAAATTCAGTTATTCGAACATTGCTGGCTTTGTTTCTATTTTGAACCTGGAGTATGTTTTGCCTTTACGTTTAGGCTAGTCAGTTCAGTTGGTAGAGGGGTATGATGGCTAGCATGGTTGACTTCAGAAGATTTAGAGACACCAAGAGTCAAGCCTCTGGGCATGGCTGTGAGGAATTATCTAGATTAGGTTAACTGAGGTGAGAATCATTTTACCTCTGGGGAGCACCGTTTTATAGGCTAAGGTCCTGGACTAGGTAAAATAAGAGAAAGAGAACAGGACATGAGCATTCACTGTGCTCTGCTTCCTGGCTATGGACATCATATGACCAGCTGCCTCAAGCTCCAGCCACCAGGACTTCCCTGATAGGAACATACATGAGCTGAAATAAATGCTCTTAACTTTGATACTTCTTTTTGGCTAATTGGTCCCACTGGCAAGATGAGTAACTCATATAAGATTACTATGCCTTCAGGTAGACCATCGCTGTTTATGCAGAAAAGTTCTGGGCCAAATGATCTGCAATGTTAGACCACAAGATGTAAGAGAGAAAGCATGACTGTGCACAGTTAATTCCGTGCGACTCAGTATCCCTACTTCAGGGAGAGAAAAACAAACAAACAAACAAAAAACAAACCAACTTTCAAAGCCCAAGTCCCCTGATGTTCTATGTGAAGGTTGTCTATAAAAGAAGCATGGCTCTTAATCTCTGCCAGGCTTTGGTTTCTAGAAGTCAAGTCTTCCAAATAATGACAGCACGGAGTTTGCTCCTTGTGTAGAGTAATGGCCTAAATATATCTTAGAACATTCTCTAAATACCCCACACACGTAGACATAGAACGGGATTTGACATGTCCCTGGAGGAGAGTTCCCTGGAATGGGGCCACTTGCTTTGGTCTCTGGTCTTCAAATTCTGTCTTTCTGGGAAATGCTGGTCAGACTGAAGAGTCCTGGGAACCTGTTGACTCAAGATGGATCCAATTAGGAAATAACAGATTCTTCTTCTTACTCACACTTGTCAAATCTAAGCACACTGTCTTCATTGAAAGTAATTAGGGACCACAGTGAACTGAAATGATTTCAGGGGAAATAAACAAACGATAAGGATTGACAGAAGTTTAGGCAAGGCTCCGGTTTGGAGCATTAGCCAATAGCTGTTCCTTATTAGGCAGATATGTATTCAGATTCACTCCTCCGCTGTGTTATATGCATTGATTTCTGTATTTTCTTAGTTTTGGAACCCTTGGGCATTCTTTATTCTGTTCATGTGAAAAATGCATCACTGATATAAAACCTCTGAGATAAAACTCTAGATCATGCCCTGGCTCCTGAGCCTAATGCCTTGTTGGCTTCTGTACTCCCAAACCCAGGTACTGTCTGGTGACACAGACAGTCATGGAGCAAGTGTTTCTTCCCTTAAAACTTACAGAAAGATTTTGTTTGTTTGTTTGTTCTTAATATAAATCATCACAGGGGAAGCGGTCATGCATAGTTAAAGCAGTCTCCGGTCTAAACATGTGTGTATTCATCACACAAGCAGAACCCTCTGCAGAGGCAGTGGGGGGAGGCCTGGAAGAGGTGTCTGCAGTGTGTAGGTCTTCTAAGGACCACAACAAGCACGCCATTAGAACTAGGAGAGCAAATAAAACTGAACTTTAAAGCTGCCCCCAAAAGGTCTTTAACATTTTAGTTCTCCACCAAAATTGGGGAATATATAGAAAAGAACCCAAGAATTTAGTCTACCTTGTTCTGTTTGGCTCCTGATTACAACAAGGTATAGACCTAAATCAAATGCCACAAGGAAGATAGATGGCTGTCTAGCATGGCTTGGCATATGATCGGCCCCAAGGGAACAGAGCCCATCACTAGCAAGGCTTCTGTATAGAGACAAATCCCCTGACAGTGTAGGGAACTGATTAGATGGATGTCAGATAGACTGCGTTTTCTTAATGCTAATATCCATTGCTTAATTTTATTGGGTGGCTTCTTTAATAGAAAATTAATAATAATAATAATAAATTCTCCCTCTTTGTAATCCCTTCCCCAAGACATCGATGAGTGCTCCCTTCCAAACATCTGTGTCTTTGGAACTTGCCACAATCTCCCAGGCCTCTTCCGTTGTGAGTGTGAGGTCGGCTACGAACTGGACAGAAGTGGTGGGAACTGCACAGGTAAAGTATCACTCATGTTAAAAAGGGGGCTCTCAGGTATTCCAGGGAGTGCCATTGCTCGGGAGTCACTGGGACCACACAAGCTGCAGAGGAAAACAGGGGAAGCCTTAAGAGTCACTAAGGCATTAAGAGTCAAGGGTACATTTTCTCAGCCTGGTACTGATGAGGACTGAGTATGCAGAGGAAAGAGATCAGATCAATAGGCCTGGACTTGAGCTCTAGCTCCGAAGGGATGTTTCTGGGGTGCTTTAGCTGTGTGGCTTCCTGCCATTTTCTTCCCTCCTTGAATACCTCCCTTCAAAGGCCATGCCCTGGGATCTCTGGCTTGCTCCTTGTATGTTGTCCATGCAATGCCCATACCTTTCCACTTCTGTTCCAGGTACCGACCACCAGAGTGCCTGATACGTAGGGGCTGGCCATGAATTTTGTGTGTGTGTGTGTGTGCAGTGGTGGTGATTAGGGGTACAAATAGGTTAGGTGTCTGTGCATTTGTATTTGGAATCCAGAAGTCAAGCTCCAATGTCTTCCTCTATCGCTTTCTACTTCATTTGTTGAAACATGGTCTCTCATTGAACCTGGAACTCACTGACTGGCTAGGCCAGCTGGCATGAGTTCCTGAGATTTCGTGCTTCTTCCTCCTACTCCTAGGATTATATAGGTGCAGGTATCTCCACTCGGGTTCTCAGATTTGCATAGCAAACACTTTACCCATTGAACCTTCTTCTTAGGTCCACTTAATACAGAAGTCATTTTTTCTGTAGAGCAAAGGACTCCCAGGGAAGGCACGGAAAAAAAATTAAGAAAACTACAGCCACCCACCACACAGCTCTCTTTGGCACCAATAAAAAGCTGACAGTCATGGCCAGTTGTTTTTTGTTTTTTTCTTTTTCTTAGTTCACCCTCCTACTCAAGGTATAGAGGAAGCAGGTCCCATCCGGAAGGACATCAGGGTTTCCAGGCCACAACAAACATCCTAGGTCACGCATCCTGATTGCTCAGGCTGTCAGATCCACAGCCATCTTGTCTAGTGAGGGGTGTTTCTAAAGCACTGAAAACAGAGAAGAGAGTTATACAGGGTTAGAATTTATGTAAAAAAAAAAGTCCATGTTCTAAGTATCTGGAATGTTGTACATATTTTTGGAATAGAAACCAAAAGGGAAATGTTCCACACGGCGTCTGTGCAGGGAGAGACTCCTTGTGAGCTTGAAGAAGCACGCTCAGCCTCTGCATGTGTATCGGAAGAAGACAGCAGAGAGCACCTGCTCCCCGGTGTTCCCTGGGACATCTTGCTCTAAATTTGTTGAATAACACACCACATATATTAAACATCTTGTTTTTATAAACCTATGTCTGAAATTTTGGTCGACTGAGGTCAAAACAATGTTTTGCCGTCAGTTACCTTGACTGGAATATTTTTTTTTTCTTAGCTTCAAAGCTACATTTTATTCTGATGACAGATTAGAAGGGTAAACACGTTCAGGGTGGTGGGGGTGGGATCCAAGACTGTGACATTCTTCCTTCCTGGGGAGACGGCTCTCCAAGGTGGGAGGTTGTGCCGCTTCGAGTACTCTAGAGTACTCTAGGAATTGATCCGTCCTCGAAGGCAGCTCTGGACTAGGTGCCGCTGCCTGTGGTGATGTCAGACCACACTGCATGCTGGGTAACCCTGCCCCTTTGTTTGACATAGATGTTAATGAATGTCTGGATCCGACCACCTGTATCAGTGGCAACTGTGTCAACACTCCTGGTAGTTACACGTGCGACTGTCCGCCCGATTTTGAGCTGAACCCAACTCGCGTCGGCTGTGTTGGTAAGATGCTTAAAACACGTACCGTTTATTATTTTAAAAACATCACCGGATATTCCACTTCTGATGCTTTCAAAAGTAACAGTACAGAAATGTAAATATCTCTCAAGCACATTATATACTTGAGCTTTCTTTTCTGAAGGAAAATGGCCAGTATATATTCTTGGGTACTTTTCAGCTTCTTAGTAAAAGTAATTTATGGTTTTTTGTTTTGTTTTGTTTTTGACACTTCCAGATATAAGTTTGACTCTTTACCCCTTCCATCCTTCCAACAGGAAGACTTTGCCTGACACTCTTTTGTTTGTATGTGATAATTAGATACCCGCTCCGGAAACTGCTATCTGGATGTCAGGCCCCGAGGAGACAACGGAGATACAGCCTGCAGCAATGAAATCGGAGTTGGTGTTTCTAAGGCTTCCTGCTGTTGTTCGCTGGGTAAAGCCTGGGGAACTCCGTGTGAGCTGTGTCCTGCCGTGAACACGTGTAAGTGGATAGCCTTCTCTCTGTTATTACTCCATCTCAGTCCAGTTCTCTCTAGATCCACAACAGAGAAGCAACTGAAGGAGGGGGATACTGGTGTTGCTATGTTTAGGATAGGAAAGGCAGGTCAAACCCATCAGTCCAGTGCACAGGAGTCCAAAAGCTTTCTCTTTGGCTCACCCTAAAAACTTATGTAGGGCAGGGAGCGTTTCCTATCCTAGCAAGAAGTTAGAATTACCTTAATATTTCCAGGGCTAGATTTTCAAATATATTTGAACTGAAGCTTCAGAATGCGACTTGAAGGATGTAAAGAATACACCTCCTCTAAAGGGGGCTTCTGTCTTGTACACTTCAATTTAAATCAGGTGTAGCCAGCCTGGCCAAAGTCAGTGTCTGCTGCTTACAGGGAATATCAGAATAGATGGTGATTCATTCCTTCAAGAAGGACCATGTATTTACTTCTCAAAATAGTCAACAAATTGTTGAGAGTAGAAAGATGAATTAGCCAGAGGTCTGCCCTTCAGGGATGGTCACCTGTTAAGCAGAAGAGCACACAAATATAAGCGCATAGACCTCAACCACTGAGGAAGGAGAGTATGCACAGAGTCTCACTGGACAGAAAACACTCACTAGGACCAAATGGTGGCTGTGTGACCTTGGCCTCACCCACCACAGCCTGGACAGTACCACCCTCTCCTCTTCGGAGAGAGAGGGGACATAGTTCAAAGTTAGAGGTGGGTGTTGACTGTTTTGTGAACTTTTCGGCATTGAAGGAAGGACACCCAGAGGAGGAACAGAAGAAAAGTAAAGGGGGAAGACACCATTGATTTTAAGAGGGGCAAATCCAGATTAGGAAATGTGGAATTCAGCGCTATAGAATAGTAATGATTAGCAAAAGGTCACCAGCTCAAATTAGAATGGGAATTTGAATGTATATGAATCCACATGGTTTTACAAAGCCAGGGCAAGGGCCAGGCTCAGGAAGGCTTTGATGATTATGAAAGAATGAATCTCGGTTTCTTTAGGATGATATTATGGGCTGGGTCATTGTTATTTACATGCTGAGGCATGACACTAAAGAAAACTCTTGTGGCTTGATGGAGGACTTAAAAGGGAAAAAAAAAAGGCTTCTTTTGGAGATTAGGATCACAGCATCACATGGTGGCAGAGGAGTGAGAAAAGTTGAGAACGAGAAGGAGGGGACCCTGTGTTGTGTTTGGAAAGGGTTTTAGAGACAGGCTGATGATCACTATTGTGGGAGTTGTTGGCACCTAGGGAGGAATGCTGGATATAACCAAAATGGCAGGAAGATGGCGGAAGATAAAAATGGAGAGGAACTCTCTTTTAAAACGCAGTGATGGAGATAAAGAATAGAATATCACACAAGAATGTCCAACCAGGAGAGTAAGGGATCAGTAACAAAATCAGCCCTGCAGCCCTGTTTGGGGGAATGGAATAACCCATGCATGTGAAGATGTTCACTTGCTTTAAATAGGTAAATAAGATCTGAAAACCCCGAAAGGTTAGCGTTTTTCAGTCAGTCGTGTCTGCGTTTCCCCTGAAAACGTTATTTTAGAAGTTCTAGATTCAGAGGAACTCATGTGGAACCTTTCGTTTCGATAGCGGAGTATAAAATTCTTTGCCCTGGAGGAGAAGGTTTTCGTCCAAATCCCATCACCGTTATATTGGAAGGTAAGGGTCTCCACTTTGTCTTAGCACGCACAGCTTTTGGGTGTCCTTGGGTCTGTCGGAATCCTGAAGGCATGCCTTGTTTTCACTCTGACAGACATCGATGAGTGCCAGGAGCTTCCAGGGCTGTGCCAAGGGGGAAAGTGCATCAACACCTTTGGCAGCTTCCAGTGCCGATGCCCAACTGGCTACTACCTAAACGAGGACACCCGAGTGTGTGATGGTAAATGGTCCCTTGCAGGATATGTTCTTCCAAATACTGAACACTGACCAACCCTCCAAGCCAGAGCACAGTGACTGGGAAATTGAGGGGTTAACGCCATAGCTTCATAGGCCAGGCTTGAGCTAAACCATCTTCTTTGGAAACTCCATCTTCACTAGACTAGAATACACCCTATCTCTGTGTACCAGGCAGTTCTGGGCTCTTCTTCCTGTCCTTAACCACTTGTCACCTATACAAGTTTATTCAAGTGAGTCTCCCTTAAAAGAAGGACTTTTGTCTTTATGATACAGCATGGCCTCACTCACCTTTTTTTGTTTGTTTGTTTGTTTTTGTTTTTGTTTTTTGTTTGTTTGTGTGAGGCATGGTTTCTCTCTGTAGCTTGGCTGTCCTGGACTTTACAAACCAGGCTGGCCTTGAACTCACAGAGATCTGCCTGCCTCTGCTGGGAGGAAAGGCGTGTACTCAATCCCACACCTCAGTCACCTTTTAAAGATTGAGAATGTTGGCCATTTTTTGATTTGAGAACAGTTAGCCCAAGGACTGGGTGACAAGAGAGTGACAGGATCGATCTATACCCAGGATTCACAGAACCAGTTAGGGAAGAGACCTCTTTGGTAAGAATTATCTGAACATCACCACATATAAGACCTAGTACTCAGACTCGTGGCTGACAAACGTTCCAGTGAGCTGCCTTGTTTGAGAAAGGAGAGGTGCTAAGGGAACCCCTCCTGTGTTGCCTTACCATGAAGATTTAGGAAGCCGGTTGCTGATGGTTTCAGTCTAGATTATGTCTGTGAGCATATGAAATATGTCATTATGTTTCTGAAGTGTGTTTGACAGTTAGGATTCTGCCCCATTTCTCTCTCTCGGTGCTTTGGGGAACACTAAGGACTGACCTTTTCACTCATATCAGAAGTCCCTTTGTAAACCTCCTTCACTGAGAATCTGGCGTAGAGAAGGGACACGGCACAGGCTGAGCACCTGCTGCTCATGCCTGCGTTTCAAGTCCCCTGGGTGGTGGCCTTGCTCTTGGCTGTCAGCACTCACACGGACGCTGAACATCCGCCCATTCCGGAGCGCTGCTTTCATAGGCGTGTAACACTTTCTCTTCTGGGTTATAGATGTGAATGAGTGCGAGACCCCTGGAATCTGTGGCCCGGGGACATGTTACAACACCGTTGGCAACTATACCTGCATTTGTCCTCCAGACTACATGCAAGTGAATGGGGGAAACAATTGCATGGGTGAGTATGCGTGTTTCTCAAGCATTGGGCTCCGCCCTCACCTGTAAAGGCCAGTCAGGAAACTGGTATTGGCTGTTGTTCTGCCCGTCCCGATACTGCCCTCCTTTGAACTGTTGTAGAGAGACCCCCTACACATGACCCTATGTAGACCATAAGTTTGGCGTTTTCACCGCTGTGTGTGGTGGTACAGGTTTCCTCTAAAATGCGATGCTGGAAGAGGCCAACGGGTTTAATAGCCCTTCTTTTGTTTGACTTATAGGTGTGTCTGTACACAGTTATGTTATAGCACTGACCTACAGCGTGAAAACACCACGAGTCGGAAATAAGAGACTCGTGCCAAATAGCAGTGGAGAATTATTACGAGGAGAATGGGTGGAGGGCCGTGTAAAGTCTGCTAAGGCTGCACTACATAATGACCTCATCCCGTGGCACAGGACACCCGGGGGTGCACTTCTGCAAGCGCCTTTGCTTGTAGTGTGGGGGTAGCGAGGAGCTGCGTGCCCCCGCGTTACCACGTATACTTGCTCTCTGAGTCTGCCGTTAAGCTCTGCCGTGTGGTGGAGAGACCGTGAGGTCACAGGCTGTTTGTTCCCTTTCCTCCCAGACATGAGAAGAAGCCTATGCTACAGAAACTACTACGCCGACAACCAGACCTGCGACGGAGAGCTCTTGTTCAACATGACCAAGAAGATGTGCTGCTGCTCCTACAACATCGGCAGAGCCTGGAACAAGCCTTGTGAACAGTGCCCCATCCCAAGCACAGGTGACCCTCCCGCGGCCACCGTGCTAGGGTCATCAGCTTAGAATTGCCAGAGAAAATCAGCCTCAGTAAAGAAAGAAAAGAATGCATTGTTTTCAGAGAGGAATCTTGACCTGGCAGTTGCCTGTGGTCCTTTCTGCTGGAAACTGAGTGACAGAATAGATTTTCTGGTTCATATCCAAGTTTATGACCGAACCAGTAAATCCAACATATCATGAAACTGTAAACAGCGCTAGAAATGATTTCAGAGTTCTCCCACCTAATTAAAACACCAGGGAAACCAATATGATTAATAAATGAACATATGTCTTGACAACTAGCCTTGGGCCAGGGAGAAGGCGCTGTGTATAAAATTGCATGCCATGTGAGCGGGAATGTTGAGAACTCACATGGAAGCCAGACCCAGCGACCAGGATGGAGGCTACAGAAACCTGTCTCTCCCTCACTGTCAGCCGGAAGGTCATTTTTCCCTTCAGTGTCTGTTACAGGCAATGCTAGTTCTACAGTATTTTCAGATGGATACATTTTCATAAATGTCTTCATAGTTATTTCTCTCTGTGAATTCTTGCTCGTTTCTAACTTCTGCCCCTTGTTCACCTCTTGCAGATGAGTTTGCTACCCTCTGTGGAAGCCAGAGGCCTGGTTTCGTCATTGACATTTACACTGGCTTACCTGTGGGTGAGTTTGACCCTGTGTGCTTGTGGGGGTCCTCTGATTCTGCCTCTGTGTTAAAAGTGGGGGGGGGGGTATACACACCATCATTGTCTTAGGTTCCCTTTTTCCTTTTCTGGGAAGAAAAAAAATGTTATAAGATGCCTCGAGCTGTTTTGAAGTACAAACCTTCACTTGAAGTAGTGAGAAGCCCTTTGCCACCTAATGGAGAGAGGCCTTCACTGCGCATGATTAAGGAGCCTGGGAAGCTTTTCAGGATGAGCCTAGTCAATCTAACCCTGGGTAGCAAAAAAGAAAGGGCAGGGCCAGCTGACACTGGATTTGACCTTAATTCCCTGTCTTCTCTTCTAAGTGTAACAGGACCCTTTGGCTCTTTTATGAGGTTGGTGACACAAAGTTCCCTTGTGTAACCTTATCAATGCTGTCTCCCCTGGCTTCTCTTGGAGTCCCTGGCATGGAGAATTTCAGGGATAGAAAAGTCTTTTCAGTGTGATGTCTCAAGTGGGAGCAGAAGCAGACCTTGCAGCTTGTACGAGGTTCAGAAGCACCGTGGGCTGAGAGCACTGCACAGAGATTAGCCAGCACAAGCAGTGTCCTTGCGGTTTCGTAGCAAATACTACCGAGGTCAATGTGCATTGTTGCATTCTCAAAATGTCCCCTGTGTGGTGAGATTTATATCCATCCTCAGATGCCCCTAAGCCTCCGAGACTGTGTCCGGTAGCAGACACCACGGCTAGCTTTGTCTTGCCTTATTCCTAGTAAGTAAAACTGAAATCTCCATCAGCCTTTCCATTGACCTTGTTTAAGAAAACAAGGGCCTGGTCCAGCAATCAGCAGGCTTTCTTAGTGCCAAATCCATACGGCTCCGCAGGCCAGTCAACATCCAAAGAAACTTCATGGTTTGGAAAGAAAAACTGCTAAATGACATTGGCATGGAACACCTGGCCTTAGCGACTCTTTTTCTGCTTCCCAAAACATCTTTTAATCTGTCTAGAATCTGTGATTGGGAGGTAAGTGGCCTCTAATGGTAATGGGTCTCCATGGGCAGTCCAGGCATGTCACCCAGCAAGGCCTGGCCCCCACAGTTGGCAGTCTGCAAAGACGTGAAATGGCATTAGCACCATCCACTACCAGACCTGGGAAGACCTCCAACCAGCTCGTCCAACTCCCGTGCTTTCCAGTGGAGGAGACAGAGGCCCAGAGAAGGGAAGAGACTCACCCAAGGCCACCTAGCTAATTAGTAACAGAGCTGGGACAAGAACCCAGTCCTGACTCACAATATGCTTGGCTCCAGCTCTGGACAACTAGAAACATGGTATTTAGCAATGTACTTAGTGTCACCAAATTCCGCCATGACAAAATAAAGCCTTATTTTATTCGAGCTTATAGCCTTCCTCTGAACGATCTTAGAACTATTGGCGTATAGAGTCCATTCCTGTGTGGCTAAAACTACAGCATGTTTATTAATCTTGTCTTAAAATACGAACTTCTCCAAGTGGAAATAAAATCCAGACAGGAAAAGAAAAAGAAAACATTAGATAATATCCTTTCGCTATTTTGTACCTAACAATGACTAGAGATTTAACTCAGTCTGTTTTTGCTAAGCTGAGTAACAGCACATCATTTCTATTCAGAACTAACAAATGTGGGTGACCCTATTTCTTATTTTAATCTGCACTAAGAGAGTGGATTATAAATTTGTTTTTGTTTGCAGATAAAACATAATTGTGATGTTACCTCATATGGCTGCTTGACATTGGGCCAAAGGCCAAATTTTCCTGTATTCAAAAACAGTGGTGTTTTGAAACTGTACCCTTGGAGATCTTTTTAAAATTAGTTTTAGTGGGTTAGCATGTAAAACAAAGGGCTTTATCAGGGCATTTTTCACGCATACATGCGGTTATGTTTCCCACCATTCCTCAGCCCCGTGCCCCTCTGTACCTTTGGCTGGTCCCTTCCTCCCTCCATTCGACCCCACTCCCGCCTTCTTGCTACACATAGACCACACTGTACCCCCAGCCTCCCTTGAGATCCTCCTCAAAATCAAACTCTTGGGAAAGGGCCTGAGGCTTTTAGGGTGCGCTCCTCTGAGGTTTCTGCTGTTCTTATAAACCCCACCTTAGCTCATGGCTGTCACCTTCCATCTCAGGCAGGAAAATACCCTGGTTATAATACGAAAACAAGTGCTCCTATACAGTAACAAAAGCCTCAGGACTTGTGAGTGTAGCCCATACTGTACATGCCTGCCCGGCTGACATGGTCTGTCAAATTCTGACAAGCAAACAGAGGGGCCCTCCAGGAGAAGAAGCAGACAAACCCAACCCTCTGGCCTTAGGAAAAAAAACAGTCTACTGTGACAGTCCTTCCTCTGAGCTGACCTTCAGTCAGACCCTCCTCATCCAGTGTACATGCTGCTCAGTAGATTCAAAAGTGGATGTTACAAATCTGATGTTTTGCAACAAAACTCAACCCAAAAGATATTGACCCCACAAGGTGTCTGCCTTCCAATCCTGTCTTGGCCTGCATGGGATCCCAGACCACACTGCCGCTCACGAGGGGCTTCCCCGTTTCTAGATATCGACGAATGCCGGGAGATTCCAGGGGTCTGTGAGAACGGAGTGTGCATCAACATGGTTGGCAGCTTCCGGTGTGAGTGTCCAGTGGGATTCTTCTATAATGACAAGTTACTGGTTTGTGAAGGTAAGTGTGATTATACCGTATCTACAAAGTAACTGGCCAGCTCCGTAACAACACCCTTGCCAAATTCTACAACACTGGAAACTCAGCTCAAGAGGTAGAACAGAAAAGTACATTGAAAGGAATTCTCTCTGAGTTGACAAAAATATCATCTTAAAAATTAATTAAGTAGGAAAATCACACGGTAGAGACCTACATGAGGTTTCATGAAAAAAAATTTTTTTTCATTTAAAAATTTTCTCCTGGTGAGAAAATTGGTCTGTTCATTCTAGAACCTCTTTTCCCCAGCACATGATATATTAGATTCCCAGCTGATAGGAAAAAGCTTTGAGTTCCTGGGTGTGTCAAACAGATTGCTTTGTTTCTCCTTCAAAGCAAACACAAGAGGATAGTCATCTTTCGCTAAATGTCAAAGTCAGTGTTCTCTTCCAAATAGAGATTCTGCTCCCCGCAAATGGAAACAAGGGTGAAACCAATATTCCAAACTCATGAGAGAATTCTAAATGGCAAGAAGAACAAATTTGATTTTATATGGAGACTGTTGGCATGCATGCAAATGGACTTCCATTTGCCTCCTGTTGCCATGTATACAGACTGAGATTCCAAGTGTTCCTTATAATGCTTCATACTTTTTCCCTCTGCCGGGGAAGATAGCGCACTTACATTTTAGTGGAAGAGACATTGTTGCGTAGTAAGTATGTGATGTTCTCTAAGACAACTGGAGTCAGTTTCTACTTAATGCTTGAACGGCGGGCCTCTAGCCAAATTTTGCACATTATAGAAAGGGTTGTTACCCTTTGGAGCATGTGCTATGGCACACATGTCAATATTTGACATTAACAATCCCTTTTCTCTAAATCAGGGACAGTTTACAATCCACACACAGAGTTGCTTTCCATTAGTAACCACATACTTGTTAGGCTCTCCCGCCAGCTTCCAACCACTGTGGCCAACTGGGCACGCATCACTTGCTCTGCTTGTTGTGTGGGTTGTGGGCAGGAGTGATAGCCAGTCCGAGACTTTTTAAGGAGATAGCGGGTTCGGACCGTGGCTCCAGCTGTGGGGTTTCCAGGAACCATCAGAAATTGGGTTACTGCGGAGAAAGCGCAGCTACAGGAAGAACAGAGAACGACAGATCTTATCTGCTAGAGGTCGCTGTCTTCCTCATGACCGTACTCTTTCCCTTCTGGAACACATCTCAGGATGCCTGCCATTTAGAGGCCCCTTGGATAATTACCCAAATATCCCTTTACCACTTGTATTTGCCAAAAGTGCTGCCCTTAGCCAGGACACATAGGCAAGGCCACCCCTGAGTACAAAGTCAGCCCAGATCTTGCAACATACATGGGATTGAAGGCTGCTGGGCTAGGGCTAGGGCAAGGTACCCGGCTGTCAGGGAAGACCCAGCATGCTTCACCCACTGGCATTGCTTATAAAGGTGTCAAGAAGCAGTCACATTCATAGAACAGTAAGAAGATTAAGTGCTCCGATTTGGGGGTTTCATTTTACAAGTTATTCATCTTCAAGGTGAGTGTCTAAATACACTCAGCTGTCTCTCAACACGTTCTTAGTTTTCAAAATCAATCAGAAAACTAAAGGCTGACTTCATGCATGTCTCAGCCTTCCTACAGTTGGCGTGGATTCCAGGAATGTTTTGGGGGACTTCCATATTTATACTTTCCACAAGGAAGTGCATAAGCAGATGTTAGGTTCTGCATGTCAGCAGAAGCACCTGCCTGTCATACCACTTGGCTTCTTCTGTGGTGTGGTTGACTCTGTGTTTCTTTATAATTTAAAAGCAAGGCAGAACTAGTGGGTGAAGCAATGTTTCCACCATAGAAGCACAGTCTTGAGAGATATCCTGATGTGTTTCTGTTGTGGCTTTTCTGGGGGAGGTCTAATCAAATAAATTCACTCCGGGTAGGGCACTGACAGCAGATCTAAGAGGCATGAACCGGTAACTTTACTGAGCTGTATATAAGAGTATGAGTGACGGGTTCCATACAGGAGCGTGGATGGCCGTAGGCAGCTCCATCACCAAAAGCATACCCTACCCCAACATGGCAGACAGCTCATGAGAGCTGCTTCCTGAGTGACTTGTGGGCAGCTTGGCTAGTCCTTAGCCAGTCTCTCTCACTCCTGGGTCTTTGAAGTTCTGTTCCCTTCCTGAGCCTTTTATGTCTCCTCTCCATAAGGAATGGGATCCACCATTGGTATTACACTTCCTGGCTTCTGGGACAAATTTATAATGATGTATATATCTACTGTGATTTTATAGTGATATGTATCTACCTGATTATATCATAGTTTCTCTGCTCTAAAGCTTCTCTGTGTTTTACCTATCCACCCTCCCCCACCAACCCCAAACTAAGCCCTGGAAGCCACTAATCTGTCTACTGGCCCATAGTTTTGCCCTTTCCTGGAATTTAAATAGTTGGGATAAGAACAGTAGATGGCCTTTTCAGGTGGCTTCTCATTAATCCATCATAGAAGACTGAGTGAGTTTCTCCCATGTCTTCTTGTAGCCAGGCAGCTCACTAGAATACTGGCTGACATTCTACCATCTTAATACACCACAGTGTATTTACAATACATTCACCTACTGAAGGGTATCATGGCTGCTTTCTAGTTTTTGCCATTACGAATGAATTTGTTACAAATATCCATTGCTGCTTTTTCAGAAGCCAATGGAAGAAAACAGTCGTCACTGACTCAGCACCAGAGTCTGTAACTCTCTTCTGCTTGCAGATATCGACGAGTGTCAGAATGGCCCCGTGTGCCAGCGCAATGCCGAGTGCATCAACACTGCAGGCAGCTACCGCTGTGACTGTAAGCCGGGGTACCGCCTCACGTCCACGGGCCAATGCAACGGTATGTAGCACCCACTCCGAGGACGTCGCTGTCACGGTCCTGACATCTGCACTTCTTTAGAGACTATACAGCTAAAGAATAGAAATAAAAAAATTTAGGTCGATAAACTCAAAGTAATGACAGAGGAAAAAAAAAACCCAGGAAAATAGTTGAAATATCTAAACACTTAGCTCTTTGCTTTCTTTGTAAATGAGATGTTTGCAAAGCAAAAAAACAATGAGGTTATTTACAAAAATGATTGCCTATATCCCTATCCCACTCAGAAATACCCACCTACCCACACACATAAGCCCACGGTCCTCTAATCTGTCATAATCATTATCATCATTGTCAGCAGCAGCAGCAGCAGTTTCTACACGGTCTCCCTTAGACAGAGGAGGTTTTCATCATATCTTCCACACATGCTAGATGGCTGCACTCCTTGAGCTGGAGCAGATCTTCCTTCGTAAACAGATGTAAAATGCACACACACACACACACACACACACACACACATCACACCCTTCCCAAACCTCTTACTGACAAATATCCCTCCCTGAAGGCAGCAAACATTGCTACTGTCATCACAGTTCCTGCAGTGAGCGGGAGGTTAGGGTGTCTGCTGCCCACCTTTGTCGGGATGTGGTGCAAGGAAGAAGTGAGTGTGTTGTCGACTTACATTGTGGATAAATTTAGTCCACATCCGACGGTACCCATGTTAGTGGCGTCAACATTAAGGCCTTGTGTTTGAGCTTGGAGGCAAGCTAAGACCTCAGACTGGACCTCCTGTAAGCCTCTGTACGGTTACGATCACTGTACTTTTAAGGTCGGGAAGCACGTGTTGCTCTGCCTGCAGCTCACTTCCAAGCGCGTTTCCTGGGTTTCTGTGCACTTGTGAATGAAACATCTCGGGGAGGACCGTGGTCGGGTTTTCCTTGGCTCTTTTGGCCAATTGTGATTAAGCGGCAGGAAGCATGCTGCTCTCTGCAGGGTATTTTCCATTGTTTAATGAGACCTTGGGGGAAGAGGGTGTAAGACCAGAACAACAAAAAAATCACTTTGCAAACCAAGATTTGTTTGGTTGAGGTTAAGGGAGCATGTTCAGGTATTTCTCGTCCTATCAGCAGAGCAGAGATTATCCATAAAGTAAAGATACAGAACAGGAAAAGCAGGACCTCGCTGATATGAAGCACAATACTCTGGTGACATTTGGTTCCAGCTCTGCTTCCGTGCATTTTACCTTTAATTTATATATTTCTTAGGAGCTGGGTGAAATAAGTCCAGTTAAAATAAAGACTGGCTGGTCATACTGAGTGTGCCATGGTAGACCATTTACTCTGGCCATTAACTTGGGCTATTTATAGATCAACAAAAGGCAACCAGCTACAGCCTACCACAGCCCACACCCTTTTGTTTTCTTATAGAATGTTGGCCTGAACTGCATCTGGTGCTATCAGGGAAAACCTGGGCGAGCAGTTTATGTAGGCCACAGTTCAACTTCCCTCATTTATTGAGGCCCTTGAGTCCTTTACCTATTCAGCTTTGAGGGTTGAAGATTCTATTCTAAAAACATCTTCCTTTCCTTCTCACTTTTGTTGTTGATTTTTGAGACAGTATCTTACTGTTTAGCTCAGGCTGGCCTCAAGTTCACACTCTACCTGTTTCACCTCCAGAGTGCTGATGCCAGTTCTTGGCCACCATGCCAGGCTGCCAGCCCACTTTGAAACTATTTTATAACGTCTTAAAGCACTGTCTTATCCTGGTAGTTTTCAGACAGAGTGCAAAACATTCCTTTCTACCTGTATTTAAAATGAAAATACCATCCTATGAGCTTTTAATTTGAATTCATACTCCTGTTGTTTCTAACTCCAAATCCCAGTGGTCCGAGCCCCACATCACTGCTGAGAGGGTGCTCAGGAGGCCAGTCTGCTGTCAGTAGCAAAGCCTACCCCTGTAGAAATAAATGCTTTACACACTCCTAGATCCAGCAATACCAGACCTTCCTCAAGGGCAGCTCCCTTTCTGCTCATAAAAGTAAAAAAAAAAAAAATCCTTTTTTTTTCTGCCCATTCATTCTTTCTTTTAGATATTTTTCTCAAATGAGAATAGTGATATTTGTTAACTTTTTTCTGTGTAGATTAGCCATAGTTTCTGAGGAGTGTAATCCCAATCCCCTCCTACACGTGAGACTTTTAAACAGTGTCTTGATTGATCGATTCTGCTTGGAGACGACTGTGAGAAAAGTCTCTTCCAGAGTTAGGCTTTGTTGCCCTGATGTAACAGCTTTCTAGACCCTAGATAAGCAATCTTGATTTTTCTTTTAACTTTTTAAAAAATGCATATTGCTGGTTTTGCCTGAATGCATATCTGTGTGAGGGTGTCAAATCACTTGGAGCTAGATAGACTACAGATAGTTGTGAGCTGCCATGTGGATGCTGGGCATTGAACTTGGGGCCTCTGAAAGAGCAGCCGTTGCTCTTAACCAATTGAGCCATCTCTCCAGCTCTGGAGCAGCCTGGATTTTCAACTCAAAACAGTATGTGGCGGAATGAAAGCAGAAGGAGTGAAGCAAAGCAATAGGACTAATCATGAGCATCTACTCAATTATAATATTGTCCCGTTTCAATAAAAGCATGATGTGTTTGACTTTGCTATAAAATTCAAAGGAAACCCCGTGATCAATGGAAGTGTCCATGATCTTTAGTACCCAAGTCAAGAGATATCAATTCCACAAGACATTGTTTAGACACCTACTCAAGCACTTCTCCCCATTCTAAGTTTATTTTTACTTTTTTCTCTCTTGGTGGAGGGAGCTGTTTCTTCAGTTCACCAGGTACTAATACCCTGAAAGTAAATTCCAACCGATTTAAAGGTAAAAACAGACGGAATGCCAGTGTCGGCTCCACTCCTAGGTTTTGAGTTAGGATCATCCCTGGGAACAATGCCTGGGAATAATCTGGTCCATTGTTTTGTGTTCTAAGTCTCCCTATAAGAAAACATGCAAATGTGCACAGTGACCACCTAAGATGCCTTTGGTTTACAGATCGAAATGAGTGCCAAGAAATCCCCAACATATGCAGCCATGGCCAGTGTATTGACACGGTGGGAAGCTTCTACTGCCTTTGTCACACCGGCTTCAAAACAAATGCAGATCAAACCATGTGCTTGGGTAAGTGTGTGCTCAGCCCACGATTTTCTCCAGAACTCATTTGCATCTGCATAAGTGCAAGATTTAGTACTAAGCTGTTCGTTAATTGGTTTGTTATTTACAAAATAAGAATAAGCATGAACATACAGCAGTGACACACCACTTAGTTTTTGGCAATCGGAACACAATAACCTTCCTTGACATTCATTAATCTGCAAGTGTGTAGAAATCCTTTTCTTGAAGTGTTTGTTTGTAATCAAGCCTGCTGGGGAGCTCTCCACCATTGAGTCACACCCCTAGCCACAGGGGAGAAACTATTTAACTAACTAAATTGAGAAATAGATTGAAACAACAGTTTAATTTGTTAGTACAGATGTTAACAGTGCATGGCTTTGGCTCGTAGTTATATGGGCCGTTTATCAGACCAGACCTCAGCGTTTGAATGTATTAATATATATATAATGAAGAGATCTCCTGTTTGCTCACATCTTCAATGGCAAATTGAAAATTGTTAGAAAGTGGGAGCAGGAATCATTTTCCTATGGGAAAGGGGGGAAGAAGTCAGAGTTTCAAATCCCTTCCCCTTTTCAGTACTGTCAGAGTGCTTTTCAACACTTTCTTTCCTTCTTTGTCTGATTTAAGGCCAACTTTATGAGGTCTTTGAAGCCTATGAGTCAAACGTATATTGGAAGAACTTCCTACAGAGCCCTGTTTAAACCTTACCTTTGACTCTAACTAGGTCCACCCATGAATGACATTTTATTTTCTTCCTAATGGGCCTGCCTCATCCCAGGGTGCGTCACCCTTCCTTACATTACCACAAAATCTACCCCACTGTTTCTCTCTCTTGCTCTCCATTTGAACTTTCTAGAACAAGCCAACAAAGAATGTAGTTTAACAAAACTCAACAAGCATGGCCGTGGATGAATACGACAGATTTGCCATTGCCTTCCCAGTTCTCAGGCGGCTGCGTAGTGACAGTAAGATGTGATGCTCAGTCCATATTCAAGGCACAGGGGAGCTAGCAACAACTTTTCCATCAAAATCACAAATAGTTATCTTTATGTCCCAAACTTAAAAGAGGCAGTCTTGACTTTCATCACTACATTTTGACCTCCTTGGGTGTCTCTTTCCACTCATTTACTTCCTTATCCTTGGCTCTTTTCATCACGCCTCCCTCTTCAAAAGAATATTCTTTCACTTACTTTTTTCTACTTCCCCCTTAATATGGTACATAAGAAAGATGTTAGCCGCCATGCTAAGATGCAAAAATACTTCAGTTGCCAGAATAAGCTTCATAATGCACCAAAGGGAAAAGTCCTAGACCAGTAAATAAAAAGACAAACAATGCCAAGACTTCTGAACAAAACCAGATTGAATACCATCTCACCCCTTAGCTGAGTTCAGAGGGACTGGGAAGTTATCACAGGTGGGAGAAAGTCGTGTCCAAAGTGGCAGGTTAGCTAGAGAGCAGGGTTCTGCTGACTGCACAACAAAGCCTGGTGAGTCATGGCTTTGGGGTAACTTGGAGTATGAATTCTGAAAGCTGAAGTGTGCCAAAGGTGGCGACAAATGAAGGTCCAGATGTACACAGAAGTTTTTTTCATTTTCAAGTGAAAGTATTTGAGCAAAGTGGCAAGGGTGGAGACTTTGAGGATAGAATAAAATTCTTGTCCAATTCCCATGTCCTCATCTTGCCCCCTCCCACACGCCAACTGAGGTAACGCTGTACTTCCAAGGTGTAGGCCCTCACCTCAGCTTCTCCAGGGTACCGATGCCATCAGCCAGAACATTCCAGCCTCCCAAGAGACACTCTTCCAGCCCCAGCTGCTCTTCAGCATCAGTGACCACATAAGCACTTTCCTCTTCAGTCATGCTGTCCCTCTCTGGCCTTTCTTGCTCCTAGACATAAATGAGTGTGAGAGAGATGCCTGTGGGAACGGGACTTGCAGAAACACAATCGGTTCCTTCAACTGCCGCTGCAACCATGGCTTCATACTTTCTCACAACAACGACTGCATAGGTGAGTATTAAAAAAAATGTCACCATGTTGTGTGTGAGTCTGTATCGTGGCCAGCATGCAGGCTGCCCTTTAGTATATGCACCCTTCTGCCTGAGAGTTGGTCACATGACTATCAAACAGAATGTGTTCATTAAAAAGTCAAATTTAGTTAACTCTTTTACCTTTATTGAACTGTGTATCAGCAGCTATAATTTTTATATCTTCTTTGATGTAAGTTTAAGATAAATGCTTTAAGTTAACATATGAAAGCAAGTCTTTATAAATTACATAATTGTGGAAGAATATGGAACCCTTTTCATAGATCCTTCTCTGCAGTTTCTCTTCCAAATAAACAAGTTATTAAGTGCATAACATTCCCCTTATAAGACACGATAGGCTTTTCCTTTCAGATGTAGAATCTAGATTTAGCCTTATATATGTGCTATATAAAACATACATATGTTATATATATTGCACACATATACCATTTATAACACACATATATATATAACATATATGTGATATATAAAACGTGTGTGTGTTTATAAGACATGGAACAGAAGGAAGAATGTTTGGGATGAGGAAGGGACCAATGGGAGGGAAGGAAGGACAGGGCAGGGTACTAGGAATGTGGATGTGAGCAAGATGCAAGAATATATGCAAGAGCAAGATGTATGAAAACATCACAGTGAAACCCATTATTTTAAACTAGCTAAAAATTAATTTAAAGGAGGGAATGCCAAGAAACAGTAATGAGTGAAAGGCTATACAGAGTTAGAAGCTAACCTTAAATACTTGTAATTGCAGTGCTAAAGTATGACTTCCTTTGAATTATTAATCCAGTGAATCATTTTTATCTTTTAAAAACAAAATCTAAAATAAAGAGACCAGAAAGGGGAGAAAGGCAAGGGCAAAGGGACACATTAGAAATGAAAACAAAAGGAGTTTTGGGAGTGAAAGGGAACTAGGGCTTGAAGCAGAGAATCTACAAAACAAATTTTGTTTGAAAAATTCCATCATGAAACCTAATCTTGTATATAATAATTACGTTTACGTTTTTTAAATAAAATGCAAAATGGCAAAAAATATATAAAATCTAGGCAAAACTGGTACAAAATTATCATGCAAATTGCCAGCTTTAATATGATAATGTGGTCTTTGCATTATATTTGAGTGGATGCCCACAGCTGGGTTTGCGGCTGAAACCAGATCTTCACTGTAATTTCCAATATTTGGCCAAGTCCACAGAGGCCACCAAGGTTTAGGATGACAGCTTGCATTTTGACATTTTCTTTGGAACCTAACAAAGATATTTTTTTCCCCAGATGTTGATGAATGTGCAACCGGAAATGGGAATCTTTGCAGAAATGGCCAGTGCGTCAATACGGTGGGGTCTTTTCAGTGCAGGTGCAATGAAGGTTACGAGGTGGCTCCGGACGGCAGGACCTGTGTGGGTGAGTGAAGAGCCCAGGAGGACCCTCAGAGGGTGGGAGGGACGGGCCAGTCCTAAAGGGTCAGTAGAACATGTGCAAATAAGGGAAATACTAATTGGTTCAGGTGTGAGTGTGTGTAAAACACAAAGATAAATAAAGAAGTCACAAATTCAAGAGGAGTGTTGGGGGGACATGGAGAAGAGTTGGAAGGTGGGAGGGGAAGGTGAAAAGCATGCAAATACAAAGGGAAGTGAAATAGTCAGGAGAGCATGTCCCCAGAGGCCCAGCACAGAATCAGGCAGTCTCGGTTCTAATCCTACTATGGGCAGCTAGAGCAAAAATCACCATAGAATTACACTGATCTTTCTTGTAAAGACTTTATTTATTTTTAATGCAGACATATTGCCGTTTTTCTTCTTATTTTAAAAATGCGGTTATAGTCACGGGAAACATTTTAACCATTAAATGTTAAACTTAATATATGTGATTCATTATAATTCGCTCAAAATGCCTCTCCAGGGGTTAGTTCACATAATCTTTTAAGTGTCTTTAAAACCCTTTCTGCGCACTACACTTTTCTAGGAATACTCAATTTTCGGGAGGTAGAATAAAATGTGGCTGTATTGAGCTCTTTGGGAAACTTTTAAAGTAATTTCTTTGCTGTCCTCTCTGGGAGACTTTGGCGGCTTCTAATGACCTCTGTGTGCTTCCTTGCCTTGACTCTGGTTCCTCTGATTGAGCTTGCACTGCTTGGTAGAGCTCGTGCCAGCAGGAACCTCTCTCCGTTTCCCCTTCCCTGCAGATATCAATGAATGTGTTTTGGATCCTGGGAAATGTGCACCCGGAACCTGTCAGAACTTAGATGGCTCCTACAGGTGTATTTGCCCACCTGGGTACAGTCTACAGAATGACAAATGTGAAGGTAAGAGGCTGTGATGGAGATGAGAAGGATTGAGGCATTGCCCTGGAATCACTGAAATCAGACATTTTTTGGTGATGTCATTTTCAGTTTGGAATACTTTATTGGTTTTTTAAATCTAAGTCAGAGGATATGACCTAATCCTCTGTCAAGCTGGCCAGCTAGACTAGACAAACCAGCGTGCTTTAAGTATAATTGAGAGAGCCTGTCTCAATAAATAAGATGGAGAATGATCTAGGAAATCATCCAATGTCAACCTGTGGCCTCAAACACATACACATGTTCATGTGTATACACACACATATACATGCACACCACGTGCACATGGAAATACATAAAATAACAAAAGCTCTCTAATAATAAAAGCAACCCCCCAAAGGAAATATTTGTGCACTTTTTAAAAAGTTAACTTTTTTAAAAGAAAATGGTAGGTGAAGTGGTGGGGGGAGTCTAAGAGTGAAGTAATTCAATGAAGAGACATTCAAACTCATTAGTAAGCACAAAAAAATGACAATTAAAAATGCACACTACAAATGCAGTGATGAGGAGTCTGATTGCACATTGTACAAAAAAGTAATCACTTTGCTTATTTTTAGAATATCCATTGTATGATAGTTGAAAAATTAAGGCAAGATAATGGAGTTAGTTTCTTGACTTTTACTTAGGTGGACCCTTTCAGAGCAATGTTATGTAGCTACATCTTGGCGTAGGCAGAACCGCACAAATGTGAAGCAAAAGAGTTCCATGACCCAGGAGATAGTTAATATATCATTTTTAAAATTTTAACTAAAACAAGTCCAGCCCAGATTAAAGACTATAATAACCCTCCTTCACTATAAATTCTAGCAGAAAGTCACAGGGAATGGGTGTTTGTTATAGCAGAGTGGCTATGCCTTTTACAGAAGCAGAATGGCTGTGTAACTTATTCACCAAACTGAGATAATTTTGAAAGAGAAAAGGAATGCTTAATTATATAGTCAGGCCAACATACACAAGCTAGGAGTCTCTTAGGGAAACCCTTATGATACACTTGGTTAGCCAGGCCACTCTGAATTTTCAACAGGTCACCCCTTACAGAGGTGTTGATATGCTGAAGAAGATGGGTCTTTTCACATATATCCAGTTCCTGGGAGCTCTGTGAGGAAGGGAAGTCTCTGATCTTTAAAAAGAAAAGAAAAGAAAAAGAATTTTCTTATCTTCAGAAAACTAATTTGCAGATCAGAATTGTCTTCTGGGATGAGATTGTGTTCTGTAATGTGACTACTGGTGTCTACATGGATGGCTACAGCAATGGGGTCTGGGAAAGCTGCAACATGGGGTACCGGGAAGGCTGCATCAGTGAGTGGAGAGGAATCAGGTTTCACCAAGGCCAGCCTTGGACTTGGGTTGGCAATCATTTCCCTGTTGGAAGGGTTTGGATACTGAGCTTGTACGTTTTTGACTTAGCAACTAGTGGGGTCTCCTTGACATCCTAACTCTTGTGTGCATAATTCTTTCAGATATTGATGAGTGTGTTGAAGAGCCAGAAATCTGTGCTTTGGGGACCTGCAGCAACACAGAGGGCAGTTTCAAATGTCTGTGTCCAGAAGGGTTCTCCCTGTCCTCGACTGGAAGAAGGTGCCAAGGTAATGCCTGTGAAAGCTTTGGACTTTCATTTTTCTGTGTTTATTTGTTGTGGTCTTATATTTTAAACATGGCAAGACTCTGGGTCTTTGTGAACTAGATGTTTCATTCACCCACAGGTCTAATGATTCCCATATGCCCGAAGGTTCATTTTTACTTTCAAGGTTAAAAACCCATCCATCAAGTTCCAGTTGCTTATACAACTTTCTTGGCATTTACACCCCTCACCCTCTGACAAGCACAGATGCCAATAAGCTTTTGAAGGGAGGCATCCCCAAGAGTCACTGAAGCCACAGAACCTGGGGGAAATCCGCTATGGGTTCCCTGCCTCAGAACCTGCAGACTGCATGAATGAGGGTGCAAACCAGGATCCTCAGACAGGGAAAGTGCAAACTGGTCACCTGTCTCCCCCACCATCTTTACCTCACGAATCCTCTAGGGAAATGGAATAATAGTTGTCAGTGGTGAAAATATTCAAGGGCTTGCCAGGTTAACTTTAAAGTAAAAGAAAAAAAAGATATTTAAGACTCTGAAAGTAAACACAAAACATTGTTTGGTTAAAACCCAGAAACTTGTTTAGACATTCCTAAACAATGCAATTGTTATTTGGCTATATTTATACAAACTAGTTTAATGGGTTACAGGCTGGGAAAGGCCCACAAATTTATTACGTTTAGAATTTCCTTCACTCGGTGTCTGTCTGTTGCTCTGTGCTTTTATTTGTTTGTTTGCTTGTTTGTTTTGTGTATGTGGTTTGCTTCATATTACCAAATAATAGGTATAGAATATAATTTACCTATGGCTATGAGGTTCTAGGCCTGCCAAGTTTTGACCAGAGAAGACATTTATTTGTATAGAAATCCAGTTTGCTCACCCAACCACACCAGTACACACCCAAGTAATCTTACTGTGTACCTGACAGAGTTCTATTGTCTCCGAGTCTCCTGTGAACTCTTGTTATTATTCTGCCCAGTTATGTGGCTTTTTTTTCCTTTGCTTTTTCAGTTGCAGAAGTATGAATGGAAAAGTTGCAGATTCTGTGGTTGGTTTGATCTTGTAGGGAACTATCAGAAGACCACAAGGGTTTCAGAGCAGTGATTGAGGCCCAGGCCAGCCCTGATAGAGCCTGACTTCTACTCCCTCATTTGTGTCTTTGGCTTGGCCCTCATTCGGAAAGAAAGCAGTGGGAAGCCAGGTGCGAATCTGCCGATGTGGCGAGCCAGAGGAAACTCCAGGGCTATTAATTCAATTTGTGCTGGCCTGTCACAAGGGCAAGCTGACACTGCAGGCAGAACCAGCCCAGCTGCTGCCACATCCTTAGCCAGACCTGAGGAATGCAAGTGGGGAAAGTGATTTTCATACTTCCAAAGGAATTTCAGAGGTCATGGAGGGCTGTTTGCAGATGGGCTGGTAAGCAGGCTTCCTAGGGAGCTCTGGCTAAGGTGGGCCTGTGAGCACAGGGCTGTTGCTCAATGCAGGGCACCTTTGAGGGACAAGCTCACCTAGAGGGAACAACATGAAGAAAGCAAATCTCCCACCGGGTGCATGCTCTGCTGGAACGTGAAATTTTGAAACCGGAGTTTTTCTTATATGGTGACAAACTGAACCAGGCTTCTATTGGCCAAAAAAAAAAAAATGAGAACGTTCCACAGAATCTCTTTGGGTTTTGAAGCACCAAATGCCACTGTCCTCAGGGATAGAGGGGGCAAACTCTGGCACTGTGTACTATATTATAAAGGAGCCATCTTACCTGCAAGATTCAGGGAGAGGAATCTGTCATTTTGATAGACTTGGGACTTGATGCATTTGAGTCTCAGTCTAAGTTCAAGATATTTATTTTCTTTTGGTGTTGAGGAGAGTGAGTGGGGTGGGGAAGACAGAACCGGGTCTAGAGGAAGGTCAGCAGTCTAAGGACAGCTGTAGAAATAAGTGGTAAAAATAACACCATTTATGTAAAAAAAAAAAACATGGATGTGACAAAGAATTTGAAGAATAAAGCAAACCAAAAAGGCGTCCCTCCAGGAGAATGAGAATTAATTAAGCCTTGGCGTCTCTCTACAAAGTAAATATTTGGGTGGCAAATGCCGCTATGAGAGTATACTTTCCGGACTGGAAGACTGGCTGTAGAAAATGCAGACATGAGAGCTAGTCCGAACTAGAGAAGAAAGGAATGGTACAACATGGATGCGGAAATGCGTCCTCAGACCTGCAGATTGCAGCCACCGGCTGATGAGGGAGAAGTTGTGTACGGTTCTCGAAGCTTTAAACTTTAAGAAAAACACATCCCAGACCCCTATATGAGCTCACTGCTCAGAGCTACCCAGTGTGCTCTAGAAGAACTAGAAAAGTTGGCTTCTAAAATTATGTCAAGCAACATTAGAGCATGGTCTCTTCCTTGGTGTTACCAGAGCAATAATGAATGTAAAGAAGCACATATATTCTTTGAAGAAAAGGTTATTCTGCCTATACTCACCCATAGTCCTGCCTTCTGTCCTTTTTCCTTCCTTTTTCTATTGTATTGAACAGGCTTCGGCTGGAAACTTAATTTTGATGTAGCTGTATGTGCATGAATGTAAAGTCTGCAGGAAGCCCCACTTGAAATTTGTCCCCACAATGCCATGAGTAGCTGCTTCAGTGAGTGCCCCTTGCAGCGCTGTCGGCCAGTCCACACACTTCCCACCACATCTTCATTTGTTCTGTGCTATGGTGTGGGGTTTTCTTTGGCCCCAGGGTGTATAGGACACAGAATGTCCTAGAAGCAGGAGGCATTCCAGCCTCCATCTGCTTGCTGAAAGTTGCACAAAATTCATGCAAGAAAAGCCATCGTGTGGGGATTCTTCTTTGTGAGTGATTCTGTCTGGCAGTGTTACTGTCCTGAAGTCATGCATGGAAGTCTGTTAAGACTGACAGGGTTGGAGTTTAGTATTCACATCAGGTTGCTTTGAAGTAGCAGGTAACTGAAGAATAAAGGTAAAGCAACAGAAAGTTGCTCATCCTAGCTTATTGTCGGTCACCCGTGACTTTAGCTGTCTCAGCTCATCTGTGAGTTTGTTCACTTGCGGAATAATGCTATGGTTAAGGAGAGAGTGCAGTGGCCCACTCTCACACAGGGAAGTTTCAGCAGGAAAGCAACTGAAGCGTGCTGTGGGTTTGTGTCGCAGATTTGAGAATGAGCTACTGTTATGCGAAGTTTGAAGGTGGGAAGTGCTCATCACCCAAATCCAGAAACCACTCCAAGCAGGAGTGTTGCTGCGCTTTGAAGGGAGAAGGCTGGGGAGACCCTTGTGAGCTGTGCCCCACCGAGCCGGACGGTAAGCCTGACATCTTTATTTCTCATGGCATGATCCCAAGTACGTATAATCCTGAAATCAGTTACAACGGAAGGCTAGTAGGACAATCAAACTCTAGGTGTAATCAGAGTGTCCATTTAAAGAAGGAGCATAGCAATTATTTTCTCTTTTAAATGTTATAAACCAAAGTCATCCGAAAAATAGGCACCTCGTTAGGAATCTTGGTAATTTCTCTTCATTTTGGAGTGTCTTGGTTGTGTGGCTCACTGTGCACAGCGCGTGGCCACAGCCACACATGGATGGGGACACGGGAAGCCCGTCACTGTCCATGCTCTGCCCACTAATGAGCCCGTATCTCTACCACAGAGGCCTTCCGCCAGATCTGCCCCTTCGGAAGTGGGATCATTGTGGGCCCTGACGACTCAGCTGTTGGTGAGTGCCCCAAGCAAGGTCCTCTTTGCCTCTTCATCTTTCATTTCTCCTTACCTGTCTGGGAGAAATAATCTTTTCTAGTTGTCATTATATCGCTTGGATGACAGTTGTGTTGTAATATTAGATATTCACTGATTGAACACCAAAACCATAGTAGTTTAAGAAAAATGCCTTGCCTTTTACTGTTTTTTTTTTTTCTTCTTTCACTTAAGATATGGACGAATGCAAAGAACCTGATGTCTGTAAACACGGACAGTGCATCAACACGGACGGCTCCTATCGCTGCGAGTGTCCCTTTGGTTATATTCTAGAAGGGAATGAATGTGTCGGTGAGTAGAACCCCAACCTCCTCCTCCTCTGGAATTGTATTATGCAAAAATTGAGCTACTTGGCTTTCATTCAACCAAGGTGGAAGTCACGCTTTGCTCCTCCATTGAGGACTTCTTCATTTAGACTGCTAGCTGGTCCTCATCCTGTGCTAGGCAGGAAGCTACTGCCATGAACCAAGCAAGGATGGTCCTTCTTTGCATGGCCCTTGCAGTCTAACTTGGAAGGCAGGTACTGGACATGTCCTAAGAAATACGGAAAAGGACAATGGCAAGAAGGCTTAGTACAAGTTTAACATATACTATGAGCGGCCATAGTTTTTACTTCTGGAATGTCCAATTACAAAGGTTTGTGTGCATCATGTGTATTTGCAATATGAAAGACCACCCATCCTATTCAGTTTCTTGGTTTAGCCTTTTCATTAAAATGTCCAAGAATGACTCCTGCGTGGGCCATTGACTCTTAATTACATTCACTGGAAGCTAGATTCAAATATTAAGTGTGACCAGCATTGAATATCTGTCTGTGCAGACTTAAAGTACTGTCTCTATATGAGGAGTCGGGGTGTGAGGGCTGCAGCATGGCTAAGGATGGGGGTGAGAGAGTATTACTTAACCTCTCCCACCTTCCATGTACTATTATTCAAATGAAGCGATTTGTTTCTAATTATCCTGCAGCTCTAAACTGCAAGGATACTGTTGCTTTTATTAAACCAAAGGTGATACAGTATTCTTGACTATAAATTGTGGTTTAGGAGCAAAACAGAAATCAATTTTACCAATGTTAGCATTTTGGAATCCTCAGTTTGCTACTGTGTGTGTACAAAAGGAGCCTCCTCACCTAGAGGACACCCTTGACAAGAGTCCTTCATCTCCCTGGAGTTCAGATCTCTAAAATAGCAACGTTACTTCTAAAAATAGGGTCCTTTCTTTCCTGAGGGAAATATTCTCCCTAGGGCCCACGACAGAAATAAGAATAGTGGATATTCCAGGTGGTTGGGTTAGGCGGCATCTATTTTTTTTTTTTTTTTAGAGATTTGTTGGTAAAATGTTTTCTTTCTCCACAGTTTTATTTTGAAAGGTCATGCCCTAAACATGTTTTCTTTCTTTCTTTCTTTTCTAGCCCCCCTTTTCCCCCTACCTAATGTAAACCACCTGGTTTTAACAGAATCAACGAAGTTTACTTGAATGTTGGATTTTATCCAGCATATTAATTCTATTTAATCTTAAGTCTCTTATTTTGCATAAATTTAGTCTTCTATTTTATATCTGGCAAGAGTCCATCATGTGTAAGGCTTCTTGTGCAGTGATGTAATGTGGGGCCAATTGGAGACTCTGTCTTTTAACCAGCAGAAACCCCTGGCTGCATGTAGGAGCCTTATTTATCCATTAGAGTGGCTACTCCCGGTGAAAGATGCACTTCTTCCTACAGAAGGCTGCAGAAACCCACATGGGTAATACAAGGGTTAGACATTCACATCTCCCACTCTCCCTGCCTCTGAGCAAGGGCATACTTCAGCTAGCAACCTGTCATCAGGAGGCCACACACACTCCTGGCCTGCAAGAACAGGACAGCTGAGCAAGAGAATGTAGAACCAAGAGCTTGGACAGGATGAAAAGTGATACCCAAGCCTGAGCCCATTTTATCTCCCCTCATTTTATCTCCGCTTTGGATCCACTGACAGATACTGATGAATGTTCCGTGGGCAATCCGTGTGGAAATGGGACCTGCAAGAATGTGATTGGAGGTTTTGAGTGTACCTGTGAGGAGGGATTTGAGCCTGGTCCAATGATGACATGTGAAGGTAAGTGCCTTAAATACAGAAGAGGCAGTTGCCTAGACTGCTCGTGGGAGCAGCTGCTTGATTGCAGCTCTTAATACTAAATACTTTTTGGGCACTTTAAACTGAGAGCACCTGAGCCTGGCAGGCTGCTGGATCATTTCTTTTCTGAGTGACCAGTCTCTTCAGGAAATATGAAAAGCATTGAAGGAGGCTTGTGGCAGAAGCTATACTGTGCAGGGCAGAGTACTTAGCGGTGTGTTGCCACCGCTCACGTTTCAATGCAGCCCCCTGTTATATTTGCCACCTCCCGTCTTGTTTTCTATTTCCTTTTCTTTTGTTGTTGTTGTTGTTTCCGAGGAATTTTCCCCTCCTCTTTTATATTCTCATTTTAGAAACATCTGTGTGCACACAGAGCTAGGGAACCACTGACGTCCTGTGGTCATCTGGAGGCAGTCCCAGAACAGAGGTTGCCTAACACATAGGAGCATCTGAAAAGTATCTGTCAGTATGGCTGACTGAAAGGAAGCATAGAAATGAAGGAGAGGCTGAGGGATGCCACAGAGTGGCTGGTCCCTAGACTATTTGCCTCAGATTTCTCCGGGAAATAGTTAGGGGTGGCCTCATTCTAGATCACTGAATTATAAACTCTAAACGTAGAGCCCAGCAGCTGTGTACATGATCCATGTGCTCTTCAAGATAAGGTTCACTGGCACAAGAAAAGAATGGGAGAGAAGTGTGGGAAGTGTTGGTACTGAAGGGAGCTCTTCATCAGAGACAGACTGCCAGCACCTTCAGAGTGCTGTGAGCCTTTAGAGGTTGTGAATAAGCCCTGACTTGGACATGTGGTCCTGTCCTCCATGTACATCATTGTTCCTGGGGAATAACATGACCATCGAAGTGGTTTGTTTTCACCCTCTTGCTTTTGAAAATTCATCCTGATGTTTCTAAACCATGAACTCTAGAAAAGTCATTTTACCCAGTAGTGATGAAGCCATTCCCCTTTAATCAGGTCTAGAACTTGGGCATCTGTGTAAACTGCATTCCTCTAAGTATAAAAATGAGAAGAAGAATCTCTGTTGTCTTGTAAGAAAACTCTTTGTCTGGGGAAGGAGAAGTAGCCAGGATATTGGAGGACTCAGCTTCGCTTCTGACCATAATTGCTTTAGTCAAAGGAAGCGAAGATGATCCATAGTCCGCATACAAAGGAAGTGGCCACTGGTCCTCCTGAGTCTTCCAAGTATACAAAATGGACCTATTGTTTCTCCTTTGTGTAAATTCATAATTACACCAGGACAGCAATCTTTGATGCTGTGCTTGGGGATCCAGAAAATATGGCCACTCTATTTATACCAGATATAAAATTATCAACTTCATTTTTATAACTTTCTGGATCCATTCATGCTTATGATAAGGAAGAGTTTTGACTTAGCAACAGTACGCTTCCTTCTTTTTGTCATTCTTGGTGTTATCGGCTCATTATTTTACTTTCTTTTACTGCAGATATAAATGAATGTGCCCAGAATCCTCTGCTCTGTGCCTTCCGCTGTGTCAACACCTACGGGTCCTATGAATGCAAATGCCCCGTTGGATACGTTCTGCGAGAAGACAGGAGGATGTGCAAAGGTCAGATCCCTGTTGGCACTCATCTAAGCCAGAAAGCTCTGTCTTTCTGTACGAGGGCAGATATCCTTCTAAAGATTCCTTTAGAAGAGAAAGGCTGATCCATAGCAAATATAGGGCTTGCCATTTCTTCCTTTACCCCTAGATTATAACAAGAAGCACAAAAACAAAACGTTCTGAGGATACAAAATAACAGGCATATGAGAATCCAAGAGAAGAAAGAGATACTACATTGCAAAATGGGATGGCAAAAATCTATGTTTCTTAACACATTTCCATTAAAAAGAGTTTACTGAACACAGGCAGTCTCCAGAGCACGGGACCAGGAACTGGGGTAATTTTTAAAGAATCCCACTGAACTCCTTTAATGAGCAGATACCTGGGCTCTCAAATTGGCTAAAATCCAGGTTTTCTTTGGAAGTGGAAGCTGCAGTAACTGAGAGTTCCCTCCCCCATGCAGAATAGAGTGCAGGTGCCTGAACTTAGGATGTGGACAAGAGCAGAAAGAGAGAGGTGTAATGCTGTTACGAACAGAGAACGAGAGCGCAGCCAACCCAGAGAAAAGGAACGGAGGAGGGAGAGAAGATACCGGGGAACACTTGTCTCTTCCTCAAATGAAAACTAAAGCTTCACTCGCACAAGGACTATTCTGAGACTGCGTTATGCTGATTATCTTAGTTCATACTACCATGTCAAAAATAATACCGTGCATGACATTGTTACAATTATCATGTAACAGGTTTGTTTTGTTATTATATTATAACCCATGATATTTATAATACACAATGTCATTTGTGATCATATGATAGTTTTAATACTGTTATCGTTGTTGTATTATAATAACATAAGGCCCTTTTGTCTATTTATTTATAAGAATCATAAATGCTTCAACAAACAAGATTGAAACCTAAAGCAAGGGAGTCCAGGAAGGGTCTGCATAGCATCTTGCTTCTTATGAGGTCATCAGTTGGTCAGGAAGCAGTTTCTTCACCAAGTTTGAAGGGTGTTAGAAGACTCCTTCCCATTTTTGATGTATCAGTGCCCAACGAATGTAAAAGAAAATAAGTTTAACACTAAAATAAAAGAGATGTCTGTCTTGTGTTTAAAGGGCAAGCCTTACTGCAGCTTGATTGTAAGCTGCGACTCTGCTTTCTTTCCAGATGAGGATGAGTGTGCAGAGGGGAAACATGATTGTACTGAAAAGCAAATGGAGTGCAAGAACCTCATAGGGACCTACATGTGCATCTGTGGTCCTGGGTACCAGCGAAGACCTGATGGAGAGGGCTGCATAGGTAAGACTATTTCGGTACAAACTGCTCCACGTGACCTCTGTCACCTCAGAGAGCAGAAGTGACTGGTGCCCTGAGTCAGGTTGGTAGTGTACTCTTTCCCTCTTTATCTCATGTCACAGCTCATGGTGGAGAGGCCTTGCTCTCCTCTGGGCTGGCCTTTTCCTATTCTCTTGGCGTGTACTGCTTCCAGAGTCAAGTCACTCACCTTTGACCCTTGCCCTTCTGTGCATGTGGCCATCCAGGAGATAATTCTTTCCACTGATCGCCCTCACCATTCTGTTGACTCAGTTGTCTTCCTAACATCCTGCCACTTCTTTTGTGAATAAAGGTTTATTAAAACGCCTCATGTACCTCAGTCTCCCAAGAAGCTGGGTTACTGACCTGTGCCATCAGGTTCGGCTGAGCACTGGGGTTTTTAACCTGTTCTCCGATAGCTCTGGATATCATTTTCCTAGTCTCTGCCTCTCTCAGAGGCTCTGTGTTCTAGAGACTCTCTCAAATGAGAGAGACACTGCGGAGGTTAGTGATATTCGGATCTGAACAATCACCAGATAATCCAAAGATACCCCATCTATTTTAATGTTTTTTAAACCTGGGATATTGAATTATGGTTTATCATTTCTCAAAAATATTGCTGAAGTGTACGAACAAGCTATGTTGAATCTGAAAGATCAGTCCAGACTAATGTTCTTGGGTCAACACAATTTACTGGCATTAATTTGATGAAGCAACGTATCTCTTTAAAATGGCACCCAACCGTCCATTCTCACATTAGTGTGTGAATCACCCTTCAGGGAGAGATTTAAGTAAAAAACATAAGCGTGCCTAAAATGCTGCTATTTACTCTTAGGTATATAGTAATATGCTCAAAGGTGCCTTACAAGAACAGAGAGAGAGAGACAGTGAGAGAGAGAGAGAGAGAGAGGCTTTACTTTTATTGCATAATCCACCTCTGGAAGGGCACATCAGAAATTGGCAGTCTGGGTGAGGGTTTTGGAATCTGAGTAATACAAACGAAAGGGAGACCTTGGTAGATTTTCTTCCTGGCCTTTCCTGGATTCCCAGCTTTTAACCATGTGAAGAGATTACTTGTTTGCAAAGTAAATTGAGGGTGAGTGAGTGAGGAAAGAAAGAAAGGCAGGAAGAAAGGGATCAGGAAGAAAAATCCATCTTTCTCTAAATGTCTAATGACTCCTGTTCTGTCTGCACAGATGAGAATGAGTGTCAGACCAAGCCGGGGATCTGTGAGAACGGGCGTTGCCTCAACACCCGGGGGAGCTACACCTGTGAGTGTAACGATGGTTTCACAGCCAGCCCCACACAGGATGAGTGCCTGGGTGAGTATCTGAAGCTGGCTGCTTCCTTCCCTCAACCTTCGTGCTGGGGCACCCCAAAGCATTACTTCTGGTTTGAAATAAGAGGAAATGTCAGAAATTGAAAAGGGGCTGAAAACATTCACCCTTGGGAGATGACTTGGTGACCGAGTGTCCGCTGGGTTCAGGACCTCCCTGCAGCAAAATTCTTCCTTTGCTAATTGCGCACAGAGTTGCTAGCTTGGGGTTTCCTTCTTGCTGCCTTGAAAGGCCTTCATGACCAGGCCCACTTCCGTATGTTTGTCTGCCCCCTTTTCTGTAGCATGGCTGTTGCAACTTCCTTCCATGTGTCTGGGGCACAAAGAGTTATAAGCTTGTCTGCACCAATGCCTTTCTGCCAACTCACGGATTTCTTGTCTTGTTTCCCTCAGACGCCTCCTTTCTCTCTCCTTGCTGTTTCCAGCTTTCCCTTCTCGCTCCTCTTCACCCAGGGTAAAGTGTTACATCCTTTTGGTTTTTTTTAAATATCTGACCAAATTCCTAATGCCCCACGCACTCAGAGCAGTCTCTCAACTCCCCTTTGCCTCGGAATGTGTCTTCCAGACAACCGGGAAGGGTACTGCTTCTCGGAGGTCCTGCAGAACATGTGCCAGATTGGTTCAAGCAACCGGAACCCTGTGACCAAGTCCGAGTGCTGCTGTGATGGAGGCCGGGGCTGGGGACCCCACTGTGAAATCTGTCCTTTTGAAGGCACCGTGGCTTACAAGAAACTGTGTCCCCATGGCCGAGGATTCATGACCAATGGAGCAGGTACTTCATTTTACTCTGTTGTTGACAAACAGTGCGAGCTCCCCTTTCATCATTAGTTTTTCGTTATTAGACAAAATTAGTCACAAGGAATCTGTGTTTCACTATGTAAATCAGTGGAAATTTGGAACTGACAATATAGGCTCGTATTGTCTGAGTGACTGAGATTGACAGAAGTCCTTCCTTATAGTGCTGTAAATGTTTGCGGAGTGTCGTTGGTCTACTTGATTAAGTTGGGTGTGCTTTGGTCCTTGCCTCTGCATAGCAAGGGTCCAGCAGAAATCTGTACAATAGTTTATAGATGAACCGTGAAATCAATGATCGTGCAGTTCTGCTCCACCAATATTCATTGTAACTCAAAATTAGTCAAGATGAAATTTATCAAAGAAGTACAAAGACAGCTAGAAAGGAGCATAACTGTGACTGAAATGCACAAGCCGCTTTCAGCTAGAAATCTAGATGTGTATGGGGGCCACTAAGGGTCTGAGGCAGCTCCGAAGACCCACATGCCTCACGTGATTCCACATTTATCAGTGATCAGAGTTGGGATTTAGTTTATACAAGGACTGAGAAGAGAGTAGTTTTGGTGTTCCATCGAGCTCCTGGGGGGAGGGGGGAGGTTAGAAGCAAAAAATTAAGGAGAATTAGGGGGAGAATGTCTTCGTGTTGAGAAGATGTGGCTAATGCCAAAATAAAGGAACTGAGTGTATAAAAGGAAGAAATGGCAAAGAAGATGGAGTTACTTGAAAGCAATTCCTGCTTCTTGGAAGATGGTGAACCGGGATGGTGGAGGACTCTTGTCCTGAGACCAATGAAAAAGTGCTTACTTGTACCTCAGGGTAAACTGCCAAAGGTCAAGCATACCCATTTGCTGATATTAGATGATTATTTGTCAGTGACGGGCTAATAACTGGGCAAATTGCTCGTGTTGGTACCCTGTGCTAACTGGGTCACTAGGTGGAGGAGTGTGGCTTATTGGCCACCAGTGCACGCTAACCAAGCCTTCTGTCTGTGATGGAGACATGAATAAGGGTCTCTCTTTCTAGCCAGGTGCAAAAGCCCAGCCCATCATCTACCCCAGAGCCCTGGTTAACTTCCATCCAAAAGAGGGAAGTTGATCCCATTCTTCCCACCCCACGTTAGGTAGTTTGATTTTTTTTTTCAGGATTAACTTCAAATAGGACAAAGAGAATGTTAGAGAACTTTCCTTCTTATTTTGAACATGCAATATTAGAAAGAAAAACTAGACTTGCCTTGTCCAACAGATCCTCTGCTATGACTTGCTTATGTGATGCCAGTGGGGAGGGGGGGCAAAGTAATGGTAAGATGTTGGAGAGGGCCAAATATATCTCAGTGGGGTGTTCTATGAATCCAGAAGAGAAAAGTGACACAAACTTAGAGGAGTAATTATTTTAAGGCTCTCCCTTTGCTTTAGTAGCTGTGAATTATCACCTCACACAGTCATTCATTTGCTGTTCATTGAGTTACCATTGCATTTGAAATCTTCTCTGGAGAGAGGCGTGGTTGTGCAAGCCTTTAATCCCAGCACTCTGGAGGCAGAGGCAGGCATATCTTTGTGAGTTCTAGGAAAGGAAAGAAGTAAGGAAGGAATCCACTCTGCTCTTTTGGTTTAATACGTTGGTCCATAGCATAGTAACATGGTCTATGAAATTTTACACTCAAGTGACCTCTATGTATCAATATTGACCAGTATATATTATACTGTATTTACTATTGTGACTTATATCTATCCTAGATATTGACGAGTGCAAGGTTATTCACGATGTCTGCCGTAACGGGGAGTGTGTCAATGACAGAGGGTCATATCACTGCATCTGCAAAACTGGCTACACGCCAGATATAACAGGGACTGCTTGTATAGGTAAGTGCTTTGTTTCTAATGCTTTATTCCTGAGTAGAAATTTCAGGTTGTAGTAAAGAAAACCCCCACGCTAAAAATCTAGAATGCATCTCTACTTTAAGAGAAGATGGGATGATCAAATACTTCACAGAGTTTATGGGTATAGACATGGAGCATTCGGAAAGTCTTTCACGTGGCCTTTTACACCGTCTCTCTTTGATCACAGATCTGGATGAGTGCAGCCAGGCCCCCAAGCCCTGCAATTTTATATGTAAAAACACGGAAGGAAGTTACCAGTGTTCCTGCCCGAAAGGCTATATTCTGCAAGAGGATGGGAGAAGCTGCAAAGGTAAGCGGGCTGTGGCTTTGTCCCACCTGCCTCTTGTTATGCCTGTGAGTAATCAGGAGACAAGCTGCAGGACCTCCTTCCCGGGCTTACCTGTGCAGAAAGTGGGTCTGAGGCTTCAGCTGAGGCCAGGAAGGCTGTTGATGGCAAGTAGAAGCATCTGTTCTTGCTCAGATATCCCATGAGCATCCAGGAAGGATGTCCATGAGAGGCCCATTGGTACCCACTCTAAGGCTCTGGTGAAGCTGATTCCCAGGCCATTCCCCCTCCTATCCCATTTGCTTCATTTATTCACTCATTGTTCAACAACAGTGTGTTCTAGGAGGTCTTCATGCCATGATCTTAGAGGTATGTGTTTTTAATTAAAGTAGTGCATCAGTTTCTGTCTGTCTGTCTGTCCACAACTGTCTAGATTTCAGGTTTGTAAACTAAAGCCACCATGCCATCTAAAAGCTTAACATTGAGGGAGCTGTGGAACTGAGAAACATCCAAAGCCTGAACAGAAATCTCTCCTCAACTAGAAATTACCTTTTTCAAAGTTTTTTTCAGAGTGTATTGGGCCCTAAACATCTTACTAGATAAAACCTTCGGAGGCACTTCAATACAGACCCAGTCCCAGGTCATCCTGTGGTGGGGAAGAAGTCGCTGATCCCAAGACCTGCTCACAGCCTTAAAGCATGGTGTTCACCCGTGATCACTGTGAGTTCTGGGCAGTGTAAGGCTAGCTCTCCCAGCAAGAGTTAATTCATGTAAGTGGAGAAACACATCCAGGGGAAAAAAAAATCTCTCCTGTGTGTGATTTGTAAGGAAGCAAGATTATATTATTGTAATCTGGGGCACTGGTTTGAAGATGCTTACCCCATTGTAGGTCCCTGCTGCGTATCTAGAGTGCGCTCATCCCCTCCGTGAACTTCTATACTCTGTATAACACAGGAAACCCTGAGCAGAAGGAGACAGAGGCCGGAATGACTGGAGTCTTGGGCGAGGGTCTAATGACCCTCTCCTGACCTCTGCTTCCATGAGGGAATACCGACAGGCCTGGCTGTGACGGTCACTTGCAAGTAGCCACAGCAGTTCTCATGAAGATGGTGACCAGCATGTTGTTCTCAGTCTTTACATCATAAACCCTTCTCTCTCCTTATTCTCATAAAGCCCACATTTGTCTACGTCTGACTTACGTGGACATGGGAGAAGTAAACAGCTGGAAGGGAGGCTCTGGCAGGGGTATGGGACCAGTATCTTCCCCTCACTTGATAAAGCGGGGGGGGGGGGAAGGTAAGAGGAGAGAAGAGCTCTGGGCAAGATTCATGCACATATGGATAAGTACACAGAAACCCCAATTAATTTGTACAATTTATGTCTGTTATTGGTTACAATAAAAAGAAAAGAGGGGAGATGATGGAGAGAAGATATTTGTGAGGGTGAGAACAGTTGGAATTGAACCGTTCACGTTAGTGGGATGGACAGCTACGAGGGATCATGACCCCGTTTCCCCACCAGCTGCCCGAGGGTCTCTACAGTAGAAAGGCTCAGGAAAGGCTCCTCCTCTCAGGTTAGGACAAGTGTGCTCCCTGCCAGGAAGGGGAGCAGATAAAGACAGGAGCCTCTGAATTTGTGATTAAAAGCACCCTTGAATTCCCAGGCATTTAAAAGCCATCCCTTAAGTCCAACATACTAGGTAGTTCTTAACGTATTTTTAATGCCCTGGGATCTTGAAGTGAATCCAAAAGCTAGGCTGTGGAAGCTAGGGAAGGGTTTTTGTTTGTTTGTTTGTTGTTTGTTTTTTAGTTCAGCAGAATCAGTTTGTTTGTTTTTTGTCCGTTTATTTTGTTTCAGTCTTTCCTAGTCATTCAAAGAAAAAACTACTAACCAAAGAAGTCAAACTGATGGCCTCATTTGAGTTTGTTCTAAATGCAACAGAAAGGAATTAAGACAGTGGTTCTCAACCTTCCTAAAGCTGCGACCCTTTAACACAGTTCCTCATGCTGTGGTGACCCCTGACTATTAAATTACTTTTATTGTTACTTCATAACTGTAATTTTGCTACTGTTATGAATCGCAATGTAAATATTTGTGTTTTTCTGATGGTCTTAGGGGGCCCCTGGGAAAGGGTCATGGCCCACAGGTTGAGAACCCACAGGTTGAAACCACTGCACTAAGGGAACAAGTAAATTTCCAGCTTCAACATCTCTTCTGATATCTTCACTTAGATTGTTTTTTCCCTGCAATGGAAAAATGTTCAGAATGGTTTTATAGTTCACTTAAACATTTCAGTATGTCTTTCAAATAAATTCGTTGAGAAATTCCTACCTTTCCTTAACTGAAGGCAACTGCTCGTCCTTGAGTCCCACAGAGCTACTTTCCCCTCGTTTTCTGAGTTCCACCGCCTGCCTTCTAGCCAGCCACGTGCTGTGGCTCTATGCTGGCCTGGTGTCCTTCGAGGCCGAGAGATGCTTCCTGCTTCTCTGAGCGTGTCTGGCACAACCTGAATTTCATCTCACGCTTTCTTGCAGATCTTGATGAGTGTGCAACCAAGCAGCATAACTGTCAGTTCCTGTGTGTCAACACAATCGGTGGCTTCACATGCAAATGCCCTCCTGGGTTTACCCAGCACCACACTGCCTGCATTGGTAAGTGGGAAGAAAAACCCTGTAGGAGACACCACTGTTCCTCTCAGAGACTCTTTTCCATACCCTCCTGGTGGATTCTCAGCATGCAAGTGTGCACATGTTTGCCTACGTGCACACAGTGTGAAGTTACTGACCCTGTTTTGAAATTATCCGGGTCAGCCTTCTCCCTTTCTTTCAAACAGTACAAAGCAGTTTAAGGACGAGTCACTCTCCTCTTTTCTCCCAGATAACAACGAGTGCACATCTGATATCAACCTGTGTGGATCCAAGGGTGTTTGCCAGAACACCCCAGGAAGCTTCACCTGTGAGTGCCAGCGAGGGTTCTCACTCGATCAGAGTGGTGCCAGCTGTGAAGGTAGGTACAGACTTCAGCCGTGTCTAGCGAGGTGCTCTTGGCAGAGGTGGCCTATGTGGCTGTCAACTTCTACGAGTTGCAAGAAGTAATATCTCTTCTGGGTGTGGTAGCACACATCTGTAATCCTAGCACTTGGGAGGCAGAGGCAGGAGAATTGCCACAAGTTGGAGGTCAGCCAAAAGTAAAAAATAAAAAGGCAAAAAAAGGAGGAAGAGAAAAAAAAAATCTCTGAACAAAGAAACCACTCAGTTGAAGACGGGCCTATATGCATGGGCCCAAGTTTCAGAAATGCATCTTGGTCTCACACTTTTTCATGTGAACGACACATGCCTCTTCTATACAGACCAGGATTGTTTTGTTTAGTTAACAATTTACCTTATTAGGAATAACTCAGCAAAAGTATCTCGACATCTGACATTCAGGGCCAGAGCCCTTAGATTTCTCCAACATGGACAATACATGTAAGAAGTAATTCTTCTACAAAGGCATAATTAAATGTTTAATTTTAATTCTTACAATTTTGTTTTCTTATTGATATTTCCTGGTTCCTACTTCCAGCAAAAATAAACAACCGGATAATTTCCAGAGCTACCCCCACAGTGCTCTGTGAAGAATTTCACATCGTTTTCATCTGTAGGCTTTACCAAGAATCTCTGAACGTTAGTGAGGATATTCTTGACGTGTTGGTAGAGTGATTCTTTTAGATGAAAGGTCTGTTTCTAGAATGACCTTTTAGCCTCACAGGCGGATGGATGAGAGACGGCTGCGGATGGGGCTCACGAGCGGCTCTGCTTCCTTTACAGACGTGGACGAGTGTGAGGGCAACCACCGCTGCCAGCACGGCTGCCAGAACATCATGGGAGGGTACCGGTGCAGCTGCCCCCAGGGCTACCTCCAACACTACCAGTGGAATCAGTGTGTAGGCAAGTAGCCCCTCACCCTTACAGGAGGCAGGGCTGCGGGCTCCTCAGAGCCGGCAACAACGCGCCGAAACTCCAGCTACCCCGCTTGAAACCAGAGGGGAGTGCTTTAGGAATAGCTGAGACGAAATGACTTAGACTTTGACAGCGTTATACCTTCCTCTTCTACTCCAGCAGCCCAGACTCTCTTTACGATATCTAGTTCCCTGAAAGATGTACTTTGGTTCGACGACCAGATCAGAATAAGTCAGTTAAGAAACTTGAAGTTTGCAGTTCTTGTCGGCTCCAAATCCCAAGCCGGGCTCAGAACGCTCAACAAATAAGTTACCTAGAAGAAGCACTGCCCCGGGCTGGCTTCCCCAGTGTGATGCTATACAGAGTGGCACTCTGACTAGCCCCACCTGGGTGCCCGCTCAGAGCTTGTCAGAAGTTCACTCTTCCTGGTAACTGAGTTAGAGGTCAGGGGCCACTAACTCCATTCCTTTCTAGAAGCAATGGCAGGTTTCACCTTTCAGTTCAAATGGAACCCATTTGGCCCTACCAAAGAAAAGAAAAAAAAAAAAAAAGCCTACTCTGCAGTTGGGAGATACCTACTGACAATCCCTAACACTACCACTCACTAACCTGTGTCATGTGACCCTGGTGCCACAAGTCAGAGTGGTAGGTTTCAGCCAGTGCAATACATGTCAGTCAAAATGTGCTTGCCGACGGTGAAAGGCAAGTGTGAGCAAGAGCATGCTGATCGCAAGCTGCGGACACTGAGCGCCGATGACTGCGGATCTTCATTTGTGCGCCTCTCCGAGGGCCCAACCCAGAGGAGCAATATGAATTTAAATGTTTATTAAATGTTATCAGAGAAGTAGTAAAATAAAATAGTAATGTCTATGAAAAGGAAGGAGAGTTCTCCATCAGAATGAACAGTTACAGAAGCCCAGAGAGAATCCTGAGGTTAAAGATCCTTAGAAACTCTGCAGCTTGACATCTACCTCCTAGCAGAACTAACTCCTCCAGCATCCCAGACCAGGCCAGTTTGACGCCAGGCCAAGACATCAATGAGTGTGGCTCGTACATACCGAGAGGCACTCAGTCTCTTCCCTGGTAGTTCAGTCTAGGAACAGATAGAGCTATTTTGGGTTTTCAAGACAGGTTTCTCTGTGTAGCCTTGGTTATCATGGCTCGCTTTGTAGGCCAGGCTGGCCTCAAACTCACAGAGGCAACCTGCATCTCCACATCTCTCTCTCTTGTTCTAGCCACGCTGGCCACACTGCCTGCTTTCTCTTCCCGATAGCCTACCCACTTACTGATAGGCCAGCTGGTTGGTCATGAGAAACAAGACCCAAACTCCTCCTTGGAGTTCCACGGCAAGCATCACACATGCAGTGTTTTCTTGTTCTTTTGCAGACGAGAATGAATGCTTGAGTGCACACGTCTGTGGGGGAGCCTCCTGCCACAACACCCTGGGAAGTTACAAGTGCATGTGTCCCACTGGCTTCCAGTACGAGCAGTTCAGCGGAGGCTGCCGGGACATCAATGAGTGCGGCTCGGCCCAGGCCCCCTGCAGTTTCGGCTGCTCCAACACAGAGGGCGGTTACCTGTGTGGCTGCCCCCCCGGGTACTTCCGGATAGGCCAAGGGTAAGTATTACCCTTCCTTGGCTAAGTGACTCGCTAAACATGCATATAGACATAATTGCCTGAAAGTGTAGAGCGCTGCACTTTCTATAGCCCTCGGGTGGATTGCGACTAGCTTTGAGGAAGTTTGAGAGAAGTATCTATAAGGGAGGAGGGGGGTGTCCGAGTTTCTAGAAACTCACCGAACACCCAGCAACAAAATACAGCTGCGCTGTGCATTTCTCACCGAGCAGCTTCTCTGTCTCGTGTTCTTCCCATGCTGCTGAGAACTAGTTTTCCCAAGAACACAGCGATGGGTCAGCTCAGTAGGGCCCAGTCCTACGCACCTGCTTCACCTCCCACGGGAGCATCCTGGGCCCTGTCTTAACTTACACTGCCTTCTTTTCCAGCTCCCATCAGGTTATGGATAATAACTTTTGTTGGGGATGTCTTACAGTTTTTAAGACATCTTCACTCTTGAATTTATATTAGAAATGATCAAAAATGATCATTACGTATGAGTTGGGATAATTAACTATATTTCCCAAGTAGAAAATTTTACAAAATAATGCGACTATGAATATGTACAGTTGGGGCAGAGAAGGAACGCTGTTTTTCTCAGTGTCTTGTGGAATTAGATATCAGACTCTAGAGGGGTTCTCTGTCCTGACTAGAGTCCAAATAATCGAGACAGAGGCTTTTTTTTATTATTTATATAGGCTTTAAGGCATAGTAACTGGGCAGATATCAACCCTCTAAGCTATTTTGCTATTTTCTAGCTAAAAGTACTCCAATATTACTTGCCATATGTTCCATTTGGTCTGCTTCTCCTCCATCAGGCCAGCCTCATGGCCACCTGCTCATAATCCATACTGTCTCGTTCTGTTTTCCTTCTTCCTGGCTTCCTCTCCTGCTACTTCTCTACGTCTTCTTTCTCTCCACCTCCCAGCCTTGTGGTCCCTCTGAATCCCCAAGTCCAAGAACATAAGCCTCACCTACTTCACTTCTGCCCAGTTATAGGCTTTAGCAACTTCATTAACCAGTAAATTAGGTAGAACAAGTTTTATACAACAAAGGCCAGCATATATGGGGATGTACTTATCTGGGTGCCAACCAGATCTCAGAGACCAGTAATTAGGGTTAGAATACACAGCAACCACAACCAGCCCCCAACATCAGTGGTTTAAATTTTTAGTAAGTTTTTAAAGAGGAGATGTTCCCTAATGACTTGCATGTACATCTAGTTCATGAATCTTAACTTCTTAATTAGAACCCCCTCTTTTCTCTTAATTAGAACTGTCCACCCCCACCCCCCACCAATCACATATACACTTATCCCAAATATGAACACAGTGGTCCTGGAGTCTATGACACACTGGCTCTCAGGGACTTATTCCAGTCTGTATAAACCTCAAGGTAGAAGAATGCTTTGTGGGAAGCTCTCAGAATGCCAGCAGTAGGACCCAAATTCCCAGATGTCTGTTTGGCTCTCAGTTGACTCATTTTTTTTACAGTTTAATGCCAGAACCATTTTTCCCAGCAAAAAAAAAAAAGAAAGAAAGAAAGAAAAAAAATTGTGACACTCCAAACTGGCTTTTTGCCAGTGGAATTTTGTAGTCAGATTTCTTATAAGTGGTGCTCCTGGGACAAGGAAATGCTGGAGAGAAGTTCTGAGCCAAGCCTGCAGAGTTGGGCTAACTTCCTGGAACCATCCTGTATGAGGGTGCTCAGGATGGACATTTCCTCCTTCACCCATTCCTTGTTCATCCGTGCTCCATGCTGCAAAGTGAAGAGGAAAGAAATGTGTGCACATAGGAAGACCGTAGGAAACAGAGACGATCACTAACGTATAGAGAGAAACAACAGATAATCTGCTCCTTGGTGTTGTGTTTTAAATCCTGTGGACAAACAAGGAAATGAGCTGTGAAGAAGAGGTCAGCTCTCACAGTCCCAGAAGCAGTTTCATAAGGTTCGGTGCACATTTTGTGGTAGAAATCCACCCTTCTATGACAGCTTTGGCCTCTCTATGATGTCACTTGAGTGGAGTTTATTCCCAAAATAAGGGTTGTTTTAGGATAATTCCTAGGTTCTTGACACCCTTAGAAATGGAGCCATACAAAATCAGGTCAGATACTGTGTGAGGCTCGGTCCATAACTTGGCTTCGATAACCGAAAAGCAAAGAAACAAGGATTAGCTCTCTCTTGGGTAACTGGTTTGTTTTTCCGCCTTCACATGAGTCAAATCCAATGGCCTTCGTGGTTTGAAATGACTTGAAATTAAACTGTTTCCCACAGTTGACCCATGCTGTATATAAGAACATATTCTTCCCAGGGCCGTGCCGTATCAACCCCCAGTCACCACTGGGACTTCTCTTCCTACGGCAGTTACGTCTTCAAGAGTAAACTGTCAAGTAGAAGCGATTGCTTAGAAAGGGGGTTGGAAAGGGATGGTGGCAGCAGTGGAACAGAACAATAAGGGGGCCGTAAGGACCGCAGGAAGAGCGCTCCAGCCAGCAGCGAACAGAAATGGCGGAGGACACGAACACAAAGCATAAGAACATGGGACATAAAAAAATAAAAGATTGGGGCAGAGGCCTGGAAGGAGCAGAGGCAGCGGCGGGAGGGTGGAAGACAGGGAAGAAGGAGCCACTGAAACACGATTTGTCCAAATGCGTCATAACAGTGTCTGACACGTTATATGCTGATTTAAATGATCAAAACATAAAAATCAAGGTCACAGCAGAGAAAAAAAAAAAAGGTTGTCTAAGAAAGAGGCTCCAGATATGGCCCAGCTGCCCAATCCCTCCCTCAGTGTTGACCTTCCGTTTTCAGTGTGTGCCCTCCGCCTGACAAGTACTGCAAAGGTTTGTGCCAGTAGGCTGGGGCATGAAGGGACAGGAAATATACAAACCAGTGCCTGGAGGGGAAGAACTCTGTGCTCAGGTGCCCGGGGGCTAGGCGCTAGACGCAGAGGGCCTTGGTATGCTTTTCAGAACCAGATGACTGTCCAGTGGGCAGTCCATCTGATGTCACTAGCGGGGCGCTGGGCATCAGAGCGACTGTTCTGATGGAAACTGCCTGTGTGCTCCCTTCTGCCATAGGCACTGTGTTTCTGGAATGGGCATGGGCCGAGGAGGCCCAGAGCCACCTGCCAGCGGGGAGATGGATGACAATTCACTGTCCCCAGAGGCGTGCTATGAGTGTAAGATCAATGGCTACCCCAAACGAGGCAGGAAACGGAGAAGCACAAATGAAACAGATGCCTCCGACATCCAGGTAGGTCAGAGCCTCTGTTTAACACACAACCCCGCCCACCCACCCCCCACCCCCTGCTTCCCTGGCTCCTATGCTTCCCTCTAAGGATACCTCAAAGTGTCAACAATGTCCCCAGACAGACATCCAGCCATCCCCATGGCTCCTGCAGTGCTTTGCGAGAAGCTATGGGGTTTGGGGGGAAAGGGGGCTGTTTTACTTTATTTACATATTTACTTTGGCTGCCTGTTGAGAGCGGCGGTTTGAAAGGTTTTCACACACTGGCTCATTTCCTCTGTCTCACCAAGAAGAAAGTCAAACGCCCACCCGGTGTCTGCAGACAGGACAAGGTCTGAAGGCAAGGACAAGTGGGCAGAAAGGCATGCACACATGGTGCTCCCCACACAGAGAAGCCATGGTGCTCCCCACACAGAGAAGCCAAGGTCTAGAAACGAGAGGTTCCTCCGTGGACGAGAGCCACATGGAGTGTGGGGGAAACTTGGGTGGTGAGCAGGAACATGTGATGCCACGTAAAGTCAGAAGTGTATTCGCTCACCCAGATCTCTGGCACCAGGCTGGGAGCCTCTAGTCCATGTGGTCCCAAAGAGGCAAGCAGAAGGCTAGGTGAAAAGCACGGAACGTTAGCTGCTCATCACAGCCAGGAAGTAGGTTCATAGGTGTGTCCTTCGAAGGGGTTGGATTCCTGTTGGTGAGCAAAATTGAAATGGACAGGGCATTCTGAATCTTGGTGTGCAGACTGCAGCCCACCTGCTCTGGCTTGGGAAATGAGTTAAGTCTTTGGAACGAAAAGAATATATTAACCGAGATCCGATAAATAAACAGGCAAACAAACAAATAAATAAATCGATGTGTCTGAGTCACCTGGAAGGCTTGTTAGACTGGATTGCTGGGAAGAGCCCCAGGGATTCTCATTCAGCAGGTCTGGGAGGTGCTAAGAATTTACAGGTCTAGTGGTTTCCAGGCAGGCTAAGACCACACTTTGAGATCTGCTGATACAAATGATTTCAGCCTGACTCCCTGCCATCAGTTTAATTTTTTGAAAACACATTTGCGATTTAAACAAAATGCCTAGGTGTGTGTCTTTTCAAACATCACGTATACCACATGAGCAGAAAGCTGTATTAGCTTGCGACCTGAATGGCTTTCTTTTAATATGAGAACTAAAGAACGTATTGAGTTGGCTTTAACCCATCGCCATGTGTCTTTCCAGGATGGGCCTGAGATGGGAGCTAACGTGAGCCTCGCGAGCTGGGATGCAGAGAAGCCAGCTAGCTTTGCTTTTAATATCTCCCACATCAATAACAAGCTCCGAATAGTAGAATTCCTGCCAGCCATTACGATTCTGGCGAACCACAGCAGATACTTGATTGACTCTGGAAATGAAGATGGCTTCTTTAAAATCAACCAGAAAGAAGGGGTCAGCTACCTCCACTTCACAAAGAAGAAGCCAGTGGCTGGAATCTACTCCTTACAAGTCAGAAGCACTCCGCTTTACAAAAAGAAAGAACTTAACCAGATAGAGGACAGATACGACAAAGACTACCTCAGCGGCGAACTGGGCGATAACCTGAAGATGAAAATTCAGATCCTGCTTCATTAATTCACCATCCAAAGACCAAATAATTAAAAGAAAAGCAACTTTAGGTAGGTAGAATTATCTTTTCCCCAAACCAGAGCCTTCACATCATGGTACAATCGTTCACCGAGTCAATCTGTATAAACGAGCACTATTCTTGAGTGACAACATTGAGGTACAGTGATGATCCTAGTTCAAACAACCACTTCTCAGGCTCCTCGTGAGTAGCTCAGCTACCTTGTCATACGTGTTGATTCCTGAAAACCAGGACATGAATCTCCACTGAGGTTGGCCATTCATGCCAATGGGATATCTTTACAGCCAAAGCACAGGAACGTGCTGCCGTCTGACGGACTGTTCCGTTTGTTTTCAAATTTTGAAACTTTGCTTCTCTGAGTGCAAGCAGTAGGTTGGCCATTTATGATGTCTATTTGGTGCTAGTAAATTCTCAAAATAGATTTATTGATGCACTGTAATAAGTACACAAGTTAGAAACCAAATTGCCAAATATTCAGTTCAAATACTTCATTTCAGTCAACCAAAGTTAGTTCAGTAGCTTATCTCACTTATGAGTATAATACATTACATGTAAATTAAGTGTGTGTATACTGTAATCATGCTATTTTTTATCATTGAAACATTTATAAACTAGAATAATAAAGCCCTTAATGTGAGGGTTTGTAATGGTGCTTGTTAAGACCAAAGACTTGTTAAACATCTACACCAAGTGGTAGCGGATTCTCTGTGACTGGCCCACGTGTGCACTGAGGTTGGGGAGGACAAGGAAACAGCCTCAGCCGCCACCAGAGGATCACCCGTGTGTCTTCCATCACACAGCATGTGCAATATGCCAAAATCGCTCTCAGTCATTCCTGTCAACAGGGGGTTAATGTCATAATGTCACAATAAAGTGATCGCGCCCCCCTCCCCTTTTTAGTTTACTCCTTGGTTTCGTGTTCTCGTGTGGATTGAGGCGGGAGGGCCCTTTGTGGAGGTGAAATAAAGTCTCCTGGGTTTAAAGCCTCCTTGGTCTGTTATCTATGGCGTCTGTGTGTAGCAGAAGCACACATCTTCAGTCAGTCCCGTGATGATGGTTACCCACTGCTGAGTGTTTGGTTCATTATCTGACCTAACTGGGAAGACATTTAGAATGCGGCATCGTTTCTAAAATGTGACCTAATTAATTTTGGGACTTTTAAACTCCCAGATTTCAGAACTTTCAAATAAAAATTTCAGCCATTTCTGTCAAGCGTTTGAACGTTATGCCCCTCAAGTACACAGCATTGGCAAGGTGTTCCATCCTTTCCCCTGAACATCTGTTGTTGGTCAGTGCTAGACTAATTACAGAGTGTCAAATTCAATCCAACCTAATGCTGCAACTCTTGGTTTTCAAATGTCCTAACTTGAAAAATGTTGGTTTATTTTAAATGCAATATTCAATACTTAACTGTTAAGCTCATTCAGTTAATAGAAGAAAAAAAAAATTCAAATCCCCCGGGCCAGAAAAAGTTTGTGGTAGTGAAAATAAGATGAATTAAGCTTGTTACATGAACGGAGGACGAGAGTGGAATTTTCCAAGACATGGAAAGTCCTCTCAAATTCTTGGGGGCTGTAGGCTAAAGTCAGTGGAATAGGCTATGACCTGTGCTTTTCCAGAAAGCAAAACTAGTATCAACTGCCCTACGCCTCAGTTTAACATACACCTTCCGAATGAGGAAGCTACCCACTGAGAAGATGGGCTTCCTCATGGTGTGTTGCGTTCAGCTAGCTTAGACAGGGGTACTGGTACCCATTTAATGCCCAGGGATATCTTAAAGAGTGTATTGGTTTTGTTTGTTGGTTAGTTCGTTTGGATTTTGGTTTTGGTTTGTTGGTTTGTTTGTTTTCTGGTTTTGCCATCCAGAAGAATCTTGGTCATACTTGTTGCTTAGCAGAGATGAGCTGAAGATGAGTAGGATTGGTACCTTGGAGTGGAGGTTAAAGCACAAGTCAGAATTTCCTTTTAACTCTGCACCTATCACTCTGTGACAGACGTGTATTAAAAGTTGCTAGTGAAGAATTGATAACATATGGCAAACTATGGTTTTCATATGGAAAATGTCTTTGATAATTTAACTAGAACTGTATTTCATTCAATAATAGATTTTCTTTATAACAAACAACAGAAGAAAATGGAGTTGGCACTTGGTAGACCACTTTGATATTTTTACTAGTCTAAATCTGTATTTTATTTATTCCAGAGCCAGCAGTGTTGAACGACATATTTTCCATGTTTCTGACTGTAACACATTTTCCTCATTGTTCCATTGTAAATATTCGCTTGTAAAAATCCCCTTTTTTCTCCCAACATTTCAACATGCACCTTTCAGTTGTTCTGGACCTTTTCATCTTACTTTTGATGGTTGAAGAATTCATGCTGTAAACCATTCAGAAGCTTGAAAATACCTTGTCCTTCCCACAGCCCATTTCATTTGCCAATAATTATTCTGTAAGTAGCGTTGAAATGAACTCAGCTGCCCTTGTGAAATGTTTAAACTTGCATAAACAGCTAGATTTTTGTGCAACAAATCGTGCTTTACTCAGCCAAAATTGCTTTGGATGCTGCCATTACAAATACTGTTTCACTTCAGAAATCATGCTTGTAAATTAGATGGGCCAAAAATAAAGGACAATTGGGCTGATAACACAAATATGTACATACCTGTGGACTGCTGGGGTTTTCAAATAACAGGTCTGCTCTGTCCACACCACATACTTTATTCTAGCTTTAATTGTAGTTTTTTAGAGAGATATCAGAAGCACAGTTATTCACTGGCTTATGGGCATTGTTTTTAAAAGGTAGGAGATCAATACCACTAGAAAGGTAGGCATTCACACACACACACACTCTCCCTCATTGGCATGTGTTTGGAACATTTGACAATGCAGTGCCTGGCCATGCCACAAAATCCGTTATTTCAGCTAAGTACTAATGAATCCAATTTCTTTTTTCTAAAGAAAGGAAGGAAGGAAAGAAAGGAAAGCAAGAAAGAAAGGAAGGAAGGAAAGAAAAGGAAAAGAAAGAAAAGAAAAGAAAAAGCCCTGGCCATCTTTTTGAAAAGTAAGATGTTTGCATCCTTGGCCTTTCCGTGTGTATGGAAAGGTCACTGGATTGCTGGTGAGTAGGAGGTATGTCATCTTTGCCGGCTGAATTGAGTCCTAGCAGGTAAGTTGTAATTCATGCTGGCTCATTAGCCTTTATTATTTTTTACCCCTGTGACGATTCATATTTCAAAAAAGTATTCAGCACCCTGCATTCTGCTTTGCCCCCTGGTGATTGCTTACAGTGTCAGAGAAAAGGCACCAAGGCTTCTCAGCATTTCTCCAATCCAGACAAGAGCTTGGGTTCAAGGTTAAGTAGCATAGAGGCAGGGTGTTTGGCAGAGAAGTCTTCATTCAGCAGTTCCTGTCTGGCTTCTATCCCCACCTGACCTGCTCATTGCAGCTGTGCTGGGAGTTTCAGAAATACCAAGAGATCCGTTTCCTCTTCACCCTGAAACACTCACTTGGGGAGAATTAAGTTTAACCTAAACGATTAAACTTTTCTGGTCTGGAATGGAGATGTTTGAAATTATCCTGGTGATAATCACACCTCCCATCCACCCTCCCGGACACGGACAGCAAGGACACGGACAGACTCGTGGAGTTGTGTCTACGTGGTTAGCTGAACCCTGGAGAAGAAAGCCAAGCCTGTCAGAAAGGATTAATGGGATCTTCGTTTGTCAAAACTGTGTGTTTTCATAACTACACAAAGCCAGCGTGAAGGACTTTTCTACCTTTCTGGATGTGTATGCGCTTCTCTCTGGTGGTCCCAAGATTAAGCCCCAGGGCTGCAGGCCCCAGCAGGGAAGAGACCTCTTTCTGCCCCGTTGCTTCCTGTGTTCTTGTAGGCTGGCTGCTCCGGGGTCATTTGCAGGCTGCATGAACTCCCAGATGGAGCCAGCACGCGGGGAAACAATGTCTCTAGATCCTGCCCACCGTCCACCCACACAGACCTCACACCCACTGGAAGGAACAGGAAGCCAGGGCCACTACTCTCAAAGCTCTTCACTGATGACTGGCGAGTTTCCTCCACAGGGTCCGAGATTCTTGACCTACAAAGGACCCGTGCTGAGAGAGCCGGCCCTCCTGGAGGGCTGAGTCCTGCAGTTGCTCACCCCATCCATGTCCAGCCGTGGGCCCTGGGCAACTCCTTTGTGTTTCTGAGCCCAGTAAGTGGCAGTGGTGCCAGCATTGCCCTCTCTGTATTATCTCGCCATATTTATTACCCACTATTTATAGTTTTCTAAATTTAGGTTGTGTGATCTATGGGTCCCTGATTCTCATCTCAACTTGGATAATTATTGGCGCACAAGTCTGAGAGTCTTGCCAAAGCTCTCTCACCCTACAGAGGTTGAGATGAGACTAAAACACCCCGCTTTTCAACAGCATAGCATGTACCAGTCACTGTGCAAAAGAAACAACGAATGACTACAGTATGCTGATGCAAAGTAGAAGTCTGTCAAGCTAGAAATTACACATATTGTTTGAGACCTAAAGTGTCTGTGTTACGAATCTCAGTTTCACAGAGCTAGGAGACAGCATGCAAGGAACTGTGGTGTGTCCATCGTGTACATCCATAAGGCTCTGTCACCAAAATCACAAGCCAATTCTTCCGTATCTCCCCCACATAAAACTGTAGTGATCTGCACAGAAAGTGGTGAGTTCATTTATCAAATTAAATCCTGTCAGTCCCTGCTAAAAATTATCACCAAAGTGTCCTTTAGAGTATTATTGCCTAGAAGGCAATAATATGCCTAGAATATAAGCAGAGGAGCAAATTGATAAGTAAGGTTAATATTGAACATCAATACTGAAATTCTAAGATGCAGCCTTAAGTTAGAGGTATATAAATACCATGTATTTTAAATATTTTCCCGGTATTCATCTGTAGCAGAAACTAAACAAACATCAACTCTGCTTCTTTCTCTCGTGCCCACAGAAAGACTGTATCTGTGCACATGGTTTGGGACTATGTGCTAGGATGCTTACCAAGAGGATCTTAGAGGAACTGCCATATACTCTTTCTGTGTCTATTTGAAAACAACAAACAAACAAAAACATAATCCTTCTCCCCACCCCACCCCCAAAAATTAAGTTCATTGCTTTAAGTCTCTAATAGTCTGGGAATTTTGTTACAAAAATTCTGTTGATTATTCTAATAAAGACATACACCCATCTCCACCTTTTCACCATGAAGAAGCCACCCACTAATGGATTTCCATCTTGGGCTGCACATGAGAACCATGATGGCCTTTAAAAGGGATGTCTAGGTCTAAGCTAAATTGCTAACATGATAATTCACAGCCTGGGTCTGTGGTCTAGCCATGACCAGTCTTAGGAGCTTTCTAGGTGATTACAGTTTGCAGCCTGATGGAGAACTGCTACTCTGAATACTTATAGCCTTTGTGAGAAACAGGCAGACAAGGGTGTATTGTTCTGGGTATCTCAGATGTACCCCTTTTCTACTCTGTCAATCTATGGGACATCATAGTATCATGTAATAGCACGTGACATCTCCAGCCCCTGCTGACTGTGACTTTTCACTGGAGTTTTGTGGCACCAGCTGAGAACTCACAGGCAGGGGGGAGATTTTGTGGACATTGCTGGGTACTTGTCTGGACTCTCACCAACTACAATTTTCCTCTCATAATAGCTACTGTGAGAAACTCTTGTCTCCATACCAGTTTATTTGCAGGAAGCCAATGTCTCTAAAATAAAGTCTGTTGGTAGCAAAATGTCAAAGAATCCTTCTAAACTATGTACCTCAGAAATACCGTTCAGTTCCTTTCTCTAAGACAACAAATGCTTTCTTTTCAGCCATCAGTTTCTACTAAGAATATACAAGTTGCACGATGAGATACAGACCAGGCCACCACCCATCTTGGCCCCAGTGGTTCCATTTTGAAATGTATAAATTACACAGTGGTTTGGGCAATGCATCTATTCTTAAATGTAAACTTTAATATGCCTCCCAGGAAGTTTTCTGATTCAGCAAACCACACATAAAAATACAAAGCAAAACAAGAATTACAGAAAAGTAGGCTGCCATTGCCAACTGAGAGTTGGAAAGGGAACTTTTGTATACTCATTGAGTGAAAGCAACCAAGTGTGTAGTTATAGAGACTAAAGAGACACAATACAGAAATACCATTCCAAGCCCCGTTAACTGATATTACCTGCATGAAATAAATTCACTGTGTTGAATATGAAAGCCTATTTCATTTTTTGTGTCCTTAGTAATACAATGATAAATCATGAGTAGTTAATGAGTATCTGCCTAAAGACACCAAATTCTTCCTAGAGCATTCAAATGTCAATAGTGTCTGTGTTCAAGGCTCTCGGGGGCAGATTTTAGTGGGCAGAGAGAGCTACAGAGCTGACATAAGGCCTGAGGATCTGAATTTCTAACACCCACAAGACGTGCCCACTATGCCAATGAGCCCATAGCCAGTGAGCCTACAACATAGGACCCACAGTTTACATACCTTAAATCCCGATTTAAAGTACCCCAAATCAGCGTTCTGGGGTGCCCAACAGTGTGCCTCTCATGCTGCCCTGTCTTTAGGCAGCACAGTTCTTGTTTATGCTTCTTAATCTAGGGTCTCTTTGGCCTTCACTCTCAATGACATTAGTTCTGCCTTCTGGGCTGCCTCTCAGTTCTCAGATCACAGACATGTTCAAAGGCCCAAAATGGATACTGGAATGCATGCCAACTACACAAAAGATTTAGTTCTCCTGAAATTCAACTCCTAGACCAGGTAAATGAATTCTGAATATTTTACTTAGGTGGAAGTTGTCCGATTCCTTGGTGGCCTTTTGTGCACATACACTCTTTTAGAATGAAGTCTACACATTTATAACGTGTTTTTAATTAAATCGCCAAAAATTTTTTTTATTGGGTAGACATTTATTCTCCACCTAGCAACAGAATGCTCACAGAATCTTCATGCCTGCTTTTTCTTGGAGCCTTTATAGAAGAGGTGGAAAGATCAGGTCTAAGCTGCCAGTCAGAAGAGGAGCTGTAGGTGCCTCTCCAACAGTGAAGGACAGTGTCTGATTTCCTTTAGATTAGCCTAATTGTGTTGGCTTAAGGCAACACAAAATAATACATCGTTCATTCCTTCTTTGCTCTTATTCTTTGAATATGTGCTCTCTTTAAAAATGTCTTGAAACAATGCCTAAGACTTCAACATACCAACATGATGAGATGGTTGATCCTCACCAACTTGATCTTTTATTCTGGGCAGGAGGGCTTAGCGACATCTTCCAACTTAGGGATTTCATCACACAACTCATGTCTACAGCTCATTTATAAAAATATAAAACAAGATCATCTCTAGCACGGTGTCCTCCAAGAGCTCAGCCAACGACTCCCTCCCTCCCCTGCCTGGCTTCCATCCATGTGTTACAAACCACAAAAGCACTTTCATCCAAGTAGATACACCCATTTACTCACCCGCTGGGAAGCAGCCATACACAAAGATGCACTTTAAAGGTGTTGACCTGTGGGAATCCAAGGGAAGCACTGGCTTAGCAGAAGGTCATAGGTGGCAGAGAATAAAAGGAGCTGTGTGAGGAGATGGGTGGGCTGGGATAGGGAGATGTCATGATGACTCCCATCTCAGTAAATAGTTACTGAGACCCTATATGAGTTGCAGTGGGCTCTCCAGTGTCGACAGGTCAACAACATTGACTAGTCAAAGAACATGCAATCCAATAGTAAGATTGAGGCATAAGGCTACTGTAGAGGAACATACGCACGTGACACATAAAGATGGAAAATACATCTGGGCTCCACAATGTTGCAAGCACTTTAGAAGCCTCATACTCCCTCCTCACACCCAACCCCCAGAGTTGAGCTCTCTTGATGGGTCTCTGTTGATGGAGAATCTGAATCTGGCCAAGCTGAGCGGCCTTCCCACCATTCAGCTAACAGCGGCAAATGGTGAAGCTTAGTCTCATTTCCCTGTTTTGGTCAGAGAAAAATCTCACTGGTTTAACACAATGGAAGTTTGTTTCTTGCCCCAAGTCCTGCCTGGCAGACCCTTTGGGGAGGTAATTCTCCAAGTGGTGACCCGGGAATCAGGATGAAAAACATTTAGTAAACCTTGTGTTTCTGGGACCCACCTGTGTATTATTACATTTTTAATCTCCTGAACTTTGTGTGGCATCCAAGACCGTGAAGAGGAGAGGACGAGCCAGTACTCACGGCACCTGGGATGATGTAACAACCTCTAGCCAGAAGTGACGATGGTCGTGGGGAACTGGGTCTCTAAACAACTTGCCCCATAGGAAGACAGCAGATTTTCTAGCTTTCCCTGCCACAGGCTCCCAATCAAGCCAACCTTACCGCTTCTAAGTCGCTTCAGAGTCGGAGATAAGCTGTGTGGTACTAAAAACTAAGAACAGAGAGCATTCATAAAAAGCACAAGACTAAAGCAGAAAGAAGAATTTGAGTCAGGTGGTGAAAAGTGGGTGTGAAGGGGCACTTATGGCTGGGAGAGTGAAGTGAGCCAGGGAGGCGTGTGCACAGCTGCTCTATGACTTCCACGTGTAAAACACACAGCATCCGTGTTACAGGTTAAATTCCCAAGGAGGCACAGATTTGGAGGAAATGGGGCTTAGTAAATGTTTCTCAGCGAAAGCAGACTCCATAGACTTTCTAGGAGAGTCTCCAAATGTCCACTGACAGGAGGCAGTTGCTGTTTGGCTGCCTGTGTCTTTCCAGACCCTGCTTTTCTGGTTGCATTCTGCCCTGTGGCACTCAGGGTTGCGGTGATGGCTGAGAAAAGATGACTGGTGGGTGCTTGACAGGAGGGAGCTCACAAAAATGTGCCGAGAGGCGAACAATCGGGTCTTCCCAGCTTCAGCCCGACTCTTTTCAGCACCCGAATGAGCCATAAATTCCTCAAGTTGTGTGGTGTGTCTTTTCCACAAAAGAAACCTTAAACTATGGTATGAAATTACATACCACAGTGAAAGGGCCTTTCCATCAGACATGCTAGGGAATCCTTCATGGGGCGTGGCGGTCCAGCTGGGCTTTTACATGAAGAGGAAACCCCGAATGATAAGGACAGAGTGGCCTTTGGCCACTGGCAGGTTAGGTGTGAAAAGGGAACAGGGGATAGGGTTAGCATGACTTCAGCCATAATCTGACTACCTGGGTTGCTTTGGGAACATTTGGAATGTTAACCTAGATGGAGTGGACAGGCTTATGTCTGAAGTGAGAAGCCACTGAGATAAGTCAATCAGGGCACGCCCTGACTCCCCTCTTGACAATGGTTACAATCAGCTAGCTGGCTGTGCCCAGCTATCCCACAGCATGGTAAGGCCAGAGGGCAGAATTATGTTCACTCCAGTTCCTTGCTGAAAGAAATAACCCTACGCAGGAGGGACCAGTGCAATGCACTGGTTTGGAAATTGGAAAAACGGGACACATTGGTTAAGGGAGAGTTTCCCTTGTTATGTTGTCTGGTGATTCAGGGAAAGCCACTTTTTTCCGGAACCTACATTTACCAAGTTCCCTACGTGTAAACATTGTGTAGATAGAGCTATAGAGAGGATTATGGAAGATTAGGGGTAACAAGGCACTGCCTAGATCTTGCTAGGTGCAAAGGAAGAGGGTGCCCACACGCATAGTAGATACTTCAAACTCTGGCTTCTGTCTTACCCAGAACCTGTCTGTACCCCACAGAAGCCGCTCTCCCCATCCTACTTTTGACCTCTGCCTCTCTTCGCCCTGAACTTGGCCTTTTCCTATTGCCAACCTCAGTTTTACAAGCATTAAAGAGTTTATATTCCCTTTTGTTCTCGCCAAGGCAAAAGCACATGTTAGGGTCACTAATTTCCTGTAAACAGAGGGAACAGGGATAACACCCGTTTTGGGAGAGGCTGCTTTAGTGACACAGGCCAGATGGCGGGGAGAAGAAAAGGTCTGTGCCTCAGCTGGACTTAGTGAAAGTGCTGGCCATGGACACTGCCCTGGGTTGCCCTCCACACCTGCCACCTGCCATGTCCTTCGTCTGAAGCCAACTCATGCTCCCAGCTCTCAGATAACATGAAAATCCCCATCCAGGATGGCTGCAAACCTCAGCCTTCCATTCCTCTAGTTTCTGTAGGGCACAGATGGGGGTCTCCAGAAAGATGAGGAACTCCAGGCTGCAAACTGCTGTTGGCTTCACCCAATTTGACTTATATGATTGACATGAACCCCCCCCACACACACACACTTTGATCCAAATGGCATAGAATCCCATGTTTGATCTAAAAGCTATCTGGCTAGATGTCAAGCCCAGGGCTCGCTAGATGGGCACTGTCCACTCAGCCTAGCACTGACAGTGCAGACCCTTCTCCCCTAACTGAGACAATGAGCTGCAGGATGCCCATGACCTGGCTGCTTCTCAGTCCAAGGGAAGGTCTTTGCTGACCACCAGGCAGAAACTGCAGCCTCCTGGCCCCAGGGAGGAGACAAAGTGAGGTTTAAGGCTTCCATTGGCGGTTGAGCAAGTTTTGTTCCCCTCTTCCTAGCCACAGCCCATTTTGGAGGTTTGGATTTAGTGCTTGAACCAAGGGGTCTCAGGAGAAGAGCCCAACAAATTGGGTCAGACTTCTGTGTTGGGGTGGAAGATTCCAAGGAGGCTCCGGGTGTGTGTCAGCTAAATGACTCCATTCTCTTCTCTGGCTTCTAAGGCGTGCCCTCTCCTTGGGGACCTCTGACTGCCAAGATGTGTTGTTCTGTGCTCTTGGCCGCTAAGGCACATGTGCTCAATAATAAGGAGAGTCTTTTATGGAGCCATTAAAACTGGGCCGGGGCGGCCTGCTAACCACTTTACAAACGTAACTGGTTCACTATCCTGGGGTACCAAGTGCAGTCTCATCCTCTCAAATGTGCGCACAAAATGCCCAAGCCACCATATTGTGTCTACATGAGAACCCCAACACCCGAGCAAGGCTTCCTCGGTCCAACAGGCCAGTCTCGAGGAACATCACTGGAAAGCCTTAGACAGAAGGGCCAGCTAGCTTCTTGGCTGTTCTTTCTGGCAGTAGTAGCACTGGCATAGTTACACAGTGTCCCCTCTGATGGCACCCCTCCCCCGAGTGGAGCCCATGCTCTGACCCCAAGGGCAGCCTCTGTCTGATTCTTCAAGGAGCCAGAGTCCTTAAAGCAGCAGCGGGAATGAGGCCAAAGCCCCGTGTCTGTCAGAATGTGTACCTTCTGAGCTATGCCCGTCCTGCATCCGTAGCACTTCACCTCAGAACGCCTCAGTTGTGACGTTCCGAGCGACAGAGCCAGTGCTGCTCAGATCTACAGCCACCGTTCTGTCCTCCTCTACCCGCTCTACATTTCTTTTTTCAGTACTGGAGATTTGAGTATGGGGCTTTATGCATACTTGGCAAGCATTGTACTATTGAGCTATACACCCAGCCTTCTCCCAACTCCTGTCTTTTTTTTTTTTCCCCCCATGAACCTGGGTCAGACTGGCCTTAAATTCCTTATGTAACCCAGAAAGTCCTTGAACTGGCAATCTCTCTGTCTTAGTCTTCCAAGTAGATGGATGACAGCCCTGCGTCACTGGCCCAGTGCCTATTAGACTTTGGGTCATGGGTTGCATTGCCCTATCAGGGGCAGAGAAGCATTCCACTCTATACACAGCACCAGCCATGTTCCCACCTCAGGATAGCTGTCTGATTTTCAGTTACTCTACCTTAGTATTTATGGCACTTTCTCTCTCTCTCTTTCTCTCTCTCTCTCTCTCATGTTTGCATGATTTGCTTTATCTTGCTGAAGAAGACACTACAGAGCCTCGAGGGAATGTTTCAAGGTCACACAGCTAAAATACAGCAGAATCCCGATGAGATTTGAACCCTCACTCTGAACACAATCTCCACAGTACTGCGTTATTTTGCATTCCTGCCTGGGCTATTTGAGTTGAGGTTGAGGGAAGAGGTTTCTTAGACTGTAGATGTGTTTCTTCATGGAGCCACTGGCTGTGGGGAGGATGGAGAAACCAGGTGGAGGAAGGCATCCTTAAAGTCCTTGTGTGAAACAAACCCTACCAGAGGAGATGAGCACTCGCATCATTGGTGAGAAGCCGGAGCATCTCATATCACACGTGAGCTGGGGCAGCTTAGGGCATGCGCTGGCCTTCAGTAGTGGCTGGTCCACTATTGAAGGTTTCCTAGCTAACATTCCAGGGTAAGAAGACCGGTGAGGCTGAATCCAGAGCCAGATGTGTCAGTGGGAGCATCTGTCCACCCCTGGGTTGCTTTGGGGCCTCAAGTTCAGCTCTTCCCTCTTTGGACATAACTGCCTCTAAAGTGGGCCTGATGATTTTCAAACAGAAAGGCTTTTTCAGATTTCACTTTAAAGCATTTCAAGAATTGAACTTGAGTTTGCCAATACCATCCCCAGTTGCTCTTTTCTGTCCCAATAAAGGCCAATCATAGTGAAACAGTATCAGCTCCAAACCAGACTTACAGATGGAAACTATTTGAACAGAGGTCAGCTTCGAGTTGTAGTGAAGAGCCAAACAACAGATGAAGAAATCAGACTGTGGGTCCAGAAAAAAGGACAGGTGGCACAGAGAAAGACCCACCATCTACAGTGAGCGGCAAGGGGTGTTAAGAGGAGGCAAGCCACCACGCCAAAGGTAGGGTCCAAAGCCGCCCACGAGGCATATCTACAAAGAAGCTGGCCAAGGTGGAGTGTGGCAGAGGGAGAGAGCTAAAAGATTCCTCACTCAGCAGTCAACCCCCTGGGGAGGCAGTATTGCTAACATGTCCTGGGATTTTCCTCCAGTGACTCAAACAGAACATCTCTGCCCCCGAGGTCTGGCACCGTGGACTTGAATCCTATCGCCATGACCACCACACCCTGTGAGTCTCCAGAGTCTCCCCCTGGTGTCCAGGAATTCATAAGGCCTATATTTTAAACATCTTCTCTAGCGCCTAAGCTTCTTTGCAGGGACTTGTGTTTCACCTTCATCATGTTGACTAACATAGAAAACCCAACAGTCACCTTGGGTCTCTGTTCACTTCTACCCTCACTGCCAAACTGAACGTCCGAGGATTTTTGTTAGAAAGACTGTGTTACATTGCTATAAAAACATAAGAGAGAAATCAATTTAAGAGAGGACAGATGTTTTTAGGCTCATTGACTAGGGAATTGTCACTTGTTCCTGGGTTTCTGGAGCTGTGGAAAGGCTGTTCCTCATGGGAGAAGTGCAAGGTAAGAAAGCTGCCTGGAATACCGAATGGCAGAGAAACACTTAAAGAAATGCTCAACATCCTCAGTCATCAGTGAAATTCAAATCAAAACAACCTGAGATTTCACCTTACACCCATCAGAATGGCTAAGATCTAAAACTCAAGTGACAACACATGCTGAAGAGGATGTGGAGAAAGTTCCGTCCTCCATTGCTGGTGGGAATGTAAACTTGTTCAACCACTTTGGAAATCAATCTGGCACTTTCTCAGATAATTAGGAATAGAGATACCTCAAGATCCAGCTATACCACTCCTAGGCTTATATCTGAAAGAGGCTCAAGTACACAACAAGGACATTTGCTCAACCATGTTTGTAGCAGCTTTATTCGTAATAGCCAGAACCTGGAAACAATGCAGATGATCTTCAATTGAGGAATGGATACAGAAATTGTGGTACATTTACACAATGGAATACTACTCAGCAATTAAAAACACGGAAATCATGAAATTTGCAGGCAGATGGTGGGAACTAGAAAAGATCATCCTGAGTAAGGTAAACCAGAAGCAAAAAGACACACATAGTATATACTCATTTATAAGTGGATATTAGACATATAATGTAGGATAATTATACTAAAGTCTGTACACCTAAAGAAGCTAAGAAAGAAGGAGGACCCTGGGTAATATGCTCAATTCTCATTCAAAAAGACAAACGGGATAGACATTGGAAGAAGGTGAAAACAAGGAACAAGACAGGAGCTTACCACAGAGGACCTCTGAAAGACTCTACCCAGCAGGGTTTTAAAGCAGATGCTGAGACTTATAGCCAAGCTTTGGGCAGAGTGCAGGGAATCTTATGAAAGGAGGGGGAGATAGAAAGACCTGGAAGGGTCTGGATCTCCACAAGGAGAACAACAGAACCAAAAAATCTGGGCCCAGGGGTCTTTTCTGAGACTGATACTCCAACCAAGGACCATTCATGGAGATAACCTAGAACCCCTGCACAGTGGTAGCCTGTGGCAGCTCAGTCTCTAAATGGGTTTCCTAGTAAGGGGAGCAGGGGTTGTCTCTGACATGAACTCAGTATATGGTTCTTTGATCACCTCCCCTGAGTGGGGAGCAGCCTGACCAGGCCACAGAGGAAGGCTATGAAAGACAGTCCTGATGAGACCTGATAGGCTATGGTCAGATGGAAGAGGAGGAAGTCCTCCCCTATCAGTGGACTAGGGAAGGGGCATGGGAAAAGATGAAGGAGGGAGGGCGGGATTGGAGGGGACAAGGGTGGAGGCTACAGCTAGGATACAAAGTGAATAAATTGTAATAAATAAAAGATTATATTAAAAAAGAAAAAGAAAGCTGCCTGGGGCTGGAGAGACGGCTCAGTGGTTAAGAGCCCTGTGTGCTCTTTCAGATGGACCCGGGTTCAATTTCCATGCACCCACATTAGCTCACAACTGTCTGTAAGGCCATTTCCAAGGGATCTGACACCTTCACACTAATGCACTTTAAAGAAAGAAAGAGAGAGAGGGAGGGAGGGAGGAAGAGAGAGAGAGAGAGAGAGAGAAGAGAAAAGAAAAGAAAAGCTGCCTGTGTTGTATTGGCAGAAAGCAAGTGCAAGGACCTGGAATAAGACACACCTTCCGGAGCACACCTTGGTAACCTTCCTCCAGTTTTTAGTTTCTACCCCCTCCCAATATTTCCAGCTCTTTATAACTCCTTCATCGATCCACTAACTGATGAGGTTAAAGCCACACCTTTATGACCAGTCATTTTTAAGAAGTTCTAAGCTATGCTTCCAAATCTCCGCCTTCCTTGGAGTAACAGGTGAAAAATGAATCTTAGTTAAAAGTGCCAATGGACCCCAGTCTAGGTTCCATCTTCTTACAGTCTGCCCTATCACCCTAAAACCCGGGCTTCAAGCACCCATCACAGCCTTCAGCAAACCGACGGTGGACACTGCAGATTCAAACCAGTACAAGAGAGATGGAAGAGAGCTGTTACCTCTAAAGTGGGTATAACAATGTTTTATATGTACAGGTGCTTGACTTCGGGCTTTTTTCAAGTGGTGAAATCTTCTGTAGCACGCTACTAACGTGTGTCTCTGTCTTCCTAAGGATTGGCTCACTTGTGAAGAAAATCTAGATTTTGTTGATACTCTCATTGGTGCTTTGTGAAACTTCTTGCCTCCTTTGATTAGTAGTTATTTCAAGAAATTCTAATCTATGCTTTCATGTCTCAGGCTTCCTTGCAGTGATAGGAGGAAAAAAAAATGAATCTTAGTTAAAAAAAAAAAAAACAGATCCCCATCCTGGGTTCTGTCTCGCTGCAGTCTGCGCTATCACCCTTTCACCCTGCTCCAAGCTATCTCAGCTGTACATTGTGCCGTAAGTTGGCTCCTATCTCTCCGGAAGGGCTCTCCTGAGGCGGACCACATCTCCTTTGGGTGACCTCTGTCCTCTGTGCCAGCACAAAGCACTGGTGTGCTCAGTTCATATTCGCTTGGATGCATCCAGTTTTCCAGCCTTCCTCATCTTTGAAAAATGAGTCCATCTCCTGCAGGGAAGAGCCTCAGAAAATAGAGACAGCATGGGTGTCCCCGGGTGGTCATTAACAACTGTGACAGAGAGCACGGAGGGCAGGTTTCCTTCACGCGGCGTGACTTGGAATAGAGGGTCTCATCAGCAGGCCAGGACCAGGGATCCAGACAGGATGCTATACCCGAACAGAGAGAAAATGTGTGCTTAAAAGTAATCCGGAACTATTATAAGAGTGGTCCCATTGAAAATTACAAGCTTCAGGCTGGTGAGGTGGCTCAGCTGGCTGGCAAAGGCATGTGCTGTACAAGCCTAGTAACCTGAGTCTGATCCCAGGAACCAACAAAAGGTGATAGGAGAGAACTGACTCTTCAAGATTGCCTTCTGGTATGATGTTTACTTATTAATAAAAAAAATAATTAAAAATATCAAACATTTGAATTTTTGCAGCTCAATTTTCTGAAGTGAGGGCTAAACAGAAAAAAAAAATCTTTAAAGAAGTTACCAAAGTCGAAAACTTAAACTTCTTATTTTTAAAATTATCACTGAAATTTGGAGAGGCTGAAATAAAAGATCTGTTTTTCAGCTATTTGTCTCAAAGTAAGTGGCCACTGATTGCTGAAGGCACTTGGGTTTTTATACTCTGAATTGAAACGTGTTCTAAAACCTCTAGAGGTCCGACTCCCCCATTGTGGAATCAGGAATAAGGGACGAGTTTGTTAGACTAAGAAAGCAGGGAAACGTCTTATTTAAAACTGTGTTTTAAAAGATAGTCCTCTGGAAAGAGACAAAATTGTGCATAGGGAAGAGCTGAAAAGCCCCTGGGTTAAGCAAACACCTTCTCCATTATGGTGACCTGGGAACCGTGCTGAGCAGTGGGTCTACTTAAATGGAACAGCAGCTCCACTTTCTGAACACTGTTCTGGGTGAAATGTCTGCTTTTGCCTATTGCCGTTTGTTAGGAACACAGCCTGATGCTCCCAGGATAGTATCTCCCTGCAGGAAAGAATCTGTGAGCACAACAGAATGCCATTACCTCAGGCCTCCACTTCCCACCCAAACCGTTCCCCCTCTTTCCCACATGATGCAAGCTCTTGCGACTGCCAGCTGTCGATGAGAAATCCTCCCATTTGCAGGGAGCTCATCACCTGGCTTCATGATTCCCTCCTGTTCCTCCTCCCTGATAATTTCCCCTTCCTCCAAAAGGGAAGTGCTTTTGGCTAAGGATCCTTAACAATGTGTTCCCTCAAAGAAGGGTATTGGGGACAGCAAGGAGTAGAGATGGTGAGTTCTCTCTTCCCAGCCATGCTCATCCAGATGGTTTTGCAAAGTTAGGGCTTTAGTGGTACTTTCTTGCTCTTGGTATGGCACTGCTCTGTAAGTAAATCACTTATGATGTTTAACTGGTGACATCAATGCCTTCTTATTCCCAGTGGATTTGGGGTGTGGAGAATGGGTACTTAAGAGTGCCAAAATCCTGAGGCCATGACACTAATCTAATTAGTAACTCTCAGCTTCCCCTTAATTCTGAACCCATTTAGTTGTCCCAATTTTTCATTTAGCTCAAAGTTAATTTATCAGTTAAAATGATGTAAGTGCTGAATAATACCTAATTAACTGCAGTGGGAGCCGGAGCTGCCAGAGGGGGAAAGGTGGCCATATTCCTGCTCACAAGCTCAGAGCTAAGCAGACTTGAATATGCTAATCAAAGCACTGGTCATGGGTCAAAACTGGGACTCAACAAGAAAAGTGCTCACCTAACATAAGTGAAGCCCGGGGTTCCACTTCACAGCCCTGAAAAAAACGGGCATGGTGGTGCAGGCCTGTAATTTTACTACTTGGGAGGGAAAGGCTGGAGGATCAGAAGTTCAAGGTCATCCTCAGCTACACATGGGGTTCAGGGGTAAGTCGGGCTACATTGTGAGACCCCGTCTCAATACTACTACTACTACTAATAATGATGATGATGATGATGATAATAGGGCTACAGAGATGGCTCAGAGGTTAAGAGCACTGGCTGCAGTATCCAAGTGGGTTCCCTAGTAAGGGGAACAGGGACTGTCTCTTGACATGAACTGATTGGCCTGCTCTTTGATCACCTCCCCCTGAGGGGGGAACATCCTTGCCAGGCCACAGAGGAAGACAATACAGACAGTCCTGATGAGACCTGATAGGCTAGGGTCAAATGGAATGGGAAGAGGAGCTCCCCTATCGGTGGACTTGGAGAGTTGCATGGGAGGAGATGAGGGAGGATGGGATTAGGAGGGAATGAGGGAGGGGACTTCAGCTGGGATGCAAAATGGATAAACTGTAATTAATATATAAATAAATAAATAAATAAAGAGCGGTGGCTATTCTTCAAAGGTCCTGAGTTCAATTCCCAGCAACCACATGGTGGCTCAAAACCATCTATAATGAGATTTGGTGCCCTCTTCTGACATGTACACATACATGCCGCACAGAATACTATATTTAAAACAAATAAATAAATAAATCTTTTAAAAAAAATAATACTAACAAAATAAAAATAAAACCCTATTTAGCTGGTGTCAGGCTGCCTATCTCATCCTAGGGGTGGCAATGAGTCTTACTGGTCTCTGCTCCTCTCTAGCCAGGTCAGTCTTAAAGGGGCAGCAGGAAGAAAAGGGCTGCCTCTACCTGGGGGTCTGACTCAGGTGCTGATGCACTGAGAAGCTGACAGTCATTCTCTGGAGTTCTTTCATTCTTTGTGTGGCTCCCAGCAGGACATCAGAGAATCACCTTGTAGGATGCCACATAGCGCTGCCTATGACACAGCCGCTAGCTTCCCCAGGAGGGAATGTTGGGGAGGGATGTCCAATGGAACACAACCTGAATACATCATAGCAAGAAAGGCTGCCAATAGTTTTAGTGTTTGGATATTTGCAAGAAGTCACCGTGAGACAGATTGCCCTGTTGTGTCTCTGTAACAAAGGCTTGGCTGCTCTCTGGGTCAAAAGATGCTCTGCTTGGTTCAGGTTCAGAGCATAGAGGTTTTGGCGGAGATCACCAGATGTAAGGCTTCTCTGAGACGACAACACATTTCAGACAGAAACTCCCTAGGACATCAAAGGGCCAAACAGACACCTACCCAGGTAGGAAAGAGGAGTCCAGATGGATGGACAGGGTGACCGGTTCTTAGGATCTGATTTGGAGTCTAATCTGGGCTAAACTCTCACTGGCTCATCTCAGTAAGGTTTTATTCAGGCATTGGGAATCCATTTCATGACCCACTGGTTCCTTTGAAGACCAGTGATAGGAATTATATCTTTTTTTGTTATTTTTCATTCATTGGTCTGGTAATGGTTATGGTAAACAATTTTGACTACCTATTGTGTTTCTCCTCCTGTCCGGGGGCTGTCTCCCACCAGCCCACAAGGTCAGGAATAGCATGCCTGAAGTGGTTGGCAAGCAATGCACAGGGATCACAAACCCTGGGAACCACTGCAGGGAGCTAATTCAACTGTAATTCCAGAGAACAAAGGCTGTTCTCTTGGGGAGTGCGTAGGGGGCTCCAAGGACAGGTGTACATAATTGGTTGGAACTAGGCACTTCAAAGATGCTTGATTTGCATTAAACAACATGTCCCCCTCACACAAATGGGAACACACTACCCAACTATCCTATAGGTGCAGGAAGGGGAGAACTAGCAGGGAGCTGTGCCAAAGGCTGTATATCAAATGTAGTTAGGGGCATCTATGTCTAGAGACACTCTCCAGATGAAGTCAGGCAGAGAGTAGGAGGCCCTGCCTGGGAGAGGGAGTCTGCACCTTAAAGCTGAGCTCAGAATGGCTACCTGGACTGGGAGGACTGCAACCTCAAACATCAGGGCCTTCCAACAACCTAGATAATAGTAAATCCTGAAGTTTTGTTTGTTTGTTTGTTTAGTTTTCACTTCAAAACAGGAACGTAGGGAAGACAGACTCTGTCTTCCAGTCTTACAGATGTATGAGAAGGTCGTGTTTAGGGCTGTTTGTACATCTGATCACAGAAGGTAAGTATGGGAAACTGGTGATTTGGCAGGGTGACTCTTTGGACAGAACCGTTCTTAAAGAGGGCTGAGACCAGCACACACGTTCTGTTCAGCTGAAGCAGATGCAAAGGAGCTCCAGGCACAAAATGGCGGGGATAGAGCTACGGGTGAAACTCAGTGGTAGAGCAACGGCCTACCACTTTTTCAAGGCACTGGTTCAATTCCCAGAATCACCAATGCCACCAGGAAGGACAAGGGGGAAGAGGAGGAGGCTATAAGATGGCGATATCATTAAACAACACAAAAGTGGCGTGCACCAGGATGCTGCACAGTGGCCCAACAGTAGCCTTTGATAGGTGGGAAGATGAAAGGACCCCATTCCACAGATGTCTTAGCAATGGTCACTATACAGTATGTGGAAGTCTGGATGACAAAGTAGTCACTTACAGTGCTGGGGTTACAATGCTGGCGGCTAGGCCCTGGCATCCAGCAACGACAACATCTTGTTGCTTATGAATGTGTTCTTGAGGTTTCCTAGTGGTACTTGGGGACACTGTTCTGGAGTCTAGTGAACAAGGAACCCATGGCATCCTTGACTGTCATTCTCTAGGGAAAGGAGGGTCAGGCCTTCAGGTTCAGTTACGGGGAAGGACTCCAAGGCCACTGCCAGGCTGCTATTCAGCAACCGAGAAGCTGCTAGAAAAAGCTGCCTCCTCTCGGGCTCTTCAGTGCTCTCACTGCTGGGCATGCTTGCTGTGGGGATATGCTTTACTGGTAAGCACGCTCTGGTTAGTGGTGATGGGCTGCTTTATTGCTTGGCCACTTTTTTCTCCAGCAATCCTCTCGGTCCCCAGGGCCTGCCCCACATCCCTCCCACAGTTAGATTCTTTGTTATGACTCTCTAATTCCATTTGACTTTCAGAAACTGAACTCTTATTTTGTTTATGAGCTGCCATTTTCTCACAGTTATAAAGATCAGACTCCGATATCTTGCTTCTTATTCTCTTCTCGAAGGATGGCTTTAACTGTCAAGACTTGAACTCAACTGATACAAAATCTGATCTATAACATTTAAAGAGCTGGTGGGTATGTCAACATGAGGTGCCTCAGAAGTTATTGTGGCTGGACTGTAAAGATCAGTTTAAGCCTGCACATCTCATTCCACAGGAACCCACAGGGGGTTGAGGACTCGCACAAGCTGTTATAACTCTTTAGCATTTCTAGGGCCTCAAAATCTAAATCTTGGTTGGAGTTTTGGGAAGTACCACCCTCCTGCCTGCTCCCTAGCTCCTTCATTAACATCTGTGCCTGTAGCTCACCCAGCAGCTTCCATCCACATGGGCAGATGTCATGCAATGTGGTCACAGATGGCCTCATGTAGCCTGGGAGGCTCACTGGGCCCCATGTTTTTGAATGCCTTAAGCTAGGCCAGTACTTGGTAGCCAATCCAAGAATCTTACCTCTTAATCCAGGTCTCCCTTGCGGGCAGCATTGCTAAGAGAACTGTGTCAGAAAAACATGGGTCAACAGGTTGTAAATCACTGTTTACAATTTCCCTCTCACATTTCAGCGAGGGGCCACCTGCATCCACAGAATGTCCTCACTGTCATCCAAGAACAGAAACTGAAGGCATGCGGGCACTGGGGATTTCCTGCCCTCTTGTCAATTTCCAGCTTCACAGGACTCAGTAAATAAACTGCCTTCTCGTTGGTCATGAAATCCCAGCCTAGAAACAGTGATGTTTGTTTTCTAAAGAATGACTTTCCACTGCAGATGTTGGTACCTTAACCATTGCATTCTGGAGAGCAAGGAAGAGGAAAATGAACACAGTGCATGGAAAATGTTAAAAAAAATTAATTCCAGATGGCTGCTGAGTTTGCACTGTCTTGGATAGGTAGAAATAGAGTGAAGCCTTACTTAATTTTAATTTCTACTACTTCCATCTCTTGTAAACTACAACCACAGAAATATTATACAACCAAATCAACTAACATTTACTTATGCTCAGTCATCAAGCATCTGTGCTTTGCCTACTGATTCATCTTTAAAAGATTAAAAGTCAACATACCAAGCCAGGCATGCAGCTGAACACCACAGTCCCAGAGCTTGGGAGGTAGAAGGGAAAATATCAGGAATTCAAGGTTATAACTTAGCTCTATAGTGAATTCTAGAACAACCTGGGTCTGGAGAGCCTGTCTTAAAAAAAACAAAAACAAAAAGCAAACAAAAAAATCCTAAACAAACAGAATCAACATACAGTGTTTGTATTGCTTTATCTGAGCGTGCGTTGCTCACTTCTAAACCAGGCAGCATGGCAGCTTGCATCTTCTCAAAAGTTTTCTTGTATGCACCAAGGACAAATAGATTTCCTTTTCTTATATATTATCAATTGCTTAAAAATCATACCTCTTCAGGGCTTAAGTCCTCTTTAAATCAAGATCTTACTTGTCTTGATTTCGGGGCTTTGCTCCTGTTTCTCATGGCCGTATTTGAAGCAAGATTATCGTTGAGTGGCTACCAACTTGTGTTTTTTTTTGCACAGTGAGAAAGAATAAATAGTCTGACGCAGATATACTACCTTGAGGTAGGTAGCTGTTACTACCAGATGCCTAGGATTCCCTGTGAGTGAGTGTCTTAAGGCTCAGTAACACTGCCTGGGGTTGGTGTCACACTTGTACCATAGCTGAAGAGCCCCAGTGAAGCCCCTCTTGAAAGTACCTAGAGCCAGAATGACTGCACCCAACCAGTCACTGGAGAGGGATGGCCAATGGAATGTAACTTGAATGTGTTTTAGTGAGAAAAGCTGCCAACAGTTTTTGTGTCTGGATATTTGCAAAAAGTCACCATGGACAAAGTCTCCTTGTGTTTCTCTGTAACAAAGACTTGGCTGCTCTCTGAGGAGAAAGATGTGCTGCTTGGTCCAGATTCAGACCTTGGAGGTTTTGGTGGAGAGCTCCAGAATTCAGGCTTCTCTGGCATGTCAGGACACTCTCAAGACACCCAGAGCTGGAGAGGACAGAAAGGGCCTGTGCTGTTCCAGCCAGTCTCCATTGTCTCGGAAAGCGGCATCCCCACCAGCAGTTACTCCTGAAACAAGAGCAAAAGACAGAGGAGAGAGAGAAGCTGTGTAGTGGGCCTCTGGAGTCCTTGCTACTCACGACGCAGAGGCTGGAGGATTGTATCGCTTGAGCCGAAGCCTGGCGGACAAATGAGACCGGACACTGGAAGTACAGGGGCGTGGGAAGACATGACATGAATGTGGGATCCAAGGTGAACCCCGCCACTCCTCTCTGCACCTTGCCCCCTTGCCTTTACTTGTTTTTGTTGTTTTGTTTCAAGACAGGGTTTTTCTGTGTAGCCTTGGCTGTCCTAGAACTCTGTAGACCAGGCTGGCCTCGAACTCACAGAAATCCACCTGCCTCTGCCTCCTGAGTGCTAGGTTTTCTTTACTTTTCTTTCTTCCTTCCTTCCTTCCTTCCTTCCTTCCTTCCTTCCTTCCTTCCTTCCTTCCTTCCTTCCTTCCTTCCTTCCTTTCTTTTAGCCTGGAACTCACCAGGCTAAACTCAGAGATCCATCTGTTCCTACCTCCCAGGCACTGGAAGTAAAGGTGTACCCCACCACCGTCCAGCTACTGGTCTTATGAAAAGAAGGATGTGACTTTTCCCAAGTTTCCTCCCTCAGCCATACAGTGAGAAACAGCTTCCTCTCCAAGCTGGAAAAGCCCCTGTCTCACGCTTGGCTTCAGAGACACGCCCTCCCCCTCAGAGTTTCTGGGTTCTGCCCCTGATATCTGAGCTCATGTTTCTTAATACTTTGTTTTCTTTCTCATTTTTCCTGAAGTACATGCTTCAGTAGCTTGACACAAGAACAGTCTTACTTTTCTAGAAAAGTCTCACACTTCCTGCCTAGTTTGACTTATTTAAACAATAACATCTACAACCTCATACCAGTTTATATTAGTCGATGGATGAGGATATGTTTGTAAATGTTTTTTTTTTTTCCTCAGAGTTTTCTAAGAAAATATAAAAAGCAATTTCAAAGTCCCTCATTGACACCACCACCCCAGGAAGCAGTCCTCTCTTGAGTCCGGCAGGCCTGAGATGCTGTTGGTAGCACTGTCCAAAGACTTGGAAGGTGGAGAGACTTCCCAGCACAGGAATTTCAAGGCCTGGGAACTGAGCACTTTTGTTGGAATGAAAGTAACTGGAAAACAAAACCAGAGCCAATGGGAGTGGGTAGAACAGCCAGAGCCCTGAGAAGCAAGAGAAGCCCAAGATGAAATAAGAAGCGGCAGGGGCATATTCAGGAAAAAAAAAATCTCCATTGCCTTCCTTATCATTGACAATTACATTTCTACACTCATTTCTTCTTCCGACAACCTATAAGACTTCAGATAACATGTTTAAGGACTGGAGAGATTGCTCATGGGTTAACAGCACTTATTGTTCTTGAAGAGGACCCAAGTTTGAGTCCCAGCACCCACATTGAGTGGCTCACAATGGCCTGGAACTCCAGGCCCGGGGGATCTGATACCTCTGTAGGCTCCTGCACTTTGCACTTAACCGCATGCAGAAACACACACATATGTGTAAATAAAAATAAGTCTTTAAAATATACACTTATGTGACTTCAGAATTACAAAACAGACTGAGAAAAAGGTGAAAGGCTTGAAGCCTATATTAATCTATTGGGCAGTTTGTGTGTGCCTGTGTGCATTAGTGCTTGTGTACGTGCATACACATATGCATGTGGTGTGTGTGATGTGTGTGTGTGTGTTTGTGTGTGTGTTGAATTTTCCAGGAGAGTAAAGACAAGGAAGGAAAGGTTCCTGGAAGCGGATGTAGTAGAGTTAACATCTTGTATTCCATAGCTCAAGGAGCAAAGAATCACAAGCAGCCAGGCTTGAAGCCTTGAATGACTGATGTGAAAGTCACTGTAATCCTCTACCTCAGTTACGAAGTGCCTCCTCCTCCATGCTGAGGAGACGGAGGACATCCAGCCTCTATTCTTCCCAAAGGTACTTCTTACAGGTATATACACAGCAATACCAAAAATACCTCACACATGGACTCGCTGCCCTTTATCCTCCTGTTCACTCCAGTAACCAAGGACAACTGAACTTGTTTTTTTCAATTCCCACATGAGATTAACAGAAGTCTATCAGTGAACAGGATAAGATGAAGAACCAGAACAGAGCATCAAGAAAAGCGCCAAACTCTTGGGAAGAGAATGACCAATGTACTTTGACATTACATTTTTACAGGGGGGTATTTAAAAAGAAACCCATTTAGGTTCACAGACCCAGGTGCACTGGGATGGACCAGGAAGGGTGGGAACTCAGGAAACAGAAGAGCATGGAGGATGGAAAGATAGCAAAGGCAGGGAAGAGTGGGCGAGAGCCCAGAAAATGTAGCCCAGAGCACCACAGGGTGGGAAAGGAGAAATGTCGAAAGGGCAGTCAGGACAGATAATGGCAGCCTGGGGAAGCTGAAGCAATCATCGGGGTGGAGTCCGGCAGTGAGCGGACCAAACAAAGACACTTAACAGTCCATCTGGGGAGAGGTTGGGAGGAAGACAGGGTTGAGTAGGAAAGGGAGGATGGCCCCAGTCCAGAGAGCTGTGTATGGGGAGTCTTAGGCCAGTGACTCACTGTCCCACTTAGGAGGGCCCCTGGGCTGGGCAACTCCTTGAAGTCATGAGGAAGCTTAGCAAATTAGGTTATTAAAAATCCTATGGGTAGACCCAGCTATTGCCAAATTTATGTAATTAGTGTTGGGACAGTCCATATCAGTCCGATGGAATCTTGCCTTGTCATTGAGAACTCACGCAGGATATTCATGTTTACTTTTCTCATATAAAACCCTGTGGTTTTCTTTAATGCTCAGCAGAGAGCAGCCTCCTTGGTTTCTGTCTGAGACTGGTCCACATCTTAGAAGATGGGGTCATAGAAATAACAGCCTTAGAGGGGCTATTTAAGGTAAAGCCCCTCCCTCTGGCTCGGCTGGATTCCTAAATCACAACACAGTGGTGGATCAAGGTTACGAGAAGGGAGTGAAGTAGGAGTCACAGAAATGGCCCTTGAGTCTCTTCCAGAATCTTGGAAGTATTTTTTCAGAATGTGATGTTAAAAGGGATTCTAGAACTACATGTCTAGCCAAGAACCTGTTAACATGGCTTAGTGGGAAAAGGGTTGCTCTTTTGAATATCCTGTCAAGCCCACTGCCTTTGATGGTGTATGTGAACTGTCTTATGACTGACTCTGTTTTGGGGATCAGGATTATCATGATGCCCTGCTTCATTTGTATGCCATGGGCTTGGAGCAGAGTAGAGACGATATAAATACATTAGGTGTCCAACTTCCGTGCCGGATCATCTCCAAGTGCCTTCATTTTTGTTTTGTCAAATGTTCTGATAGGTTTTAGACCTGCCTAGGTTACTGCCCAAACAGATGAACACCCTCCCCCCCCCCTTTTTTTTCACCTTCGCTGGCCACCATTTCTCCAGGATCTTGAAGGCATCTATCTGACCTCACTGAGGTCTCTGAGAATTCCGTGACTACTGTCATGTGGATGACATGGGAACAACGCTGAAACTTGCCTGCTCTGTTACAGCCCACCCAGGAGAGGGTCAAACCTCCTGTGCTGGTTATTTAGAAAGTCACTGTTTTTCCAAGTGTGGCCAAGTATTTTGCGCTTGTCAACCACACTCTGCTGTTCAGCACATTTATAGAGGCGGCATCTATGTCTTTAAATTTTTCTGATGGCACATAGATCATTGATCAACTGTGCAGTTATAGCAGCAAGGGATGCTGAAAACAGCTATTCATTTTTCTGCAGTATTGTAACTTCTGTGTGTGTCTCTGAAGCCAACTAGGATTTTAGAGGTAATTGCAGTTCAACAAAAACTCAGTGCTATGTCTTAAGCATATGTATTAATAATTTCCAAGTATATGTAATAATAAGTTAATGCTTTTATATAGCTAGCCTATTTTCATTTATCTTCACAAGGTATATACTAATACCTTCAGCAAAGCCAAGAATAAATCAAGGCTTCAGTCATTCAAAGGTGCCTTGCATAGGTAGAAAGAGGTAAGAGTGACATGGAACCTGATTTCTTTGACCAGAGGTTCACAACAAGTTCAAGAATAGAGTGTCAGTGAGAAATATGAGCAACAAAGTGAGTGATGGAGTGGGGAGCCAGTTCTTCTCTAGGCCTCTACTCTGAGTTCCTGGAAGCTTGGATTCAGGAGCAGGTCATGGAACAGAAGTTCTAATCACTAAGGGATCAATGGTGCTGAAACGATCCACATACCTTTTGGTTCCCTTTTGGAATCCTGTGTGATAATGGCTTCTGATCTATGCCGAGAGGAGCCTTTCAAGTTCGTAATGATTCCTCAGGGTTAATAACCTTGTGGACATTGTCTGCTGTGCCACATTCATCTGTTTTAGATATCAGGCATCTGCATGAGATTTAGCTTGAAGAAAAAAGCATTCTGTTACTTGGGGGAATTCTTTGGAAGTCATTCTACAAGACTGTTTAACCTCTGGCTGTGTTTAGCTCTCGGGGACATCTGGATAATCTTTATCCAAAGGATTTGCCACTAGCAAGGTAAACAGTGACATAGGAACTAGGGGCGAGGGTGATGATCATTCTTAAGACATGGAATTAGAAGTCATGGGGGTTTGGTCAGCCAGGTCACAGGAGGTGGCCCACCCAGGCCGTGACAGAGGAAAGCTGAACCAACCAGGCCCTCATCAGGGGATGTCTGTTGTGCAAAGGGGAGGTGAAAATGAATGCAGAGGGCTGTGTCCCAGAACCCATCTCCACCTCTGCCGGAATTCTCCTCTCCGTGATCTGAGTTTGCGTCACTCCTGAATACCTGGTGTACGATTGTCTGTTACCTTACACAGAATTTGATTTTGTCATCCAAATACTTTATAAGTGTGTGAAGTCCATGTTCAACCCTGGCTCTTGTCCAGATTCGACAAACCCCATCCACTCTACTGGTAAGGCTGTCTCATTTCAGGTCAGGTTCTGGGACTGGGTAATGACTTAGGAATCAGAGTGGACACAGGTTGAAATTTAGTACAACCATGATAGCATTTACCTATAAGCTGCTGTCCTCATCTTTACCATCATGAACCCATCTTCAGAAGCCAAGGAGCAGGTTGTTTTTTGTTTTTGTTTTTGTTTTTGTTTTGTTTTTATGCCTCAGAAAGACAATCAAAGCTGCTGTTGCCAATACTGTGATATTTCACAGCATGAAAGCAAGACCAGCGGAGGAATGAACGCTCTGCTTCCTGGGCCTTCACAGAAACAACGACCCACAATGTTAGCTCTGAGAGGAAGAAGAGACGGTTTCATGCTTACGCCTGGGTGAACTTGGCCCGGGGTTGAAAGGTTAGGTGGAGGGCCTCCATGGCTCTTGCACCCAAACCCTCAGTCTGGCTCATCCCTCCCGGAACTTACACCTCCCTGTGGCAATGATGAATTCGCTGCTGCACCAGGCACTGCAGGAAGTTGGAAACTTGAGAGCATCGCATTATGCAGTTATGTGGGGAGTCTGGTTTCTGGAACTCAGTGAGGTTCCCAAGCTCTGTCCTGCTTGGGTGTGTCTTTCACAAAACACTCTTTATGTGAGAAACAGACTACAGTGCTAGCTAGCATTGGTAGGGACCTATTTCTCAATAGTGGCATGAAACTGATCCATTTCTTTCAAACAGTTTTAAAAAAGGACAAAATTGGCTGATAATAATAAGACTTTCTCCACCTGATGCTTGCCCCATGGCTGGTTTGAAAACGCTCCTCTTGGGTAAGTAAGGTTATGAATTTGAAAGTAGCACAATAACTCTCTACTCTTAATGATACAGAAGTTTTTAAGAAAATCATTGTATTTAGAAAAATAGTAACTAGGGGGCTGGAGAGGTGGCCCAGTGGTTAAGAGCACTGTCTGCATTGCCAGAGGCTCTGAGTTCAATTCCCAGCAACCACATAGTGGCTCCAAACCATCTATAATGAGATCTGGTGCCTCTTCTGATGTGCAGGTGAACATGCAGATAGGGCACTCATATACACAAGGTATAAATAAATAAACCTTTAAGAAAGAGAGAAAGTAACTATAATATTTAGGATTTATTGAAAACAAGTATGTCAAAGTAATAAGATTTTATGCTTTTGATGAGAACCAAATTCTGGGCTTAGCAGTTGCAAGCACTTGCTGCTCTTCCAGAGGACCCAAGTTTGAGTCCCAGCACCCATGTGGTAGTTCATACTTGTCTATAACTCCAATTCCAGAAGATCTGATATTCTCTTCAGATCTCCACAGGCTCCAGGCACATACATGCAGGCAAAAACACTCAGACACATAAAGTAAAAAATATAAATACAAAGTAAAGATATAAATAAAAATAAAAAGAACTAAACTCTCAAAGATGGCAGCTAAAAGTGTGAACTGACCCACATCTGGTTCCCAGTACCCACACAATGATCATATCCACCTATCACTCTAGCTCCAGGAACAAAACATCTCTGGACTTCTCAAGCACAGGCATGCCCACAAAAGTCACACAGGCGTAAACATGATTAAAACAAAGGCCTGTTTCAAAAAGAAGTTCCCGGTGGCCGGTAGGCCACACCTTACAGTGAAAGCACTGAGGAATGAGGTGAGCACGCAGGGTGCTGGGTGTCTTCATGGTCCACTTGAAAACACGATGTCACTTTGAGTCTTTCAAGTTGTTTCCCCAGATCCTCAAAGTGAGGGCTCAGGTGTTTTGCAGAGACTCCTTAGAGAGCCCTAAATACTACTCCCAAAGTCACATCAGAAAGTTGGAGAACATGAGTTTCTTCATGAGCAAAAAGGAGTGGGGGGCAGAAGAAGATGAGAAAAGGAACCTACAGAGATGGAGAGAGAAAGAATTGCTGGAAGAACTAGCTAGAACTCAGAAAAGAATGATTTTACTGCACTTCCCCTACATGCATGAAGGAGAGGTCTGGCATGATTTGGAACATGCACATCAAATGTAAGAAAAGACAGTTTCAGACAATGGTGCATGTGTCAACTGTTGGGTTTGTCCCAAGATGCATCAGTGCCAAGCATCTTCCTGGCCCACACCTTCTGGAGAGTCCAGGACCAGCATGATTGCACCTATGTATGGCTATGTGTTGATGACACATCAAAAGCCACACTCACCAAACTCCATGGACAGGTAAGCTAGCTTACTTTTGGCATGTACCATTTAGACATTTGGCCGCTTCCTCTCAAGTGAGCCAGAGAAAAGTAAACAGAGATACCCTATCATGGGAGTTTCCAGAGGTAAGATTTTAAAGTCTTGAATGATGTCATTTTATAATTATTTGCAAATGGCTTTCACATAAGGGAAATTTCCAAAGGAAAGTAAGTGATTACTTAAGTGTCTAAATTTTTATAAAGAAAATCCGAGGGAAAAATACCACTTTATATTGCAGGATAGTTAAGTCTGCTCCTGACATATTAGCTGTATTCTGTTTTAATTTTTTTTTAATTTCCATATTTATATTTGCTGTCAGATCTAGGGCAGTGCTGTGTTTGAAGCTGGGAACCGTTACACTTTCTCCTTTCTCCTCAATTACGCTTTAACCAGAAAGGGCAGATCCAGGCAGGAAGATGCAGAAGTCCAAATTATGCTATTTTTCTAGACAGTGTTCCACAGTACTGGCAGGGACACTCACAAGTGAAAAGAAGTGACTAGCTTTTTAAAATGCTAAGTAGGGGGTATCATTGCCAGTCACTTAAGAAACATCCATCAGACCTATATAAACAGCACTTGGGCAAGTATTAATGTCCCTACCTAACAAAAACACAACTGTTCAAATATGCTCTAGTGCTCTGAAGGGAAAATGTGCTACACAAATGGTAACCCATGAAGCTATCAGAGAAGATGCGCGGGCACGAATGAAGTGCTTTGAGAGGGAGGGAATCTCTCCCAGGATTCCTGTCTGCAAGTTTTAGTCACAAAGAGCTAAGGGTGCTGTTCTATTGACTGCAATTACTGGGACTTTCCATACAGATGGATTTTTTTTTAACAAACAAATCCAAGCCCAAGATATGATGACACAAAGAGACAGCAGCTGTGGGGTGGGACTTGTTTGTAGCCTCCTCTGAGGTCAGTGTTAAGCAAACAAGGTCAGGCGAGAAGGGGACACCTTGTAAAAAGCCTTAATGATAGTTCCCAAAGGAGGAATTCCCAAGAAGAACAGTATAGCAGTGGGCACTGTACCTGAATGTGGGGCATTCTTTAACAGTGGTGATCTTCCTGTTAAGGTACTTGGGATCCAGGACCTTTCGAGCAGTTAGGAGTAGAGTTAGTTAGTTACCACAAAGCTTTTCATAACCAGTCTCCCAGAATGATGTTCTGGAAGGTATACCTGTTCTGGAGCTGAGGAAATTCTGAGAGCAGAAAGGTGGGCATGAGCAATGTATAATAACAAGCTTGGGTCGGGCAGAGTCAGAGAGCTGCAGCTTTGGCTTCCCTGCAAAGTGTTGCCTTTGGGTGGACTTAGTTCTCAACAGCTGAGGCACCTCAGGCTGTCTCTTCCTTATTCCCTCATTTGTCACCCAGATATTGAATGTCTGAGACATAAGAGACACTTTGCTAAGTACTAGAAAAGTGAAAGAAGAGTAAGACACACCCTCCACCCTCCAGGGCAGTGTTTTGCACAGCAACTCTTCACTGTGGAGGTAGAAAATGCTGTGTCTAAGCTCTCTGTCGCAGGCGTGAGAAATACAACTCTTATATACAACCTTGAATTTTATATGGACATGAAAGAAGAAGCCGACTCTGATTTAGCAGAAGCAAAGAATGCAGGAGAGAAAATGGGATTTTTTTTTTTTTAGGAAGAAAAAAAAGTAGACCTGGCCATGACTTGCAAGGTCAATATGTGTGTACAGCCATAAGAACAGAGAGGAGCTGGCATGCTTGGGGACTAGAAAGCAAGCTCTTTGTTCTAGATATCATAGATCCAGTGATAAATGATTTTATGTACAAATATGAGGAAGTTAAGATTAATGCTGTATGCATGGTCCTTCTTTGAGGAGAGTGACACAAACACGTTTTAACTTCGTTTAGAAGTTTAGAAAGTGCTATTTAAATTGAGCATAGAAATTAAAAGTAAGTGTTTATGAGTACTCTCTGAAGAAATCTCCTGAAAGTGACCATGAGGGCAAAGAGAGCTGCAGAGGAGACGTTAGACAAAGGTTGATGATTTCATTTTGGAAGACAGAGGAGAAAAAAAAATAAAGACGGGTGTGTGATGGCTAATCCTGTGCCACCTTGACACACAAACTAGAATTGTTTGAAAGGAGGAAACCTCAGTTGAGAAAATGCCTCCACATAATCCGGCTCTGAGGCATTTTCTTATCTAGTGATTGATGGGGGAGGGCACAGCCCGTTGTGGGTGGTGCCATCCCTGGGCTGGTGGCCCTGGGTTCTATAAGCAAGCAAGCTGAGCAAGCCGTGGGAAGCAAGCCAGTAAGCTGCACCCCTCCCCGGCCTCTGCATCAGCTCCTGCCTCCGGGTTCCTGCCCTGCTTGACTTCCTTTGATGATGAACAGCGATGCAGAACTTGCTTTTGGTCACGGTGTCTTATCACGGCAATAGAAACTGTAGCCAGGACGCGCTGGTGGCAGCAGTGGAGTGTCATCGTGAGAGACCTAACGTTATTTTCAGGATTGTTGAAGGACTTTGGAACTTTGGGCTACAGAAGTCATTGAGTGTTGAGAGCTCAGAGGGATGTTCTATTGGGAGCTTAAAGCTAAGAGCAGTGCTGAAGATGGAGGCCTGGCTTGTGAAGCATCAGAGGGAAGTTTAAAGACCCTATCAGGGCTGTTTGCTATTTTAAAATTCTGTTGTTCTGGTTAGCTGGGGCTGAAGAATCAGCTGTGATTAACAAGATACCAGAACTTTCCTTTGCTGGGATACTCACTGCTGGTCTGCCAGAGCTAGAAAATTTAGCAGTGATCAAGAAGAGACCAGCATTGCTAAGGTGAAATATTCTGGGAAGTGTTTTCTGAAAGCCAGCACACAGGAGCTGTGTTCTGGAGGTGACCACGATTGTACCTCATGCTGGAAGCTGAATTCCATAGTTTAAGGGTCACCCAGGTAGTACTGGTTCTGAAGGCATGAAGGAGTCATGGAGAGCGCCATGAGAGGTCAGGAAAGGCCATTCGTTGGTGAAGGTGCAGCCTCCATGGCAGCTGAAGGCCCAGGACTGAAGGGGCCATGCAAAGAAGCTGAGGCTTGGCACCGTGAAGAGAACCCAGGAGAGGCTATCAGTGAAAGTACAGCCCAGTTGCAGCAGGAGGTTTTGGAGATGCCAGCAGCACGGGATGACCTCTAAGAACAGCAGCAGCAGCGGAACCTAGAAGTCAAGCTGTGTGTGCTGCAGAGGGTAGGGCTGGAGAAGTGACTCAAGCAACTTGGGGGAACCTGGAAGATTGTGTGTGAATCCCGGATATTTGGACGTTGAGTTATTTACAGTGCCGGAGTTTGGTTTTGTTTGTGACTGTACCCTGGTTCTTCCCTCTCAAAGAAAGTATTTAATTTTGATTTTTATAGGATTAGGGTTTTATTGCTATGAAGAGACAACATGACCACAGCAAAAAATGTTTTCCTCTGCTAAAGGAAAAGTTTTTTAAGTTGGGGCTGCTGGCTTACCGTTTCAGAGGTTTAGCCTGTATCATCATGGCGCGAAGCATAGCAGCATTTGGGCAGAGATGCTGCTGGAGAATTTGCAAAGAGTTCTACGTCTTGATCTGAAGGCAGCAAGAGAAGACTGGGATCCCCACTGGGCATAGCTTGAGCGTAGAAGACCTAAGGATCACCCTCAGGACGACACACTTCCTCCAACAAGGCCACACCCACTCCAAAAGGTCACACCATCTAATGGAGCCCCTCCCTATGGCCAACGAATTCAAACACTTGAATCTACGGGGGCCAGACCTCCTTAAACCGCCCCAGAACCCACACCTGAGGGCTTTGAACTTTTAAAAGAGCTTTTTTAATTTTTAGGAAGCTTGGACATTTTAAAGAGATGAATTTTTAATGTGTTTAAATTTGTTAAAAAAAATACCGTGGGACTTTTAAAGTTATTTATGTTTTTAATGTGAGATCCTGGGATGAATAAGAAAGGAAGGGTTGGGGCTTAATGGTGTGATGTGTTTGTATGACAAGCTGACAAGGGGTCAATTGTGCTGGCTGGTCTTATGTCACCTTGACACACAATCTAGAGTCATCTGAAAGGAGGGAAACTCAATTTCAAAAATGCCTCCATTCCTTGTCAGCATGAGCCTGTAACTTGTGTTACTGATCTTAGCTGTGCTGATAGGTGTGAGAGTGACTCTCAAAGGAGCCTTGATTTGCATTTCCCTGGTGGCTAAGGATGCTAAGCATTTCTTTTAAGTGTCTCTCAGCCATTTGTTATTCTTCTATTGAGAATTCCCTGTTTAGATCTGTACCCCATTTTTAATTGCTTTATTTGTTTTTTTATATCTAATTTTGAATTCTTTATATATTTTGGATATTAAACCTCCATAAGATACGGAGTCGGTAATAATATTTTCCTATTTTGTGGGCTCTGTATGATTCATGGTGTACTTAGAAAAGCTTTTTGGTTTCATGAGGTCCCATTTGTTAATAATTGATCTTAGTGCCTGTGCTATCAGAAAGTTGTCTCTGAACAGAAACTTGATTTCATGTCCTGGACTTCAATTTGAACCCATTGATCACTGTGTCTGCTTTTATGCCAGTACCATGTGGGTTTTATTATTATAGCTCTGAAACCAAGGATGCTGATATTTCAAGCAGTTCTTTTATTGTTCAGGATTGTTTTAGCTATCCTGGGTTGGTTTGTTTGTTTGGTTTTTTCATATGAAGTTTAAAACTGTCCTTTCAAGATCTATAAAGAATTGTGTAGCAGATACTGAGACTCACAGCCAAACTTTGGGCAGAGCGCAGGGAGTCTTACGGAAGAAGAGGGAGGTGAGGATAGAAGGGGACAAGAGCCCCACAAGGAGACCAACAAAGCTAAAAAATCTGAGCCCAGTGGGTCCTGCAGAGACTAATGCACCAATCAAGGACCATGCATGGAGAGGACCTAGAGCCAGTATGTAGCAGCTCTCTATGGCCTCTCCATCAGCTCCTGCCTCCAGGTTCCAGCCCTGTTTGAGTTCCTGTCCTGACTTCTTTTGATGATAAACAGCAATACGGAAATATAAGACAAATAAACCCTTTCCTCCTCAGCTTACTGTTTGGTCATGGTGTTTAACGGAGGTAATAGAAACCCTAAGACACAGGGGAAGAAGGAGAGAGAACAACAGCCGACAGTTGAACAGAGTTAGGGAAATCATGACAATTTGGAAGTTTAATACAACTAAGCAACAGTACATTACTCTAAAGGACTTGGAAAGGTTTGGGGTGAGGCTTCTCACTGCTCTTCACGATGGTAGGGATGGAGAGCAGGGGCACTCAAGTCTATACGAGTTAAGTTACACATCCCCTCCTCCGTGTCCAGATGGCCTTCTCTCCCTGCACAGGTGGAAGGCAGCCATTTGCTCTCTGCAGATGCTGGCCCCGCAGTGTCCCTCTCGGTGATAACAGAGAGCAGAGTGAGGGACTGGATAGAAACGGGAAGGTGAGGTGAAGGACCCATCCTCCCACCCTTATCTCTATGATCACCACACTCTGGATCACCTTCCTGTGGGGAGACTGGCCAGCCTGAAAGAAGGTAGCCATCTTCCAGGAGCTCATCATTTCACAGGGAAACCATTCATCTTTATGTCCTACCAACAAATACAGGGCCTCATTCAGCTTTTTTATTTTTTGTTATTATTGTTTTGTTTTTCGAGACAGGGTTTCTCTGTGTAGCCTTGGCTGTCCTGGACTCGCTTTGTAGATCCGCCTGCCTCTGCCTCCCTGGGTGTTTAAATGTGCTCAGCACCAGAATAAATAAAGGCAGGCCAAGATTCCAGTTATAAGAGGAAATTCTCTAATAAAAAAGAAAGATTGTTTTAAAATGAGCTATTTAGAATAAACATCAAACATGAAAAAAAGAAAGATGATAACAAGAGAGGAAAACTTTTATTAATCAAAAGTAAGTTTATCCATAAAATAGCAGAATGCTTTACTTTAATAAGATGCAAAATGATAAATCTCTTAAATATAAAAATAGAAATATATTCAAACCAACTAGATGATTGGAAAGTAAAACTGAGACTATCATTCTAGAGTAGCACAAAAAAGCAATAATGATCAAAAGTACAGGAAAATATACTACATGTCACTGTGAAATTTCAGAATACTAAATAAGGATATCAAGAGAAAAATGCAAAAAAAAAAGTTTCAAGGAGAAAAACTGTTTCTACATAATGAATCACACCGGTAACAGACTTCTTAACAGTAGAGAGGAAGCCAAGAGATCAGAGAGAAAGATCAAGATTCCAAGGAAAACAGTTACTTTGCTGTAATGTTACCACCTGGCCACACTCAGGGTGATGTCAGAAGCAAAGTTCTGTCAGATCCGCGCAGTGTGGTCAGCATGACTTCTGTGGGCCAACATCTGCTTCTCCTTTCCTTTCGTTACTCAGAACACCTCATTTCCTTTCCAATTAGGCTGACCCACGTGTTCTGATCAAGTGGCGCTGAGCAGAAGTGATCTGTGACATTTCCTGGTCATAGTGATGAAGCCAGGATGTGAATCGAACGCTTTCTGGTGAGGCTTGATACTGAAATAAATGATAGGCCTAAGATGGAATGAGTTTGCTCTGAGGGTTGGCTCGGTGGTAGAGTATCCACATACATGTGCATGCGCACACATCAAAGCAGTTTGGATCACACTAAGTCATTGCATGGAGGGCAGCTGCCCTGGAGAGTTATCTCTCTTTCAGATGCTTGTGAGCCGAGAGACGTCACATATTAAACCACTGAGCAACGGGGTGCATTCATTTTGGTAGTATGTTCCAGCCGAGCCAGATACACAATCGACAGAAAATACTTCTAACTACAGTGTTTCTCAAAAAGCTCATGGCCACTGTGTAATTCAGCAGTTCCGCTCCTAAGTGTTAGCTTCTAGAATGTACATGACTCTGCAACAGCCATGCATAAAGTATCCAGGTATCTTGTATTCATAATGCGGGGCGGGGGGGGGGGAGGGATTAGTTAACTACCAGGCACCAACACACAGGGCTCAAGCGTGGTGAAGAACAAAAGAGAACATGCCATTGAGCCTTTAATGAGACACTCAAGAACAGGCACAAATGATGGTAGAATGAGAATGACCATGCACTGTTGGTGCCAAGCAGAGCGTGCTGACCGGCATAGACTAAGAGAAGTCTAAAAGTGCTAGAGTGGAAGGTGTGTAAATATTCTACATCCTAAGTCCTGGCGCAATCTTTCAAAAATTTAGCATGCAAAGTGATGGCTTTCACTGTAGCATTTTCACATGTACTTTGCTCTTATTTATTCTCCTTCCTGCTTTCTACTTGATAGAGGTTACTGGAACACACATAGACACAAAACTTGAGTGGGCTGGTCACTTAAGCTCACTATGTTGTCTACGTCTATTATACCCCAATCTAAAACATAAGCATCATGGCACACGCCTTTAATCCTAGCACTCAGGAGGCAGAGGCAGGCAGATCCCTGAGTTAGAGGCCAGGCTACACAGAAAAACCAAAATAATAATAATAATACTGTTTAACAATCATGAGAATTAGAACAGTTACCAGTAGGAGAATACCAACAACTGCTGAAGACTTTTAAAGCTGCAGTAGGAAATGAATCAAGCTTATACTTAGTTGTGAGTGTGGAGCCCTCAACAAGTGAAATGGTGTGAGTAGATTACACATTTTTGATGAGTAGATACACATTCTTGCCTGAGGCAGACCTGCCTGCATGCACACTGACTGCCCTCTTCCAAGGGACCAGATTTCTATCACAACCCTCATCCAGAGAGACAATAGATTACACCCCACAGTGCTGGTTCTGCAATCTCAAACCCATGAGTGATGGAAAAAGGTACATGGGAAGAAAAACATAACTTCCTACTGTCCACCAATGTTAAAAACAACAACAAAACAAAGAACACCACTATCGTGACAGACACTAAGTGTTCAGCAGAGATGCATGGTCATTTTAATGATGTCTGCATCTTTTCACTTTGACTGTTTGCATTTCTTTGCTCACTGTGTTTGCGGTGAATACAGTAACTGAGTGTGGGGTAAGCTTCCATGTTTAGGCTAGATGCTGCCACGGTAGAAGCACAGTACTCAGTTTGTTCATCATCAACAGAATTACTTGTGTAAGTCAGACCACCTTTTTTGATCCACAGGAGTTTGCTCAACAGGGGCTGGAGAGATGGCTCGGCAGCTGAGCATGCTTGCTGCTCTCCCAGAGGACCTGGCTTAGTTCCCAGCACCTGTGTCAGGCAGCTCACAAACCACCTGTAACTCCAGCTCTGTGGGACTGATTGCCCTCTTCTGGCCTTTGCGGGCACCCTCATACACATGACAAACACTCACAGATGCACGCACATGCATAAAAATGAAAATAAACCTCTGAAAGATTCCTAAACAAAGCCTTATGATGGCACAAGCTTTTAATTCCAGTACTTGGGGACCAGAGGCAAGAGGATTTCTGAGTTTGAAGCCAGCCTGGTCCTCAGAGTGAGTTCCAGAACAGCCAGAACCACACAGAGAAACCCTTGCTGTAGGCACTAGTTTTTCAAACACTCCTTTATTTGGGGGTTCCTTAAAGCTTATACCTCCCTTCCAACCTCCCAGCTCCAGGTAGGGGGAAAAGAAGGTTGTAAGGGAAAGGGGACATAGCCCTCTTTACTTCTTCCTGCTGGATAGGGTCGTAGGATTCTTTGGGGGGCAATATCACCAATATCCATCATCAGGAAATCCATAAGCCCAGGTAACCAACCAACCAGCAAGCACAGCAAGCCATCCTCCCTCACCCCGAATCCCCCCATCTTCTCCAAGCCAGCATGTTCACCCCCCCCCACCCGGCTATCATATTATACCCCTCAAAGTCCTCAGAATTCAGCTAATTCCAGCTGGCAAAGACCACACTCTGAACGAGACAATTAACAGGTGTGGACAAACTAAAATCCCCAGTTGTTATTACAACAAAAATATGTTTACATATCATAAACCAGAATGTCCACAACACCCATTTTGGGGGAAAAGTTCCTAAACAATCTGAACTGTGGTGTGAAATGAAGCAGAGGGTGGTGTGAATGTGGGTTGCGAGGTGACTGCTCAGCCCTTTACCAAACACTGATGCTACTTCAGGCTAAGCGGATGGACATAGGGTTGGATACGTTTTGCATTGATCAGCATTTCCTTCTATTTTCTCTTAAGTGGGCAACTATTTAACAGTTACTTAATAATATATCCTGTAGGGAGTTCAAGAAATGGCTCAGTAATTAAAAACCTAGCTCTTCCAGAGGAAGTGTTCAATTCCCTGCACCCACATCGCAGCTCACAAGCATCTATAACTCCAGTTCCAGGAGATCCAATGCCCTCTTCTGACCTGCCCAGATACCAGGCAGGAATTCGGTACACACACATACGTGCTGGCAAAACACCCACTCATCCATGTAAAATAAAAATAAATAAATCTAAGAAAAATCATGTAGAGTAAAAATATTTCAAAGCAATTTAAAAATATTTTCTAACTCATTACAAACATGAAGAATTTATAACAAAAATGCCACCGAGTCTTACATTTGCATTAAGGTAAAGCTGATCACAACACAAGTTCACGATATTCTCAGGTCCTTCAAAGATATGGAAAGTTTGACTTCAAACCCTCAATATGTAACAGACCCCATTAATTACAACAGGGCAAGATTTGTAAGAACTTACCCCTATAACCTCACAGCAAAGATAAGGACAGATTCTAGCAAGCACTTCCTAGGGAGTGGGCCCTGGGCCTTTAAGCATTTGCAAAATAGGATTTATTTATGATTAAAAAAATAATGTTGTGGGCAGTGTAATTCCCCTCACTTTACCAAAAGAGCACAGAAGCCAGAGAGATTAATCAGCTTACCAAAATCTGTAACTAGTGAAGGACAGTATTTGAATGTAGTCAGTCTGACCCTCCGGTCTGGCTGACACCATCACCACTATACAACAAAGCTCAGGCTGCAGGCAGCTGACAATTTTCATAGAATGTTTTCACAATTTTTTTTCACTTGAAAGCTTTTTTTTAAACGCATGTTGGTTTTTACTTTAAAACACAGTTTCCCCTTTATTATGTCCCATTGTAACTTTATATAAAAAGTAAAGACCACGAAGGGTGATATACTAGTATCTAATATTATCAGAACTCATGTTTTTCATAAAAGGAATGGGCAGTTTAGCGGGGCTCTGCATCTGCTCTGCGGAGTGTATGTGTTTGGTACAAATGAAGTAAATCCTGGTAACACAGTTCAAATCTAGGTTCTAGAAAAGAAGAACTATTAGGTAGTCAGGGACAAGCGGCAGGAAGCTTGACGGGCAGACTGAATTCAACACCTCTGCTTCAGGGTTTCATCTAGAACGCCGGCTGCTACACCTCCCCTGCCTTGCTGTTTGTGGCTCTGACCACAAGCTCTTTGGTAGAAGAGCATTTTTGTTTGTTGGTAGGAAATCGATCTGTAGACCAGGCTGGCCTCAAACTCACAGAGATCTGCCTGCCTCTGCCTCCCGAGTGCTGAGATTAAAGGCTTGTAGAAGAGTACTTCTAGTAGGTGCTGGCAGGTTCCTTTGTCACCACCAAATTCCACAAATTACTATTACTTAGATTTTTGTCAGCTGAGGCTTTCAGAAAATACCAGAAAAGCGGCAGCATGACCGAAAGAATGCATTCTCTGACGCCTTCTTGTTGACCCCATCTGTTCTCTTCAGGCTGTAATTAGTTCTCGACATTTGGAAGTAAATAATTAGTAGGCATCAATCTTGAAATGCAGGAGATGTCCACCCCATTCTTATGTCACAATACTCATAGTATTAACAAAGATAAGATGATGGAAGAGGTAGAAAGGCCAAGTGCATTTTAAGCGGGGGGTGAGGATGGCGTTGGCTCTTGATTGAAACTGTTGGTGTGATGTCTTTACAAAACCCACTAGACAGCTGAACAGAGCCGGGTACGCGGAGATCAGCCAACAAAGGCATTTCTTCCGTTCTTCAACGTGTGTAGCAACATCGGCCACAACACGGCTATTGGTTTGAAAACAATGTATTTTAAAGATCTGAATAAAACACCCGCAAATACAAGTACCACATTTTGTACAGCCTGGCCAGTTGGGGGAATCGCAGAGGCACGGTAGTCCAAGTGCTCACAGCTTCATCTTTTCAGTAACTTATTGGAAACGGTTCCTATTTGTCGTCTGTGCTGTTTGGGGGTTGGGGGGGGGGTGTGTGATAAAACAGGCTGATAATTCTCTCCTAGCCCTAACCCATCTGCATCAGGACATGTTTGAAGATTGGAACCCTGTGAGGCACTAAGGAAGGCATTCAGCTCTCTCACACTTGAGGTCACAGAGTTTTGCAAGTCAAAAAATATTGGGCATGCCAAAAACATCAGGCTGCACACTACCAAATGAAAGAACACTGTTATTCTTACAAGGGGAGGCTTGACGGGACAGGAAACAGGCAGGTCAGTGAAGTTTACTTAGTACTGAGACACGTTTAACCATCGTGAAGCCAAACAATGGCAGCTTAAAGAAATAAACAAACAGCTGAAACACAAAACAAAGCCGCTGCTACATGGTCTCCACTGGAAGCGGCTTTTAGATTTTTGGCGAATATGAGAAGTGGATAACCCCTAGAAAACCCCTGGGAAACTTCTGGAAGTCTCCTCCTTGTGCTTGCCACACGCTTTTCACTCAGCTAATTGAGGGTTAAGGCAGTCTTCATTTGGGGGTAGAAAGTCCGAACCAAGAAGGCTCGACCTTAAAATGTCTCAGGTGATTTCATACAAGGGTGAACCTTGAAAATGCAGTGCTCTTCTGAAAACAGGTGGGGGCCAGGAGGGGCGAGAAGAGGAGAGAAACTGGAAGATGAGGTAAGATCTAGCCCCTTTGGTACATTTTTCATTTTTGTTTCAACACGGCAGGAGGGTAGGGCCGTTGGACTCTCTGGGCCTTTCAAATGCCAGGAGCGATTATGCAAAGCCCACAAGCACCCAAATCTTCCGTTGAGGACATAATCTCACTCTTCAAACTCCTCCTGCCTGATTGCTCTCAAATGTCGCTACCTCCCATTCTCTGCCAGCCTTTGGGTCCACTGGGAGTCTTCAATTTATAATTGCAAATACTTTTTTTTTTTTTGTCAATTAAAAAGCAAACAACGAGTGACATCTAGTGGGCGTCTGGGTTAGTTAAAAACCTTGGGATCAGTGGTTCTCAACCTTCGTAATGCTGTGAGCCTTTAACACAGCTCCTCATGTTGTGCTGACTGCCAACCAGAAAACTCCTTCTTCGTTGCTACTTAGTAAGTACAATTTTGCTACTGTTATGAATTGTTATGTAAATATGTTATGCAGAGTAACTTATATGCAAGCCCTGTGATGGAGTCATTCAACCCTCCGAAGGGGTGGCATCCCATTGGTTGAGAACTGCTCCTCGGGGTGATAATTTCAAGAATATCTTATTTTACAAATATTTAAAAATTTTGTTTCTCAAACAGCCTTTCATCTTCCTAAGACGGGAAAGCATTTGATAAAAGACTACCTGATAAAGATGGCCAACTGTCATTTTTCTCTCCTAGAATATGAGCAAGAACTTTCAAGATAAAGCAGCAGAAGAGCGAAGGAGTGTCATTGGACACTGGCGTTAGGGAGGTTGACCACCAACCATGGCAAGTGGTGTAAAGTTAACGTGGCACACCGGTCACAGATCCCAGATTGATATGCTGCTTTAAGAATATTAACTTAGGGGCTGGAGAGATGGCTCAGTAGTTAAGAGCGCTGGCTGCTCGTCCATAGAACCCGGGTTCAATTCCCACACCCCATGTGACAGCTCACAACTATAACTCCTATTCCAGGGTCTCTGACACCCTCACACAGACATAGATGCAGTCAAAATACCAATGTACATAGAATAAAAATAAATAAATTAGATATTAAAAGAAAGTAATATTAACTTAGCTGGGCCTGTTGATGCACACCTGTAATCAGGGAGGCATTCTCAGGTTGTGAGTTCGAGGCCAGCCTGGTCTACAAAGTAAGTCAGGACAGCTAGGGCTACACAGAAAAACCTGTCTTGAAAAACGAAAACAATTAACTTGACAAATCTGTATCTACTTCAAATACTGGCCACCCGCATTGCCTCTGGAAGAAACAGCAGGCAGGCGTATCAGCATTCTACACTGGTGGAAACCTTCTCCAGTTTCATAAGTGACTAGATCGCAGAGTCAGTTGAGATTTCAATTGGGATTGGGATAGCTGAACCTTGCTTCTTTTAGAGTTTTGTACTTCCGAAGTGCCCTGGGGGGTGGGGGGGCGCGGAGGGGGAGTGTACACGCTGATGTCTACAGACTGAATTTGTGAAAGGGACCGAAAAGGAAAGCAGTCACCCAAAATTGAAAGATGGTGTTTACATTCAGTGTTTTCTTTCAAGAAAATGTTCAGCTGGGACTTAAATGCCAGCTGTTGGCTTTTGCCCAAGTCTTCAGGAACATTAGAGACCTGCACATTCGCACAGGGTGCAGACTTTCCTGAAACTTCTCTCCCCACTCACTGTGCAGATTCCCAAGAGCTCTGTGCACTGGCCTTATCTTCCCTCACTTTGACCAAAATGTTAATTTTTTTTTCCTTCTTTTCATCCCCTCCTCCAAAGCACTACTGGTGTGGAAACGCAGTGGTTGACTTGACTAAATTCTAGGGACAGGGAAAGGGAGCTACAGAAAAAAACGGCTCAGCCGACAGATTCAAATGTCACCGGCGGATGCTATGAAGCCTGGGATTTATTTCAAAATATTTGGGGAGGGGAAGAGGTTGGAGTGGGAAATTAGGGCCGCTGGAGCCGTGGGAGGGCACGGGACTTACTGCCTTACTCCCGCTTTCGCTTGGGTTTACACTAACATTTTTAAAGAAACAAGTCTTTCGGCAATACCTGAGGCAAGAAAGTTCTCACCGGTCTCTTCTGCCACCAATGCCCTGCCATGCCTGCAGGTTCCTGTATCTTCCTGCCTCTTTTCAGGCTGCCTGAGCAAGCGTCTGAGCTCTTTGAGCCCCATGACTCAGGTAGCCCAGAAGAAACTAAGATAAAGGAACTGATCTCCACTCTCGCCCTAAGCAGAATAGCTGCGCAGAATAGCTCCGTTAGCTAAAAAAAAACACATAGTTCATCATGTGGCTCACACAGCACTTACAAAGGCCCCTCTCTTCCTGTGTGCTTTCTAATTCAAAGGGCCCAGACTGAGTCTTCCACGAATGGGCGTGAATGACTGTATCGGGGCAAAGCAGTCAGAAAGATAAGCTTTACAGCAAAGCATTGGAGAGAAGGAACACATAGCAAATGGGCAACTATTTTGCCTTCATAACAAGATGTTCAAGATGGACGACTGTTGCATGTCCATTTAAAAACCCACCTCTTACCCCTGTGGTTCTTTCCGCTATCCACGGCTCAAACAACCCTAGCTGACCTAGAAGTCTGAGGAATATGCACGCACGGGCCGGCACCTAGGGCTAGAGAGAGGCAACCTCTCCATTCCTCAGCTTCAGCTGGTCCCAGCTCTGTCTACTTGGGAGAGGCAGGGTCCTAGTGAAGGTCGGAAGCGAGATCCAAACAATGTTCAAACGGCCCCAAAGGTGTGCTTATCCACCAGAAACACTTGCGCCTCTCCAAATGCGCACGGAAGTGAGGTCTCCCTCTGAACATAAGCAACTCCAGTGAAAGCTGTCTTCACTTCTAGTCTGAAGGAGTAGGTGAGCGAGCTAGGGATTGGGAGAACTGCCTTTCACACAGTTTCAAAAAATGTGTGTAAGCGAAAGTGGGCTTGCCACCATTGGCACATGCCATTGTCCACAGATGCACGTAAGACTTTGTCAGCATGACCTTCTCCCCTCCCCGTTCCTTTTTGCCAGCGCTGTTTTCTGCTCACTCTCCCTTGGAGACTTGACAGTCTCCATTCCCGGGAGACTGGTAACATTCCAGGAGAGAGCTGGCTTGGGCACAAAGGATCAGCTGACTGGGACCAATGAGGACCTTCAACTTAACCTTCTGAAGCTTTGCTGTCTTGTCATCGGACAGCTTCTTCACTTTAGCTGTGTATTGATTGTTTTAACTAAAAAAAAAAAAAAAAGTGTTTCGCTTCTTCTGAGATAGTCTCAGCCAACTGGCAGCTTTTTGACTATTATAGAATCACACCAGGACACTGGTGTGGCATTCGTCTTTCCCCGACACTGTTGCCATGTCACCTTCCAGCATGAAGCTGTGGGGATTTTATTCCTATTTGCCTTTGCCCCCTCCAAGTATACCATCGCCTGTCGTGGTTGATCTGGAGCTACTAGGTATCCAAGTGCTAATTGGTCTTCCCCTGAGATCTTCACTGTTCTGTGAGCAGATGTGCATGTACACCAAGTGATATTGTGTAACCCTGCCTCCCAAATTAGCCCTCTGTGGCCAATAAAACTGCCTATAGCTGGGGCTGGGCAGAAGAGAGGCCGACAGAGGTAAGGTTTGTGGGCTTGGAGGGCAGGAGAGAGGAACAGGGAAGAAGAAAGGAGCAAGGAGACTAGATTAGCATGAACTTGATGCACATGCCCGGGAGGAGCTTGCGTAGAGGACAGGCATGATGGAGAGAACCAAGCCAAACAGAGCATGCACAAGTATTTATGGGACTTTTGGATGGTATGTGCGGCTGGGAGATAAGATAGCTTAAGGGGTTAAGATCTGCCCAGTCCCAGTGTTTAAGGTATATTAAAAATCCTAACAGGTGTCCGAAAAATCCCAGCCCTGAAATCATCAGCTACTCTATATCAAAGACATTAATTAAAAGCAGTTCTAGAATCAATAACCAGGTGTTTCAAGAAGAAGAGCATTTGGGATTTTTATTTCCTCTAAGCATGGCGCTTAGGGTAAAGGAGTCTATGGAACTCATTTTTGTCTTCTTTCCCCTTCCTCTGGCCTATCAGCTGATAGCCACTAACGAGTGACATAAGTCCAGCCTCATCTTTGACTCAATGTTCATCTCATTGGAAGGTGGGGTCACATTACCTGCGGAAGGAGAGCTATCAGGAACTCAGGCCCAGAATTACAATTGGTGTGGTTGGGTTGGCGATGTAACAAGTACCCCTTAGCTTCCCCTTGCTGTTCATTCGCAACCATGGCTTTGATCTGTCCATTTGCAGCAATCTTTTCTTGGCTGGTCTCTGCTCCCAATGATAG
>CM053748.1:10871089-10887113 GCA_028658305.1 Pachyuromys duprasi
GTGCCTGAAAGACACGATAGGAAGGTGAGCCGGTCAGTGTGAGAGCCTCTGCACAGCTCCCAAACCCTGTCCTCACCGTCCCATCCTCTGCCATCCACCCAACATTCAACAGCCTCAAAGTGAAAAACGAATCTCGCTTAAAACGTTACCATTATTTAAGTACAAACAGCGCATTCTCTAACATCCCTCCTTCCCACTTACGAACACCATTCATTCCCCATTTAGTGTCTGCAACACTTACTTGAACTTCTTCTAAGTCTGGATAAAAAATCCGTTCACAAATGAGTTGTGCAATTCGATCACCTTTTTTTACTTCAAAGAAAAAAAACAAAACATATTTACAAATCAATATTTACTGATGTGCTTTCAATATCCTGCCTTGTTCAATGAGAACCGCAGCCAGTTCTACAGGTAACTCAAAATGTACTACGTATGTGAAAGCATATATTTAACTCACCTTCAAACTTCTCTTTTCCAAAATTAAACAGCACAACGCCAACATTTCCTCTGTAATCTTCATCTATGACACCAGCTGAAGAGAAAACGTTACCTTGATTGATGCTGTCAAAATACCAGGGGTCTATGATTATCTGAAATCCACTTTTCAAATGATTTCCTGAGACTCTTATTCTTATAACTAACAGAGGGTCCTACATAGTCTGAAAAAATTTTTTTCTTTTTAATTTGAGAATTTAAAATTGTGCCCCAATTTTCCATCCAGAATGCTTATCAAATGGTGAGCACGTCCTACTTCAGGCTGGGCAGGGCAACTGTAACCCCCAGCCGACTACCCAGTCCACGTGCGGAAAAGTCTAGGAGAAAAGTAAGACCTGGGCTTCAGGTCTTCTCTGGTAACAGCTTCCGCTGATATTGATGGAATCGTCAACAGACAACACTCCAAAGCCTAGCGATCTGCAGTGGGACGTCAGTGGTGACACGCTCAGCGGGAGTCTTGCAGCTACTAGAATAGAAGCAGAGCTGCTGTTTACGGTCCTCCTTTCAATTCCAACCACTATCCCTGTTAAACCAATTGCTCAGTAAACACTGGCTGGCAAGCTTGATGAGTCCAACAGCACATGTGTGCGGGTCTGAACTCAAGTCATTAGGCTCCACAGCAGACACCTTTACCAATGAGCCATCTTGCTGACCTTATTCAGAAATCGTAAAGATGGTTTTTCTGTTTGATATTATAAAGTAAAATAGATTTGTGCAGTAGACCTTGCCACGGCCCAGAAGATAGATGCCCAGACTTGTCCTCAGCTGTCCGAGTCAGGAGCCTGATGAGTTTACAGAAGCACAGATAATCTGGCTAACAGCCCTCCGTTTCTGTTTTTAACATGGAGATCTAATTCACATGTCAAAGGCAGTTCATTCTGTCTAGACTAAGGGAGTCTATTTTTTTTTCCAGTAGAACAGCAACAAACTTTTCAACAATCCAAATATTATATAAGGTTCCATTTCCATTACCAATTTATTAGTTTAGTCCTTAATACTAGAAAAAGAATTGATATAAAGACCGGGCCAGCTGTTTTCATAGACTTTGGATAAAGGCTGACTGCAGGAATGTAGCTTGCCCTTAAGAAGGAAGCTCCCTAGTACAGAGAATGTTGTTATGTTGCAATGAAGGACCACAGCAGGCTGGAGAGCTCCCACCATGGAAGACCTCTGAGGAACAGTCTAAATAAGCATATCTGTTACAAGTGAGTCTGTGCAAGAAAGCCCTGACTTCCAAACTCTTCTGGTTATACTTTATCAGAATTCTGTTAAATTACTCAAAGTGTCACTATGCACAAGGTTAAAGCTAATACTACAGTAATAACGTTTATAAATTAATTCTTCCACCCAAAGAATCAGTTCTTCTTTGTTCCTTTTAGATACATATGTATAAAGGGAGTACCATTTCCTCTATGCAGATATTATCTTACATAACGCCAACCATGCTCTCATGTTTTTGCTATGATACACAAAACAGCCCCTGATGTACATCCTTGTGCTAACTCAAGTAAGTTACAAAAAAAACTTCCCTGGGTCAAAGGATGGACACACACACATATATATATACATATATGTATGAGGCAATTGCTAGACAACCCAAAAAGGAGACAGCCATTCTAACATCCAGCAGCAATACTTGGGTGTCCATTTGTGCTAGACACAAACAATGGACACTTGTATATCATGTGTTTTTATATTTTGTCTATGATTTTTAATGTTCTTTTTCATGAGTTGCATAGTAATTTTCTAGCATAAAAATTTTTCTAGTACTGTGTATCTGCAAAGTTCTCCTGTTAAGAGTATTTAAATAACTAGGTGTCTTGAAAACTATAGGGCCAGGACATTTTACATGCTTGGTGCACAAAAATGTGAATGAAAATCTTCGACTAGCAAGCAAATAAAGAATAAAAGCAATGTTAGCTCTGGTGGCAAAGACCTACAATTCCAAATACCTTGAAGGCTGACACAGGATAACTGCATGTTCAAGGCCCACCTGGTAACTTAGTGAGATTTGATTCATGAAGATGTGAAAAGACAGGGTTGGAGACATGGCCCAGCAGTTAAGAGCCTTGGCTGCCCTTGCAGATGACTTGAGGGAAAAAGGGGCAGAACACTTGCCTGAGTGTGTGAGCTCTTGGGTTCAATCCTAGTGCTACTATTACAAAAAAAAAAAAAAAAATTGGCAAGAACAACCCAAGATCAATCTTTTCTCTGCATGATTGTAAGCTTTACTTATATTATAGGATGGATGTGATCTCACAGCTCTTCTTAAGAATGCACTGAGTATCTTGGAAAGTTATCAGTGGAAAAATCAGGCATTGGAACTGGCAGTGGTTAGCCAACTTCAGGCAAGGTTTCCTGTGTCAAGACTTTGGCATGTCACTGTTGGAAACTACTTTGGTAAAAATGTTCCACACCTACCAGATGTGAATTCAGAACACAATCTTGCATAGTCAACTTTTCCTTTTGACCCTTATTTCCAGCCCAAAGTTTCTAATAGCATCTCCCTTCAGCTGCCAACTATGATAAACTTGTACCTAAGAGAAATTTTTAAAATACTCTGCATCCAAGAGCATAACACAATGTGACTTTATGAACAACCTTGTACCAATGAACAGGCAAATTAACTTCCCAACTACACAATCTTAAGCAGAGTAAAATCTACAAACAAAGTTGAAGGGGAAAAGAAATTTCCATATAAAAAAATCTGTTATGTCCTTAGGAGACAGAATTGTTAACTTGAATTAGTGTGTGCCAAACACTATGAGATGCTTCACACATCTTACTTAGCTCTCATGCCCCTCAAAGATGGGCATGCTAATTTCTATTATATAGATGAGGATTGTCCAGACCCTTTGAAATTTCAGTGAAAAAAATAAAAAATCTTTTGTAACTTTAAGTTAGATAATCAGTATATCCCAAGTGACCATATTTGAATTGTTAAAAAGTTATATTTTTCTAATGTGCATGGATGTTTTGCCTACATAGATATTTGTGCACCATGTATCACATGCATTTGGTGCCTGAGATCATAAGAGGGCATAAGGTTCCCTAGAATTGTAGTTACAGATAGTTGTGAGATTCCACACGGGTACTGCAAATTGAACTAGCTGAACCATCCTCCAGCCTGTAAAAAGTATTTTTGAAAACTAAATGAAACTCACTAAGCCCTGGGAATTCTCAACCTGAGAGAAGACTGTAAATATCAACCTTGAGGCTATTAGATCAGAAAACTATTTTGGGATATCTGCCTTGTCCCACAGCACCACCTAGTGAAAAAATCGAAGACAGGAGCCTTTCCAAAACGGGCCAATGGGTAGGAGGACTCGGCAGCAAAGCTTCAGCATGTGCTCAGTTAACCCAGACCCACCAGGCACAGAAAGTTAACATAGGACAGGAAGGGGATGGGGCACCTTTATTCCCATGGAGAGAACAGTGGTGTTAGAAACACATTTATAAGCCAGTTTTCTCATCTTAAAAAAACATCTTTCAATATGGTTCTGTAAAAAAAATGGCTGCAAGAGAATCCAGCAGACCCTTATTTCTGAAGGCCAATGTGTCTGAAAGGAAATACTGGATGAAGACAAAGGTCAAAACACTAGCATATCAGTGTAGTTGTGTGCCCCAATAAGAGATTAGAAATAAAAGAATCCTATTAGGAGGGCCTACAAAGATGGGTCAGTGATCGAAAGCACTTCCTAGTCTTGCAGAAGACCTCTAGTTTACCTATCAGCACCCACATGGCAGCTCACAACCTTCTATACCTCCTGGTCTAGGGCATGGTGCCCTCTCCTGGCCTCTACGAGAACCAGGCGTGCACATGGTGCATGTCTACACGCAGACAAAACTCACTTACATTGCATAAAAAATATGTAAGAATCCTATCAGGAAGTGAATGTTCTTTATACATAAAGGCATTGGTTAGAAGTCCTGTAGAAAGGTAGGCTACCAGAGGCTACACAAAGGTGACAAAAAAACAGGTGTCTCTGAGGACAAATTTGAGAAATGTAGTAATGCATCACGAGGGGAAAGTACCTTGTTAATTTTGCAAAACAAGTATGGCCTTTTTTCCAGAGCTTCTGGCCTTTCCTAGTCAGTTAGGGATTGGTCTGATGCTTGTATTCTGATGCCAATTACTAGCCCAAGACGTGGTTACTGCCTGGATACACCTATTATTGTGTAAACCTGCCTAAGACATTATTCCTGATTGGTTAATTAAAAGGCCTAAAACCTGGGCAGAGCAGAATGGGGTAGGCGTGGCCAAAGGTTCCTGAGCTTTGGATTCAGAAGAATCATAGGAAACAGAAAGAGAGGAGGAAGACACCATGATGTGTGTGTGTGTGTGTGTGTGTGTGTGTGTGTGTGTGTGTGTGGAGAAGGAACCACGTGGGCCAGGAGGAAGGACTCCAACGATGGCTTGGATGGAGAAAATACCAAGATGGAAAATACAATCAAGTATCAATAAGATTATGGACGGAAAGTAGTCCAAATAGGAATGGCTGAGGTGGGTGGCATTAGATGGGAGCTGGGAGGTGGATGGTGAGGTTATTGAGACAGCGTAGGTAAAGAAGGCAATTATAAATCCGACAGGTATCTGTGTCTTATTAATTGGGATAGTGGGTTAAATGCCGCTATGATAATCATAGGGCTAATAAATAATATATAGCACAACACCACTTACTTTATTTTACAACACTAGTCTAAGAATCAATCATGCACTACGTAGAGTATCATTACAGCAAGGCAAGGCCCTTCCCAAGACTGTACCTGTTATTAGCAAAATAACACGCATTTCACATAATATGATCATTACCAAATAGTATTTGAAACGATAGCATTATCCCCCATTCAGACTTAGAAATTCCCAGTTGCAAGGATATTACAAAATTTCATAAAACAAAGAAATAAATATTACCTCCTACATCTATGAAGTGCTTTACAGCCAAGCCAGATCGTGGAGCTAAAAACAAAATTGGAAAACAGTGGTTATTTTACACGTTAAGGGCAAAGAAGAGAGGCACTACTGTTGACGTACCACGGTCTCCTCTAATGTTTATATTTTCGTCTTAATTTCAGAAGCTCATTCTTAAAGAACACGGTTATCATACTATACCACCAAAGTTGGAGATAGGGCTAGTTTAGAAAAGCTTAGGCAAAGAAGCACAACCCCATGACTTGTTGTAGTGCAGATTCGAGCAATGGATTGCTGGAATGAACTGAAAGTCAGCAAGCGCCACCCAGTCTGAGGCCCTCTGACTTAGTGTTTCAGCTATTTTTACTTAGCTTAGTTGAGAACCTGGGACTCTTCATCATTCAGGTTAGGAGACGTGAACTAATATATCTATAGCTATGCATCAAAAATTAAACCCTCCTGTACAATTTTTTTATTCTAAAAAGTGGAGAAAACATTGTATACCTTAAACTTGCTGATGTAACCATCAGGGCCTCCTCAATAATCCCAATACCTAGCACCTGCTTCAGAATACTCTAAAGCAGGTGCTATGTCAGTAACTGCTGCCTCTCCTTGGCATAGTTACCTTATTCCACCTCTTTGCTTCTCTACCCCGGGACTCTAGAAGTGTTGATAGTGATGCTAGAGACAAGGAAAACCACTTTGCTCTTTTTAGGGCCAAAGTCCTACCTATGCATAACATGGGAGTGTTTAGTCTAGGTCTCTTATCCAAGTAACTTGATTTTTCCCTATTTAGTTTTAAGTTACAAAAAGGGTTTACGTTTTGAATTCACAGTCTAGGCAAGTGACATGCCCCTGAAAACTCTAACCCATGGACTCACAGTCCATTTTTTCTTGGCAATAACAGGTACAAGATACTTCTCTAGAATGGCGTGTCCCTGGCTCTAATCTCTAGGATGCAGAACAGGTCAAGGTTCAGTGAGTGGATTCAGGCATTCTGGGAGCCTCTCTCCCATAATATAAAATGCCAGGAGTCACCATCCTAAGACCCCTTTTTCTTACACAAATATAGTTATTTACAAAGAACGTGACCTCATGTGCAGACTAACTCTTGCAGAATTGACAATACTACTGGGAAAAGCTTCAATTAAAAAGCACCTAAATGTCCCATTTGGGGAAGTTGTAAGAACCAACAATTGGGTCAATGTGACAATCCTACAAGCTCAAGAAGGTACTAGAAATAAAAAGCAAAAGGGTCGAAAAGCAGCTGAATCCAAGTTTTCTTAAATGTGTCTGGACATTACCTACACAGCTCAAGCATTCTCTCTTCACTTCGCGCCCACAGACAGTCAGCATAAAGGACAGTTTACGTGTTTCTCGTAAAGCACTTACCTACTCTTCCATAGCACCCAGAAGGAACAGCTATCTGAATGTCTGTTTTCACAATGGCTTTCTCCATGGGTGGTATCGTATAATCGTAAGCACTAAAAAGACATTTAAATAAAACAAGTATTTATTAAACTGCTTTTAACATTTTCCTGTGATTATGCACATAAAATGTATACAGATGTCATACTTCATATAAACTGAAGATTCTATAAAAAAGCCTTCAGATAAACTCCTAACACATCTTAGAAAGTATACTTACAAGGTAGTAGGTGTTTCCTTTTAGCTTTAAAAAGACAACCTTAGGCTGGATGTGGTGGCGCACAACCTTGATGCCAGCACTCAGGCATAGAGATCTATGACCTCCTGGCTACAAGGTAAGACCCTGTCTGTGGGTAGCTGGGTGGGTGGAGAGAGGCAAAGGAATGTCAACATTGACATTGTTATGTGTTTTTTGTCTCTGAAAGTGATGGCTGGGGAATTAGCATTAAGAGCAGAAAGGCAGACTTGATTCACTAACCTTATGGAAAGAAAATAAAAAGCCAAGAAAAGGGCAAATAACGGCCAACACTCACTAGGCCCTCACTCCATGCCAGGCAGTTCTAACCTGCTAATGCATATGATCCCAGTTTACTTCCGTAGCGCTTCCCTTGCTGAGGGTCAACTCGCAGAAGAAAATCTCAAAGCCAATACACAGGTGAGAGGCTGAGATGCATTCCCTCTCCCTGGCCAGATAGTTCAACAAGGCTCCCACACCGTGGCTGTGAACTTCTGTGGCTAAGGAGAGGGCTGGTCTCCCAGAGCAGCATCTCTTGGTTATGGACACTGATCAAAACAGACTTTCCAAAGTCTACTACCAAATGCTGCTGCTGTCTCCATGACCGCAGCTCCTTTCCTGATTAAAAAAAAAAAATAACAAACTTCAGACACTTTACGATGAGCACCGGAAGTTACTCTGGAGGTCCTAATTCAATCGGGTAGAACCTTAGGGTGGCTCCATTTCACGTGTTACTTGCACTCTCTACACATCAGTCATTTGCAATATACAGAAAAAAAAAAAAAGATGGCCAATGTATCTAAAATCTCTCCCAAGAGAGGTATGCATATGCTCGGGTCATGAGGCTTGGTGACCACAGCAAGTACTTTCACGTTGAACCCTATCACTGGCGCTGGGTTCCCTTTTTTTAGGTTTCCCAGTCCGTGGACAGGATTCACGTACAGAGAAGGAGGCGCGTCGATTTCCTAACGTGTCCACCCCAGACGGTCACCCACTCGGTGGAGGAGAAGCCTTGCTCCTCCGGGCCTACCCCCTGGAGGGAGAAGGGCGGCGTGCACGCTGCACGGGGGCGCTTTGGGAACCCCACGGCCGTGTGCTCTCGCGCAGACCCCTGCCGACCCCCGGCGGGTCTGCCTAAGAGGAGCCCTCGGGTTTCCGCGCGGACGCACCCCCGCGGCTCTCACCTGTACAGGTCGTAGCCCGCGGCGCGCGCGGACCCGCGGGTGGGCGCCGTGGCGTGCTCCGAGAGCCGCACGAAGCGCAGACGAGCGCCGTCCTCCGCCCGAGCCCGCTTGCTGACAGAGGCGGCCGCCGCGTCCTCCGAGCAGGGCATGGCTGCAGGCGCAGGAAAGGGGAATTCAGCGAGCGCGGGAGCCCGCGAACCCAAGGTATAAGAGCTCCCGCCTGGGCGAGCCCACCGCGCGGGACGGGGGCCGCGGCCTTCCGCAGAGGGCGCGAGCGCGGCCTAGCGGACGCTGCGCCCGCCGCCGGCTCCCCTCCTCGGGGACCCCAGTGGACTCGCTCCCGCGCTCCGGGCCCGGCCCGCGCTCACCGCTACCTGGGCAGCCCCGGCGTCCCGGCTTGGCCCGCGCGCCCCCGGCCGGGACTCCGCGGGTTCCGCCGCAGCTTCGGCCCTGCCCGGCGGCCGGCGCTCCCGAGCGGAGCAGGGCCGGCAGGAGGCCGCCGCGCAGCCGCGCGCGCAGGAGCGCCATGGCGCGGGCCTCACTGGGCCGCTGCGCCGAGCCGCAGGCCCCGCAGGCCCCGAGCCGGCCGCCTCGCCCCGGCCCGCGCTCCGCCCGGCGGCCGTCCTGCGCGTCTCTCCTCGCCCAGACGTTCGGCGCCAATGAGAGACCTTTTGCTTTGCCCGAAGGGACGGCGGCGGGGGCATTTTGAAATCTCTTGGCCTCGGCCAAAGCAAGAGGGATAATGAAGGAAATGTCTAGAGCCTCCGATTACCGCAAACACATGGAGCTCATTTTCCAACTTGTGCTATTGACCCTGTCTCCCTCTGGTCGGTGTCTTTCTAACACTTTCTAGACCCTGATTTGGCTTCAGTAAAACTGAATTTATCTCCAAGAGGCCATTCTGGAAAACTTAACTGAGTGGCTGCCCAGCTGCCGTTCAGCGCTGTTTACTATCTGAATATTTTCTATTTACATTTCTGTATGTATTTTCTTGTCCGTTGTCCACTTGTTGATTAGATACAAATTCCATTAGGGAGGGATCCCAGGTGCCCCGACTGGCCTTTGTATTCCTGGTGTTAAAGGGTGGGTTTCCAAAGGTCGCACCTAGCCCAGAGGCTTTCTCTCCCTCGCCTCCATCTCCCCTCCCCCTTCACGTCCCTTCCACTTCTCTCTCTTTCCATGTTTCTCTCCATTCCCCTCCCCCCTGCCCTTCCCCTCCCTCCCTGTGACTTCTGCCCCATCTTATCTCCCATGACACTTACTGTATCATTTATTGGTCACTTAGCTTTGTTGTGTGATCTCACATCTTATCTTCCAGATTAGCAAAAGCCATATAACCTCATGAATGCTTCAAAGTACTTACCTGAGTGTTTTATTAAAATAAAAACTGTTGCTTGTTTTACAGTACTTAGCACAAAGCTAGGCCGGTACCATCTCTTGTTAATTTGGGTACGGAAAGTGTTTATTATAATCACTTTTCCTCGGTGGTATTTTAGACTGACCAGAGAAAGGGCCATTAGCCAAGTGCAGAGGTGTATCAGAATTCTGAAGGGTAAACACCACCAGGCATTGTTTTTTAAAAAAATTAATTTTATTTATATATTTATTTATTACAATTTACTCACTTTGACAGCCAGGCGTTGTTAATGACAGCGAGAATTAGCTCAAAACGAACCTCAACCTTACATCCAAGCTACTGCAGTTCAGAACTAGATGTCCTCCCACTGTGGTTTATTCATCAGGAGACAGCCATGAGTCCTGCTATGCCCAGTGGCAGCTTGAAACTCGAGGATCTAGTAGGAGCGTTGCCACTCAGATGCTCTGTCACCAGCATCTGAGTGCTCCTCCTTCTACCATTCTCTGCAGGGTTCTGTGTGTCTCGGGGAGACTCTGATAACCCGGCACCCTCAGCAGCGAGGCTGCCGCCGCCCATGTTCTTTGGGTCTGGTGGGATGACTGGTAGGTGAATCAGGGTTCCTCTCACAGTTGATTGTGGCCTTCCTGAAATGCTTCTTCCCTGGACCGCATTCTCAAGCTTTCCTCCCACCTCCCGGCTTCCTCTTCTCAGATGCACTTCTCATCCTTCTCAATTTAGACTTCAAGCTTATAAAGAGAGAGAGAGAGAGAATTAAGAGCCACGTATGATGGTGCATACCTTTAATCCCAACTCTTGGGAGGCAGAGGCAGGTGGATCTCTGAGTTTGAGGCCAGCCTGGTCTACAAGCAGGCTCAAAAACAAGCAAACAAATAATAAACAAAATATTTAAAGAAGACTCTTACTTATTTTTCTTTCTCCTAGATCTTCACCTCTTTAAAAATAGTCCTCTTCTGGGGCACCAGCTAATGTTTGCCCTATCCGATGGTTCTTCATTGCATGTACTGGTATATGAAATGATATATTTATTCATTTCCCCTGCTCATGGTGCCTCTGTCCTTGATGAGCATGGAAGCACCCTGGTTGGATTTCAAACTGTGAGTTGCTTTTTTTTTTTAGGGTTCTAACTACTGTTTTATCCTTTCTTGTCTTCTTTTAAACTTACTAAACGTTTATTTCATCTTTTCTTGTTATGTTTTACTGTTTTTTTTTAAATGTGTGCTTGATTTATCAGTGTTTAAAGTATAAAATTAGCCTAATTATTTTTTTTCCTGGATGACACAGAGTCTTTAGTATGTTTTGACAGTGTTAATCCTTTTTTTTTCATTTATATGAAATTATAACCTAGTATTTTAAGCACTCCGGATTCTTAATTTTGATAAGCCTCACTGTTAGTGGTACTTTGAATAAACATTTTAAGCAATGTTTGCAAATAGCCATTAAAGCAATGCATTATTTTTAAAACATCTCTTACATCCTAAGAAAGTGGAACATTTGATGGACCTCACAGCCAAAGTTAATAACACATCTTGAGGCCACTTAAGTTTAAGATTGCTATCCTGCTGTGTACTCAGCGTGTTTGTTTAACCTGCCTTAGAGGACAGTGGAACAACCAGCCTTACTTGCTTGGATTTTCCATGTGGTCAATGTTTACAACCTAAGCTAATGCATAATTGTAATCTTAAACTATGTAATCTTCCATTCCTCTGACATGGATAATAAATGGTGGAAGACAACACATGGATATTGGTTGATGGGATTTGTTTGTTTGTTATCCACATCAGCTGGAGTCACTGACTTAATCCCTTGTAAAACTTAAAGATTTTGTGAAGTATCTCTCATTCCTTCCACCATGTGATGCTTTCTGCGCTGCTGTATAAAAGGGAGAGCAAAGCCCTTTGCTGGGGACACACAGACACAGGGTAAGAGTCACAAGACAGCATCCAGTCAGGCACAGACTGAGACTCATGGAACAGACAAAGAGTTATAAAGACACAGGGAGAGATACTTGGCTTCACTCTTGATTAAATTACACCAAGTGAAACTGATTTTAAATTTACTTTTCTTAATGGGACACTGATGCATTGTTGGCGACTATGAGTTTATCACTAATGCATCTAAACCAACACTTTTGCCAACATGTATTGCTTTCCCCCTCTTCTTCCCATCTCTCAGACCTTTGGTCACTGTCACTGTCCAACTTCCTGTGGAGAAGGCCCTTTGTACAGGAGCTTTCTCAGATTTGGGGGTTTGAAAACTCTTGCATTCCTTCTCAGGGAATATATTTTCTTGGACAATATTGTAGGAATGGAAGAGATTCAGGCAGTGAAAAAAGACTGTCCTTATTGTCCTTAGCTAGCCACATGCCAAATGGGCCAAAGTAACCTAGTTTCTCATGCTGAAGTTCACCATCAGACATGGAGCCAAGAAAATACAGAAGTAACTTAGGGCTCTGACAAGAAAATTGAAATTTGTTCCTTTGCTTCCATTCTGGAGTCTTTTCCAACAAGGGACAAAATCTGAGGCAGGTGGGTGGGAAATATGTCTTTGTAAACAGATGCTTACATAGGGCAGTGGGGAAAGGTAATATACAGATAGATAAGTTTAAATAAAACACTAACCACCTGGATCAGTGTCTAAAATGTAATATTAATGTAAATTGTTCTAGAATTTCAGAATGCTTTAATTTTATTGATGTAATATTGTGAAATTTTTTGACTCAATAAATACACCATTGTGGGGTCTGGAGAGATGGCTCAGTAGATTGTTTGCCATAAAAATAAGACTTGAATTTTATGCCTACTACCCATGTAAAATGCAAGGTGTTAGTGGTATGCCATTTCTATTCACAGCACTCAGGGGTGGAGACAGATAGACCTCTGGGGTTTTCTGGGCAGCCATCCTAGTCTATTGGGTGATTTCCAGGTCAAAGAAAGACCCTGTCTATAAATACAAGGTGAATGGCTCCTGAGAAATGATCCCAGAGGTGGACTTCTGGCTTATACACACATACACCTAGAACATAATGCCATTAGGAATCTTCTCAGAATGTCTTGTGTCCTCCAGACATATTTGAAAATAGTTGATCAGTGTATAATTTAGGAACCACACATGACTATTCCTACAAGGTTTTCATGAAGAACACAATGAACAGATGCAGGATTTTTATTTCATTGGGCCACCACTGTGAGCTCAAGTATATACAAATAGCTCAAGAGGGGCTATCAGTAGTTAAAAAGCACAGGTTGCTCCTGCAGAGAACCTGGGTTCTGTTCCCAGCACACACACAAAGGCTCACAAATTTCCATAACTCCAGTTCCAGGGGATCAGGTACCCTCCTCTGACCTCCATGGGTATCAAGCACATATGCTGTACACTTACCTGCATGCAGGCAAAGCACTCATACATGTTACAGAATATTTGATCACATTGTGAAACCTGAGATTGTGAATTGGAAAAAAAAAAAAACAACAACAACCTGTTTCTTGTTATAGTATGTCTTAGCCCTAGCACACACCTTTAACCCAAGAGCTTTCTGTAAGAAAGAGCTAAATAAAGTCAACCATAGGTCAAGAGGCAGAGCAAGCAACTGGTTAACAGGGACTGGACATAAAACACAGGAAGGAGGGACATGGAGTTGAAGACAGTATGGAGAAGAAGAAAAGGGCTTTTACTTCTGGGACGTTGTGTTGATGGAGTAGGATGGTCAGCTAGGTGCTTTTTTCTGCCTCTCTGAGCTAGTAGGCTTTTCACCCCAGCATCTGGCTCAAAATCAGATATTTGGTATTTTGTTTTTAAAACAACATATACACATGAGAAAAATAAATACATGTTAAAAAGAAATAGCCCTCTAGATTGGTACAAAATTGACTGTCAGTTAACCGACTTAGAGGCTAATCACGCAAACATTTCTTACTGTAAAACTATTTGAACTAACAATTATCGACTCATTGTGCTGCAGAAGTTGGTGAGGATCAGAATACTTAACATAAAATCTGACAGCGTGATGGTGATACTCTCTTAAATACACTGAACATTCAATCTAACTTAACGACGGCAGTCATCATGAAAATCTGACTCTAGATTAGTCTCCGTAATTACAGATCTGAGATGAGTTATTGTTATCTCATTTTAAAGCATCATTTCACTCCTATGAAGGGACTAGTGTTAAAGCCACACCCTTAAGAAAAGAAGCACGCAGGACAGTCATTGCAGAGCTTGGCTGAAGCACACGTCCAGACCTCAGGGCCCTTGGTTGATCCTCCTGGTTAGATTCCATTGCTTTGGGGGTTTATTTTTAGAGCATGTTGTGGGCTCATCACATCCCAGAAACAGTTTCTTCACATTTAATCACTATTACCAAGCTCTACCAAACCTGCTGTGCTGAACATTTTGATAGAGACATCATCACCTTAAAAACACAATTAAGGCCAGAGTCTGCTCCTAGCACTAATCTTGTGCTATAATTTTATTAATCATTACAAAACAGACAGCATTCAGAATCTCTGCTGCTTTGCTGCCGCTGTGTCAATTAAGCAGAATGGAGATCATTAAGTCACAAAGATGCCCCATCAGCAATTGAGTGGGACTGAAAAGCTGAAGCTAAAATTACTGTCGAATATGAAGTGAAAGTCTAAGCAATAAGGGACTGTAAATGGGGAGGTTACATGGTCGGAACTGAAACACCCTTGAAGAGCCACAGGCTCTCTCCATCTTTCCTGGCTCATAATGCTCTTCATAGCTTGCCTTCTTTTCTCATCTTTGAGGAGTACTACTGGACTACACAATTAACTGTAGCATCTCTGTTTACTGGTCCCTGGTGAGGCTGTCATGGGGTTCCATCTGGTCATGGGGGCAGAATTTATTTCATTCCATACATTGACTAAGTTTTCCAGACACCCTTCAGGCAATGTTTTACAATTCACTCACTTTTACCACTTGAGTGAAAGTAAAAGGAATAATCTTTTTTTTTAATTTTTATTTTATATTAATCACAGATTATGTACTTTGTATCCCAGCTGTAGTCCCTTCCGACATTTCCTCCCTATCCCTCCTTTCCTCCCCCTTTCCAAGTCCACTGATAGGGGAGGACCTCCTCCCCTTCCATATAACTCTAGCTTATCAGGTCTCTTCATGACTGGCTGCAATGTTCTCTTCTGTGGCCTAGCAAGGCTGCTCCTCCCTCGGGGGGTGGGGAGGTCGAAGAGCCAGCCATTGAGTTCATGTCCAAAATAGTCCCTCTTCCCCTTACTAGTGTACCCACTTGGATATTGAGCTACCATTTGCTACATACAAGCAGAGGTTCTAGGTTATATCCATACATGGTCCTTGGTTGGAGAGACAGTCTCATAAAAGACCCCTGTGCCCTGATATATTTGGTCCTTGCAGAGCTCCTGTCCTCTCCAGGTCATATTAACTCCCCCTTCTTTCATATGATTCCCTGAACTCTGACAAAGGGTTGGTTATGTTTCTTAATATTTGCTTTGATACCCTGCTAGGTATAGCCTTTCCGAGGCCCTCTGTGGTAGGCTCTTTTCTCCTACATCCAATGTCCATCCCATTTGACTTTCTAAGTGAGGATTAATCCTTTTACCCCAGGTCCTCTTTCTTGTTTATCTTCTTTAGATGTATAGATTTCAGTATGTTTATCCTATCTTATAGTTCTATATAAGTGAGCATATAAAAATATGGACCGCTTCACGAATTTGCGTGTCATCCTTGCACAGGGGCCATGCTAATCTTCTCTGTATCGTTCCAATTTTAGTATATGTGCTGCCGAAGCAAATACAAATAATCCTTTTTGAAGTGTTGTTTTTGCTTATCCATATTTCTCCCCCACACACAAAGATGGCATGGTCTCCTGCACTAGGACAGGAAACAGCAGATAGAAGACTACGGCACAGAAACCCAACAGACAACATTTCTCTCTGTCCACTCCTGTATTTGCTGGTTTTAGGTTACTGAATCCAAAATACCTAGCAGGATTAATTTGAGGAAAGACAGGTTTATTTGACACACACTTTCAGATTTCAGTCCTGTGAAAGTATTTTTTGCCTAAGGTAATTGTCATCTTGGACACTTACTGCCTCTGTCTGATAACCTAGACCTAGTCCTGGAAGCTTCTAGCCTCCATACAATGTAATCTAGGCCTAGACTGTTTTCAGCCTCTGAGACTTACTTCTCAAAAAGCTCATCCTTTCTAGCTCTTTCTGAACTCTGGCTGGCTGGTTCAACTCAGGTATTCTGGCTTAAACTTCTCTCCCAGCTGACTGATTCAGTCTGACTTCTCTCTCCACCTCTGACTAAACTGCTCTGCTTGCCCTCGTACTATGTTCTAATCCTTTGGTTTCTTCTCATTCTCTGGCTTGTTCTGTTTTCACCTGTGTCTAGTTTGT
>CM053748.1:10887613-10959051 GCA_028658305.1 Pachyuromys duprasi
CTGGGCTCCAGTGATGGGGGAGCGGGGGTTTGGAATGATGGGGTGGTAGGTGTTTCTGGAAGCCAGGCAAGAGTGAAAACTAGACTTCAGGAAAAATCAACCCTGAAGTAAACTAGAGAGAAGTGGGCCATGAACCAAGAGAAGGCTTCCTTTGATATTCTCAGTGGTGGTGCAATGGCAAGTTACCAGTGTAGAAGAGCAGTTTGTACAGTAAGGAAAAGATGGGGGAGTTCCTTGGTTTCTTGGCAGGTGAGAGAAAGGCCTTCCCTGAGAGAAGAGAAGGCCAAGGAGTCTAAGCTTCTGTGTTTTCATTGTGTGGTAGTAAACACACACACACACACACACACACACACACACACAGCAGAAAGGCACCTATCTGGGAAAGTGGAAACTTGAAATTTTCTTGAAGGCCCTCCCTCAGCTTTGAGAAACTGTAAACAACCACTGGGATAGGACGGGTGGAGAGGACTCTGACCAACCAAACTGAGCACTAGCCATCTCAGAGGCTGAGATTCCACAGCTGCCTGCTGAATTGACCTGCCTGCAAGTTGTGCAAAGGGTTCCAGGGCTCCAGGGCTCCAGGTTGCAGCTGCCATGAGTGAAAATCCCTGGGGTGGAATTTTTCAGTGCTGCAGCTGTGTTTTTTTGTTTTGTTTTGATCAACAAATTTTATTTATATATTTATTACAATTTATTCACTTTGTATCCTGACTGTGGCCCCCTCCCTTGGCTCCCTGCAATCCGACTCTCCTTCCCTCCTTTCCCTCTATGCCCCTCCCCTAGTCCATTGTTGGGGGAGGTCCTCTGCACCATCTCTCTGACCCTAGCCTATCAGGTCTCATCAGGACTGGCGGCATTGTCTTCCTCTGTGGCCTGGCTAGGCTGCATCCCCTAGAGGGAGGTGATCAGAGAGCCAGCCACTGAGTTCATGTCAGAGACAGCCCCTGTTCCCATTACTAGGGAACTGACTTGGAGACTGAGTCCATGGGAACATAGTGGAAGGATGGGTATTGCTGAGGAGGTGAGGCGAAGCTGTGTTTGAACACCAGTTCACCAGGCCAGAAAGAATGATGTTCACTGCACAGTTAAATAGAAAGTTGAGGGGCTGAAGAGATGGCTCAGAGGTTAAGAACACTGGATACTCTTCCAAAGGTCCTGAGTTCAACTCCCAGCAAGCACATGGTGGCTCATCACCATCTACAATAAGATTGGGTGCTCTCTTCTGGTTCACAGGCACACGTGCAGGTAGAATACTATATAAATAATAAATAAATCTTTTTTAAAAAAGGAAGTTGATTCAGCGGGGATCTTGGGACTGGTATGGAGGGCTTTAGTTTTTTGTTTTTGTTTTTGATTCTCATGATGGGATGTGATCTTTTTGAAGTAGAAGCAGCTTTGGAAGATATGAGTGACCAAGAATAGTATATGAATTGAATTTGTAAAGTGGGAAAGTAATCTTTGAGAAAAAGAAAAAATAGAAGGAGGAGGAAGAGAGGGAGATGAAGAAGAAGAAGAAGAAGAGGAAGAAGAAGAAGCAGAAGAAGCAGAAGAAGCAGCAGCAGCAGAAGAAGCAGAAGCAGCCAAGATGTCTGTTATAGGTCACTTGCAAGCAAAATGTTATAAAATCTGGGTCAAGTTGGCATCTTTAAGGGAAAAACTGACAATAATCCTGACAAATGTGTCAGGGAGTTTCTGGAAGGCTTCAAAGCCTGAGCAACAGTTTATTAAAAACACAGTACAAATAAGAGAGACTAAGCTTGCCTTGGGGTGGGTCGTCACTTCCCAGATTCAGCTGTAGGTACTTTTCTCCGGCAGGAAATAATGCTGCACGTGGAAATTATTCAGGCAGTCTGGGGCCCTCACAGAAGCCAGGTGTGGCTGAGGGTGAAACTGTAAGGATGGAAAATTTTAACTTGGCCCTAACCATGGGAACTAACCATGGGAACTAAGACTTATGAGCTTTAATCATTACCAAACCCGGATCTGATACAAAACGTTTCTAAGAGACGCCCTTCTATAGCTATGGATACAATCTCTAACCGTCCCCTAGTCACCACACCTGGGCACAGACAATCACAGACTGCCCCATTAGGAAAGTCCCTTACCCCTAGACCCCCTCCTGTTTTGTGGTTTTTGCCTTTATAAATTCTGTGATTCCGTTGCTGGGCACTCTGCATCACCCCCTTGTGTGGGAGCTATGTGTGGAGCCCCGCCCGGCATGCCGGCTACTAATTAAACCTCTTGCTGTTTGCATCAAGAGTTCTGTTTTTGTGGGTTATTGAGGTCTGGCATCTATCCTGAGGAACGGAGGGTCTCCCCACCTCGGGAGTCCAACAAAACAGTGGAGGAGCCTACAGCTGCAGGGCCCACGCATACCCTTCCAGACTAAGGGTTCTCACAGAAGCCAGGCATGGCTGAGAGGCAATGACAGTGACTGCAACCCAGAGCCTGTCCGGTCAAGGAGCCAACTCAAATGGCAAGAGCAAGCACAGCCCAGCTTCTCTTTGCACCTGGGTCAGGCTTAGCAGTCTGACTGAGCCCCTCCAAATGCATCAAAAGCAAGAAAATGCACCATGGGCCATGGCTCATGTGCAACAATGCCCACAGACATGCTAACAAGGACAGGCAAAATGGCAAGAGGCTCTGCCCTTAGATGACAAGCTACAGGCAATTAACAACCATAGAGAGAAGGGAAAATTAGTCCTCTCCAGGGCTGAGTCCCCTAATTGGTTATCTAATACTGACTGGCCTGCCATTTAGTGTTGTACAAGCAACACGAAATGGACTCAGCAGATTGCTGTGGACAAAGCTGTCAGTTGTATACTCTCTAATGCTTGTGGTTAGAGTGAAGTTGGGTGCTGTTGGGTGCTGTGATCCTGAAAAGTGTTTAGTGCAGAATGGTATTCTAAGGTATGCCAGAGACCAGACAGGTTGGAGAGACTGAAAATTGTTTATTGTGCTAAACCCACCTTTAAATCGGTGTTTCTCACCCTCTCTAATGCTGTGACCCTTTAATACAGTGCCTCATGTTGTGGTGACCCCAACTATAAAAGTATTTCATTGCTACTTTATCACTGTAATTTTATGGCTTGTACTATTATAATGAATCATAAGGTATCTGGCATAAAGACTGTCCGATATGCAACCCAAAGGGGTCCTGACCGACAGGTTGAGAACCACTGCTCTAATTGGCGAAGACTGTAAATTTCTTTTTCTTTTCTGCTTTTCCATTGTTTGGTCTTGCTCTTTTGCAACAGGTTTCTCATAGCCCGGGCTGGCCGTGAACCGCCTGAGGATGACCTTGAACTTTGGATCTGGCTGTTCCCACCCAGTGCTGGGGTTACAGACCTGGGCCACTACACTCAGCAATGTTCAGGCTTCTATTGCTGTCATAACATACCTTAGTGGCTTAATCACTGTCTTTAAAAGAAATTGACACTCTTCAGGTCAAAAGTCCAACCCAGCTATCAATAACCTAAACAAATGAGGACAGTGGAAAGGCTGCCTTTCTTTCTAGAAATTCTAGAGAGAAAGCCGCACTTTCCTTCTCCTGCCTTCCCTGCCTGAGAACTCTGCCCTCTGGGCTCAAAGCTCTGAGCAACAGACAGACAGAGTTCTGCTGCTCTTTGGGTCTCCAGCCACACCCTGAACTGGTTTTCCTCTATGTGCTTGGGTGTCTACCCAGAGTGACCAGGATCTTGTTGGTCCCCAGCTCAAGCTGAGAACCTGAGTCACACAGGCAGAGTGTCCTTTGCCACTGGAGGTAACACACATACAGGTTCGAGGGGTGGGTGTGTGGGCATCTTTGAGGAACAACCTTTTGCTCATCACAGAGACTTGGAACAGACATTCTAAAATCAGTGACACACTGTCTTGATACAGAAATAGACCGGAAGAGGGAGACACTGAGATCACATGTTAGTTGCTTAGGTAACTGCTCCTCTGTTCTGTCAGATGGTGAAGCTCGGCTATGTGCGCAGTGTCTTCAGACAGTCCTGGGCTGATGAAAGCGCCGTGGAGCAGTGCCAGCTTCAGACCGGGGGTCAACGAACTTTAAAGAGCCCGCCTGGTAAGGCTGCCGGGTAACTCAGCCGGGAGAGTGCTTGCTGGCACGCGTGAAGCCTAAGGTTCAACCCTAGTGTCATACAAACTAGATGTGGTGGCAGATGACTGCAGTTCCAGTCCTCGGGAGGTAGATGCAGGAGGAGCAGAAGTTCAAGGTCATCTCAATCCAACCTGAACGATATGGCCCATAAAAACAAAACAACAACCCAAACCACTCCCAAACGAGCCAACCTAGGCTAGACCTGTCCGTTAGGGTCTGAAGAATGGGCCCCATTAATAAATGGAGACTTGAACTCAGGCCAAGTCTGAGAGGAGAAGGGTTTTGGTTTTGGTTTGTTTTGACTCTAGTTTACATACTCCCTTTGGAGGAAAGGATGATGTCCTTTCCCAGACTTGTTAGTGAAGAACTTGCTGTCAGTGAGTTGGAAGGGCTGTCAACGGACAGACCTCAGGGACCAGCCTCTTCAGAGACAAGTTCACACCTCCTCCTGGGCAGCCAGTGCCGGCACATGCAGGAGCACAAACCCGGGGCACTCTTCTTGGGGCCACTTTGAAGGAGCATTCTGGCCCATTCCTTAGCCCCCACATCACTGCTCACCATTCCCTTCCTCCACCCCGAGGCCCTCAGCCCTGCAAGGGGTCCACTGTGAGGAGAGGGCGTGGTTCACTGATAAGACTTCTCGCCTTTCCCAGAGCCGCACTCCAGTATTTCAGAGGAAGCAGGGTCCTCTTCAGGAGGTGAAGAGACGAGAGGGATGCGGAGGAGGGATACCGCTGCTCAAGTCTTGCCCTTTACCTCTGTTCTGTCAGCCTCTGAGCAGGCTAAGGTTGGAAACGCTCCCCCTGAATTCCAGCTAGAAACAGGGCAGGCCCACTGCATGCACTATTTAGGTTTGATATCTACGTTACCATTGCACAGGGCTGTTGATTTCAGTGACAGAAAAGGAAAACACACTACTTTGCCAAAGCAAACAAATTTTAGTGATTTTATTTCAGGACAATTTTTTTTTCTGTGATTAAATATTATACACACACTAACAAGAAGAAAAATCAGCACCTGGAGTCTTAAACTTTATAAGTGTCTCCACTCATATCTTATTTATTCCTTAAAGCACATACAACTGTTTATATAGAAAGTAAATAAGTGTAGGGTACGGATATATTTTTAATAGTGAATTGGAAATCTATGAGATTATTTTTCAATGAGACATTTATTTTGATTTCGTCTATGCAAAAAATTAGAGAAAAAAATAAGCTAAATAATACTAAGGTAGAAATTTCAAAATACTTAGCCGGGAAGACAATTGATATTCATATGTTAAGAATCGACTCCATTTCATTTAACTGAAGCATGCATCTCTTTCTCACCTCGCTAAGATAGCTCCAGCCAGCAGCAAATGTGAGCTACATGCTAGCAGAGGTCACTTGTAAGCTTACTATCTGCTGCATTAAATAAACCGCATTTGGGTAACTGCTTTGAACACTTTGCAGATTCTAGTCTTTCCCGAAGTTTTCAGTTATTGATTTTTAAATCTTCACAAACTTCTCAGGAGGCTAAGCAGAGTTGTGCTGCTGACCCAGCGGGTCTTTTTTTCCTGTGATAGCCACCTGCGGTCACCCTACCAGCCTGTCAGTAAGCACTTATGGAGAGCCTGCTGTGGGCCTGAGGCCTGCACCAGGGCCTCACGGTGGGCACCACAGAAACAAGAGATTAAATTTGCCTGGAGCTCTCATCCAGATTAGCACGGACTATAAGCATGTCAGCCAGGTATTAATTTCTTGCTTACCAGCAACAACGGCAAAATATTTTTCTAGGAACATCATGGCTTTTGATGTTTCTTAGGCTGGTGGGAAAAACTCTCATTAATAACTTTTTTTTTTTTTAAGGACAAAATTTATGTAGAATCGGATAGGCTAGCCTCCAGAGGTTTGTGTATTCACGGATGAGGTTTTACAACACAAAGTACCAAATGTATTTCATAAGTATTTACACACCAAGGTACATTTTTTATCTTTCATGCTTTAAGAGTAAAATGTCAGGACATTTTTGTGATTTCCTCTAACCAGTAACACCGGAGGGAGGTTCTTGGTCAGAATTTCTAGCCACGCCATGTACAACAAATCCGATATAGATCCTTTCCTTGCCACTGGGAGGCTCCTGATGACATGGAAGAAAAATCAAGACCGAAGAGGAAGTTATAGCCAGCAGGGACATTATCTGTGCTTCTGAATTAGCAATAACCAGCAGCCTGAAAGCTTTATCATGTTCCCCCTCAAATAAGAGCACTGCAATTATTATTATTCTGAATGCAGAAATAAAATTGATGCATTTTTCAGATAATGCAAACATCTATAAATGAGAAAAATGGCTTAATCATTATACAGACAAAATAAAATCGTAACTTCTGATTTTACTTTAAATAAAGAATGTAATCAGAAGATATCTGCCCTATGGAGGAAGCTACTCTTCCCTCCAAGATCTACTGGCATTGGGGGCATTAGAAGCGGCAGTCCTCCAAGGCTACACCATGCTTTAGGATACACATCTTTTGAAAAATCAGTGGCTATTATTTTAAAGTTTAAAGCACAGGCCTGAACTAAGGCCAGCTAGGTGGAGATATGTCCAGCCTTAATGACCTGAGGGGAAGAACTAGCCTTACTGCATTCTTTTCCTGCCCACTAGTGATAAAGTTGCTAGGAAACTGGCCCATCCCCCTAGGGAGGGACACCAGATCATTAATGGTTTGGGGACTTTCCTATAGCCAATCAATTCAAAATGCAACATCCCTTTGCGTTTTGACCAATAGATGCTTGCCAGGCAGGAATCCCCCCCTGCTGGGAGGGACAGGGATCTTTAAATCACCCAACTAACCAGAGCACAGGGCTCTTGGCTCTCACCGCTTCAGAGGTGGGGATGTGAGCCCACGCTGCAGCTTGTAATAATTTGTAATAAAAAGATCCTCATGTGTTTTGCAACGAAAAAAAAAAGATACATATCTTCGCATATGGGTCGGCTCATGGGATAAAAATGAAATGGTTGGACATTTCCCCATACTTGTGCAGTTTTTTTCCAGCAGGCATACTCCTAACATTAGTGGGACCATGAGATAGAGAATGAAAACGGAAGAGCTCATGGCCCCTTGTCTTTGGTGACGCGTTCCCACACTGCAGGGAACTCTGCGGGTCAGCCGCGGACACGCACAGCTCAGGAGCACCCACCCAAGGAAGATGCCTGTGAGCCTGTGGCCCACTTGGGCTATTGGGAGGGAATTTCAGCATTCTGGGCTCCTAGAGCCTGGTCCATATGGGACCATATGGGTAGTTTCAGTCCGACACTCTTGGCCCCGTGAGTGTTGTAGGACTGCTAGAAAGTTCTAGCAAGTCCTGAGAAGTTCCCAGGACCCCGTCACCCCCAACTTAGGCTGACATTTGTCTTCCGTCACTGTCTAAACTCCCACACGGTCCAACCCACCTTTCCCTGTCATCCTATCCCCTCCTTCCTACCAATCGTAACTTACAACACGATCAGGCTGGCAGCTCGTGAGCGTTCCTGAAGGAGCTCATTCAGGCGAACTTGGCGGTAACTCTGGGGACAGAGTTTACACTGAGGTGAGTGCAGGTCTACCAGAGTTACGAATGAGAGTTTACCTTCCCACCTCAAGTCACGGATAAGCAGAAGATAATCATTTTAGAAAGTAATTACTAAAAATAAACAGGGTGTCCTTTCGAAAACAAAGACTTAACGGAAAGCTTCATGGGAAATTTCGGAAATGTAAAGGGTGAGTCTGGGTTGTCACTGTGATATGGTAGCTTATTAGATTCTAGGGGTGTAGAGCAAACAAGACAAATGGCAAAACCAAAAAAAAAAAAAAAAGACCAGAGCAGGGAGTTTGGGAACAGGCTTTCGTTTTAGGAAAACCAATTGAATCTTGCTATTCCATTGATAGCCTAAGAAGACAGGTTCTGTCCTGTTCTGTTTTCTCTAAGCTCCCTGACAATATTAGTATGGGACAAGTTTCAGGTAAAAAGCCACCAGTAAACTCACTGGAAAACTATTTTACAGTGATGAGAATAATAATCATTTTTCTATTTCACTGGTCCAGACCCAATCCCAGATGTCTAAGTTTCTTAATTAAATGCTTTGTCTCTGTTAACACTGGGTACTTAATCACACGTACAATTTATTGTTCTATTTCAGCATTGTCTCCACTCATGCTGGAAGGGCTTAATATTTTCTTCCTCTAGGTTTCCCAGATGAGATCCTAATGTAGTTGATAAGCTCTTGTGGCCCTTGTCCTTTAATGTCCAATTAAGATGTTGAGTTTTGTACTTAAATCTGAATCCCTGTTTATTATTGTTGTTATTAGTAGCAGCAGCAGCAGCAGTAGAAGTATTACTACAACCCACCACTTCAATTTAAGCTCAGGCCAGAGAGAAACTTCTGGTTGTTCTCTGTCCCCTACAGATGGCCTGGGATTTGTGATCCTCTTGCTTCAGCCTCCAGAGTGCTGGGATTACAGGCTGTATTGCTGTCCACGAAAGCTCATCATTTCACATCTATTACAGTGTGTGTCAGATGCAGCTTACACACACACAATTATTTTATTATTCCTGTCTGTGTGTGATGTATGTGCGAGTGTTGCAGTGTGCTTGTAGATGTCAGAGGACAACCTTTTATGAATCTATTTTCTGCTTCCACATTTGGACCTGGGGACTGAACGCAAGACCCCTGATGAGCTGTCTTGCTAGCACCAGGCACAACATCTGCATGTTTCTAATAGGTAGTGCTTGTCATTCCAAACAATACATCATAAATTTCTAGAGACATTTTTGTTAGTTTTTCACGGCTATGTTTCACAGGTTAAAAGTCTTTGTTATTCTTTAAATTATGGGCCAGCTTACCTTTATCCATATTGCATGCCTAATGACTTAAATTATTTTAGATTAAGAAAAATAAATTTCAAAGGAAACCTCACAAAATGGACCAATAGCTTGTATTTTTAACTTAAAAATGGGTTATTTTTCTAGAAAAAAAAAGAAAGTGTTTTCTAAATAATTATATCCAGTAATGTGACTGAAAAGCCCCTGAATATGCAGGTGGTCAGGATGCTGAGTAAGGCGCGCTGACCGGGTGTGTCATTTTTAAAAAAATCAACCACTGTTTCCTTTTTCACCTAATCAGACAGTACGGTGAAAGCAAAGGAAGACAATTCCTCACCTTTTCCTTGACTGCTTCCAGTTCTGCATCTGTAATTTTCCACGGACTTTCTCTTTTTAATTTCTCAGCAGTGGTCAAATCTTTGTGGCTTTCATGGAGCCGATAAGGTTCAATCATCTCCTCAAAGACCTTCCAGCTGAAATTGGAATTGTAAAGGAGGCTGCACAGTGGGAAACAGACTCATTATTTCACAGATGCTCGGAATCAGAGCTGAATGGTATGCAAATCCTTTAAGAGAAATCTCGGATGGGAACTTACTGTGAAGGAAACCTTGGACATAGTACTCCCGCAGTAGTCAAAGGAAGCAGTTGGTGTGTTTGAGGCCTTGTTAGTTTGCACGGATCATCAATATTATTAATTCATGACCACGTGGATAGTAATTACTCCGCAGCTATGTTTTCGGCATAATGGAGTTAAGGACCCATTTTTGCTGTAGACACCTAAGCCCACATCTGAGTTTCCATTTGCTTGTTGTGTGATCAGTGGGAGGCATCTATCAGTTTCTGTACTTGAGAGATGACCTCTATTCGTTGCAAGCTGGGGTCCCTCCTCACCTGCAGTCAACTAACGATGCCCATCCTGCCAGGAGGCTTTGGGGCAGATAGGAAAATAGCTTGGGCTCCCACAGGCTTCACAGTTCTAGTGCAAAAATGTCTGCCGAAAATAATGGTGTCCTTGTCCTGGTGTTTGATGTTGCTGTCTGAGATTTTCAAATGACTATTATTCATGTTTGTGTTAAGCGAGAGGACCAAAATCAATAACATTTAATGTCTAAAAATCTGAGGCCATCTTAGGGCATCTAAAAATAAATCATTGAGAAAGCAGGAAGCTGTGTGTGAGAGCTATGGAACATTTAAAAACTGCAAGGAGAATCTCATTCTTGTCTTACATGATAATCTCCTAAGATTTATTCTTTAAACCATAGCACAAAGTAGAGCTTATAATTTATGGAAAGAGTTGTCTTCAGAGCTCTGCTTAAGAAGGTCTCGACTATAAATAATTTTCTTTAGTTTTATATAATTTAGATTACTTACAATTTAGTAACGTTGGGATGAATGGTAATTAGAATCCATATGCTTTGGGGTTAAGCAATTAAAATACGAAATGATGAATTTAATTATCTCATCAGTTGGCCTGATTTCGGATTTGCAGATAAAAGTGCAGAGATTACAAAGGAGTGAACTGGTCTCAGCTGGTAAAGCTTTGGTTAAAGGACCAAAGAGATACTGAATGCAGTAGATTTCTATTATGCAGACTCACAGAGGAGCAAGAGAACTGATGTGCCCCTATTATTCTTTCAACAATACTTTCATTTGCTGTTCCTTCCAACGCTGTAAGACCTTACAGGGCTGTGACGATACTCAGTGACATGCAGGGACTGGCCTCAGAGCCTGGATTATTGTTCTAGCTCGTCTACTGTCCTCAGTGTAGCTAACCTGGGAGCTGTTTGCGAGCCGGAGTGTGTGAAGCACCTTAGGAAGGTGAGGCAGCGTGGTGCTGACCAGGCCCAGAACTTGGTTTCCATTGTTTGGTTTTATTTTGTTTTTTAAAGATTTACTGATTTATTATTTATGCAGTATTCTGCCTGCCTGTGCACCTGTAGGCACTAGATCATATTATGAGCCACCATGTGGTTGCTGGGAATTGAACTCAGGACCTTTGGAAGAACTGTCAGTGCTTTTAACCTCTGAGCCATCTCTCCAGCGCAGGAAGCACTGTTTAAACTCTGCATGTTCTTCTTCTGGTGGAGCCAGAGTCTGCACCTCACCTGGAGCCTGGCTAGAAAGTACAGCGTAAAAATTATTTCCTAAGAAACACAGTAGAGTGGAAATTAGTAGTTGTTTGCACAGTATCCATGGCAAGAACGGTTCGGTCTATAGCATCAACCAGTTCTAGCACATTTCTATGCTTTCCGAGACAGTTTGGAACTAATACACACCCAATATTATGGTGCCTACCACCAATGGCCCAGTGGTTTCGTGGGGGACAATGAATCCTAAATGGAGTGCAAGCTGACCTCAATGACTAGGGAGAGCCACTTTCTCTCCTACTGAACACACAAGAACATCTTGTTACTGTCGGTCATCCTGCTATTATTAGCTAAATAAACTTTATGCAAGAAGGTATACTAGGGAGAACAAAAGAGAACCAGTCCTTTGTTATAAAGTTTATTTTCCTAGGTTGTTTACCCAAAAGCCAGCCTATATTTGCACTTAATTGTGTGTGACAATCATTTCTGTCATCTAAATCACTATGAGGTTTTCTCTCACTTGCATTTGAAACATGCTATGGGACACTATGTTGTGAGGAGGCTGTCTTTGCCCATTCCTCTGCTGATTGCATTTGAAACATACTATGGGACACAGTGTTGTGAGGAGGCTGTCTTTGCCCATTCCTCTGCTGATTTCCTGTCTCCAGCTGTCCCTTTCCCGTCCCAGCCAGGTGATCTTAAAGCAGCACATAGTTTCTGTTCTCATTTACCTAATTGCTCTTTTCTTTTTTTTTTAAGTTCGAAAAAACAAAACCAAGTTATCTATTCTTATTTTATATGCATCGGTGTTTTGGCTGCAAGCATATCTGTGCACCACCTATGCCGGAGGCCCAGGGAGACCAGAACAGGGTGTTGGGTCTCCTGGAACTGGAGGTATAGATGGTTGCTAGACACCATGTAGGTCTCAAGAATTGAACCCTGGTCCTCTGGAAGAACAGCCAGCAGTCTTAATGCTGAGCCATCTTTCCAGGCTCTAAGTGATTTTTTTTAAAGTACCTTTTAATGGACTCGCAGCCATATCTGTAATATCAGCTGTTAAATATAAACAAAGATTAATTCAATATTTTTAAAAGTAACTAATAACTGCTCTTTTCATGCCAATGTTTAACACTGTTTTAACTGCATAAAACTTTCTTCCTGAGAGAGGAATGGTAAGGAGGAAAATGTTGTATTTTTATTTCAAAGAAAGGATATTAATTTAAAATTTTCTCTTTAGTCCACATAAATGTCTCTCTTTCACAGTAATATATTATAGTTGTTGTTGTTGTTGTTGTTTTTGACTACTCTAGCATCTAGTATCTTTAAGCTAAATTATCTAGTTAATTGCGTTCAGTTTCTTTTTGACTTCCTTATAAAGACTGTTTGTCTTTGGCCCATGACTTTTAATTCAGTTTATATAATAAAAATGGAATCTAACCGCAATATGTCCTAAGTTTCTCCAGCCACAATTATTTTCTCATTTAGTTGATATTTGTAATGTCTTCATCCTTGCCCCTCTCATGTTTAGAGACAAGGTTTCTATGCCAAAAAGACTCAGACATGGCTAACTAACACAAAGATGATTGAAAGATAATTTAACATTAGCCTTCCACAAGCAAATGACTGACAAACTGTTATCTACCTGGTGTAACACCAGGTGAGCCAGAAAAAAATAGTGATCTGGGGATAGTTATTAACGGTGGTGAAGGAAGCCCATTCATGAAGACCACCATGGGTGCTGATATTGAGACAGTATTTTTTCTCTGTCTCTTTTTAAAGACTTATTTATTTATCATGTATACAGTTTTCTGCCTGCATGTACAGCTGCATGCCAGAAGAGGGCAGCAGATCTCATTATAGATGGTTGTGAGCCACCATGTGGTTGCTGGGAACTGAACTCAGGACCTTTGGAAGAACATCCAGTGCTTTTAACTTCTGAGTCATCTCTCTAGCCCCCATGTATTCTTTCTTTTTAAAGACTTGCTTATTCGTGTATTTTATGTATACCAGTGTTCTGTCTTTATGTATACCAGAAGAGGGAATCAGATCCCATTATAGATGGTTGTGAGCCACCATGTGGGTGCTGGGAATTGAACTCAGGACCTCTGTAAGAGCAGCCGGTGCTCTTAACCACTGAGCCAGCTCTCCAGCTACTAGGCCAATATTCTCTCAATGGCTTAGCTCAGTGGCCTGGGGCTGTGTCCATCTAGAAGAGCCTTCTCTCTTTGATTGGACCACACAGAGGATTTAATACAAATGTGCACAACCTGCTGCCAGAGGCCATGGGTGCCACAGACCAAATGAGTGCTCTCTGTTCTAAACTAGGGCTACTTTCAAATCCTGGGACATGAGTTGCCAGCAGGGTACATGGCATTTTACAAAGCAATATGGCCAAAGTGTGGTAGAAGGATGAGAGACGGGTTTTCTGCACACTCCTTCTGGCAGATGGCCTCTTTTCTCAAGACAGTATAGAATGGCCACCACAATTTTTTCACCTTAGTAAAGATGGATGTGTTCTCCCTGTATCCTTTTTCCAACCTCGATACAGCAGAAAGTCTATAAAACTCTGAAACCTAACTAACCGGTTTCTCAAGGAAGAGGTCATTCTCTTTGCAGGAGGACAACGGCATTGTGTGAGGAGCACCAGTGGTGTCTGGAATCAAGTTTCACACAAGGACAAAAATGAAAATGCCCTGACAAGAGGCCATGTTGGGGCAAGGGTCAGCGTAGTAAGATGATGTGCATCTGTCCTATGACAAGTAGGTATTCCCAGAATGGAGAGGCCAGTTAATAAATAGCACATGTGCAGTGACAGAAGGGTAAGAACACAGGGTGGTAGTGGCCGCAGCTGAGTGGAGGCTACAGAATGGGTGATACAGAAAGAAACCGGACTCTCTGGGTGGAGAAAACTAGGTCGAGGGGTACAAAGGCGAGGGAGTTGAGACAGAACTACCTACTCGTGAAGATAAATAATGAGGAAGAATTCCGCTACTGTAAAAACTGGGGGACTAACTTGTGCTCAGCATAGAACAAGCTTAAAGGGAGGCAGTGGCTATCCTCCAGACCATGGAAGGTGGCTCAGTCTTGACATACAGTATCTAACCCTGCCACTAAGGGCATCACACTGAGAATCGTTCTGCCTGTTCTGTTATGAAGGATCCATCTCTACCAACTAGAACCACACAATGAGCCTATTGGGTCACATGACTGAAAATGCCGAAAGGTACTGATTCAGTACTCTTCAAGTGAAAAGAGACTGCATGACAATCCAGTTCGGATTAGAAGAGTATTTCCACTTACCAAAGGGAATTGCACATCTGCTGCTTTGCTTACATGCTTGTAAGCTCAGAAGCCTAAGCATGTCAGGCATTGGAGGTATGTATGATACAAGGGAATGTCATATAGCATGTCTGATTAGCCCTGTCAATGTCAGCTTTCTTATGGGTGAAGGGGCTTTACAAAGTATTCTAACCTTAGCGAGGCGTGGACACCCTAAACAAGACAGAGTTCAAGTTTATCTGGTCAATAAAGCGTACCTTAAGCCTTAATATTTTTAGATATTTATCAAGTTCCTATAGGAAATACTATACCTTCAAGAAAGGAAGAGGTGAGAAGACTTGGAGATTGCAAAAGTAGAGCCTGTCAAGAATTGCTAGAGAAAGCAGAAACTGTGTTCAAAAAGGTGCAACGGGACAGACTGTAGGACCTGAGGCACTTAGGAGCCTCCATATCCCCCTATGGGATTTTCTTTGTGGGCTCAGTCTATTCTAAGACAAACATATTACAATGTATCCACAAGATACAGTAAATATAACTTACTATAAGCAACTGAAAACTTCATGTAATTGCTAAATTATAAGTCCAAGCAGTTCGTTTAATTTACAATTGACCATGATAACAGGCAATATCCTTGCAGCTTTGGGATATCCTGCGAGGAAATAACCTGTGATAAGAGTGGTTTTCAGATACCACTGCCACCAGCTGAAAGGTCTGTGGTACGCTGACGTTCACTCGGTGAAGCCTAAAGCTCCAAAGTCGTGAGGTTTGGAGGTGGGGCTTTAAGGGACACTTAGCTTTACATGGAGTCACAAGGTGGCTGTGCCAGGCCGTGGTGGCGCACGCCTTTAAGCCCAGCGCCTGGGAGGCAAAAGATAGCTGGGTCTCTGCATTCGAGGCCAGCCTGGTCTACAGAGTGAATTCCAGGACAGCCAGGGCTACACAGAGAAACTGTCTCAAAAACAAAACAAACAAAAAGGATGGTGACCAGAATTCTTTCTCTACCATATAAGGACATGTATGACCAGCTTCAGGCATGAAAAAGCACCCTGAACAGACACATATCCCAAAATACCTTGCTCTGGCACTGCTCAGTCTCCAGGACTTACAAACAAGTGTCGGTTGGCCAAGCTGCCCAGCCAATGCCATTTCGTTAATGGCTAAGATAACAATGGAACTGATAAATCCAACAATTGATAAGGGTTAAAATGCTGCCACACTTTGAAGACATTTACATGATAATTTCAGCTTTGCCAGCTTTCTGTTTTCTGGGAGTGGGGCTTCTAAATCACCTTCCTAGGTCTCAGGTAGTTTTAGATGCTCCCTCAAGAGTTCACAGGCCCTAAGCATTGAGCCCTATAGCACCTAAAACCTAACACAGCACTGGGGTGGGCCCCTTTCCTCAGTTTCTCACCGTAACCCTCTTCTCTCTATTAGAACCGACTGGGTGGTTCTGTGTCACAGTTATTGAGAAGCATTTCTTTAATATCTGTCATGAAGCCATTACAGTAAATGCATTACATTTTCACCCTTTGTTAAGCAACACACATACACACAAAAGTGAAAGAGAAGCAGGGGTGGTCAGCAGAGCTTGCTAAACAATTCATACCTCTCTTTGTTTGGCTTAATGTTGATATCTCCAATTATATGGATATCTGCAAATTTTATCCTAAATTTGCTGAGTAGAGAAGCCATCCTGAAAAAAAAGAAACACACATCACTAGTGCCTATGTAATTACTCTCTATCAAAAATGTCTTTGTGTTTGAGTTAAGGTATCAAAAGCAATCAGTGTAGCTTTCAGAGGCTTTCCAGTTTTGATTTGCGTTAACAGACTTGTTAGAGACATTAAGTGGGGGCCAAGCTGCTCCACAGAAGGCATAAAGCAAGCCCTGCTGTCAGTCGAGGTAGCACACATCTGCTATCTCAGTGCACCGAGCTAGGAGGACTGTGAGTTAGACCACACTGGACTATGGAGTGAGTTCCAGGCCAGCAGGACCTACTCAGAGATACCTTGTCATAAAAATAAAATCCAAGACATAAAAATAAGAAAGCCCAGTAGATACAGAAAACTGAAAGGGCAAAGGGAACTTTGCATTCAGCTTCATGAGAGAGAATGTTATCCACAAGACAGACACACTAACTCTTATTGCTGGATGGTTTTATAAACTTGCCGACACACTAGTAGTTACAGTGTATGGCCACATGTTGTTCCCCCCTGGAAATTGGTAATTTTACCGTAAAGTTATAGAAATCTTGTAATGGTGGTACAAAGACTCCTAGACTTACCATTTGAATTTTTCCAGATTGGTTTGTTATTCTCTTTGTTTCTTTCTGTTTATATCTCTATCTATCTATCTGTCTGTCTGTCTGTCTGTCTGTCTGTCTGTCCGTCCGTCTGTCCGTCCATCCATCCATCAATCTATCTATCCATCCACCCACTTCTTAAGGGGAATCAATATATGCAATATTATTATATGAGCATTATAACATTTTCGTTGAAAGTAAATAAATGTAATGATATCCTTGCTATAAAATGTGAGTATACATGTGGGTATGCCACAACTGCATTCTTCTGAGAGGGAGAAGAAAATATGAAAACCGACGGAATGGCAATCCTGTCATTATTGTAAGTCTTTGGAAGTCACGGAGCTCGGGACTTAAATCTGCCATGCAGGACCGAGAGCTACTGATGGTGTTTCCCTAGGTTTCCCATGACGGCAATGAGTACATCCTGCTCTTGGATGTTTGTTGTTCTCACGTGTATGCATCAGCTCCCAGGGGCTGCATTAGTGGAAAACTACAAAGATACACGATGCAACTTTAATTGAAAGTGTCTTCCTTCTTTCCTTTATTGCTTTCTGCCTGACTGTGTCTCTCTGTCTTTCTCTCTTTTCTCTTATGTCCTTCCTTCCTTTCTGTTTTTCTTTCTTTCTTTCATCTCTCTCTTTCAAGACAGGGTGTCACTATGTAGCCTTGGCTTGCCAGGAACACAACGTATAGATCAGGTTGGCCATCAACTCCCTATGAACTCTAGGCTGGGCTCAATTCAAAAGATCTGTCTGTCTCTACTTCCCAGGCGCTGAGAATTAAGGCATGTGCCATCACATCCAGCTATCTCAAAGATGTTTAAAGCACTGAAAATTAAAGCAATAGATCAGCACATCCTCAGAATGACAGAAAGTTGTGCCACAAATTACTCACGAAATTTTTTCCTCTTCAATGCGGTTTATCTTTCCTCCAACATAGATCCTTAACTTACAGTCTTTCCATTTTTTTCTGAGAGTCAAGATATATGGGATAAGAAGTGTTAGCCCTGGAATAAAGAGAAAATAAAGGATGAGAGAAATTGAGAGAAAAAATGAGAGCATTATTTTTATTCTTTCCCATTATCATAACTGTTAAATGATTTATAGCCTTCGGGGAGTCAGAAATGGGGTTCTTGAGACGACATCCTTTTCATATACAAGCACTTTATTTAATAACACAGCAGGACTTCTGCTCCCAGGGGACATTCTGGACAACTTACCTCCATCATCGAATAACCACCAAACGTCAATGGTGCCTTTTCCTTGTTTCTTTTTAAACTGGGCGCTGGCCTCCACCAGTTTCTGATTGAATTCCCCAACGTGCATTGACTGGATGGTGGTGATGTTGCCGTCTGAAATGGAGGACACAGTGATGCATCTGTTTGTCTTTTGAGGACAGAAACGGTGGGCTACTTTTAGATCCTCCTTATTATTGCTACAATAGAATTACAATTCACGCTTACACTTCAAAGAAAACCCACAAGCTGATATTTGGAGGGTCTCCCCCATCCTGGCCGATGGTGCTATTTTTGGAGACCAGGGATACATTAAGGGGCTCAGTCTGGTTGGAGAAAGTAGTTCGGGGAGAGGTGGGCCTCACGTCTTAGCCTGGCTCCTGCTTGTAGGGCCTATATGCTTTCTCGTCTTCCCTGCTGTGAACAGCATCTGCCTCGGGCTGCTGCCAAAGATGAAGCCATGGTGCCTTGTCTTTTTCCATTCTGATGGGTTTTTGAAATCATGAGCCAAAGGAGATATTTCCTCCTTTGAGGTGATTTTTGTTGTTGTTCTGTTTTGGTTTTGTTCAGAAGATTGTGAAATAATAAACAGTGTCTACGTGAGGATGGTTGGGAGGGAAGAACAAAATGTCATGTGTGACATCTATGTGGAAAGAAGGCTATTGGGGAAAGGGAGGGTACCAGAGAAGGCGCAGATGGGGACAAAGGAGGGAAAACCAACAAAAACAAAGTTTGTTTGAAAAACACTGTAATGAAACTTAATTCTGTACATGTTAACAAAACATCCTTTTTAGAAGAAGACAGCCAGCGGGGTGCTGGCACACACCTGTAATCCCAGCACGCAGGAAGGCAGAAGCAGGCATATTTCTGTGAATTTAGGGCCAGCCTGGTCTACAAAGCAAGTCCAGGACAGCCAAGGCTACGCAGAGAAACCCTGTCTCAAAAAACAAACAAAGAGACAAAGAAACAAAAAGAAGAGAGCTACAAAAGCGGCTTTCCTGTGGAATGTCTTAACCCAGGCGTGTTCCATTTACGAATGCAGCACGTGCCAATGCTGACCAGGTCCCCAAACCTTCTGAAATTTTAGAACGGACCAAATATTTTCAGGTTTACTTTAAATTAGAATGTGTGGTGGCTGGGTTTTTCTAGAGATAAGGAAAGAGGACTGAGGAGGTTGCTTAGTTGTCAAAGTGTTGGCTTCAAAGAGCCCCATGAAGAAATGACGGGAATGGGTGGTTCCTGTGTGTAATCCCGGCCCCGGGGAGATGGATGGCTGGGCTCACTGGCCAGCCAGCCTGCCTTGCCTGGAGAACTCCAGGCCCATGAGAGGCCTTGCCTCAAAGTGGGTGGGTAGCTTTCTTGAGGCTGTCCTCTGGCCTCGACCCACACATGTTCTAAGGGCACCTCCATCTAGCCACACACACATGTACACATCCACACGCACAGACACAAACCAGCCTTTCACTGGAGACTTCACGCAAGCACAGTTCTGTCATAAGCCCCATCAAGGTCTAGATCTCAGTTTTCCAGGGACTGTATACCCCTGAATTCTACCTATTTCTGTCACTAGCCTGACTCACATCTGTTTCCTTTTCAAGAGACCTGTGAACCTAAAGTTGTGGATTTGACTTGTGTGGGTTTTTGTGAATGATATGAGAAACACATAGAGTGAAAAAAAATGCTTTGAGTTATAATTAAGGATGGATGCATACGTAATACTCAGGAGTGTTTAATGTTTTTCTAAAACATTAATTTGTTTAATGTTATTTAATTATTTTTACTTACGTGCATGTGCGCTTATGTTTGTGTTTGTGCGTGGGAATGCAGGTGCCCACATAGGTCAGAGGTAATGGAATCCTCATTGAGCTGGAACTACAGGTTATGAGACACCTGATGCGGGTTCTGGGACTGCAACATAGGTCCTCTGGAGCAGCAGCCGGCGCTGTTAGGCACTGAGCCACCTCTCCGGTGTCACATTTAACGATTTTTGACTCTGACATGGATACAAAGAAGTATCGGGCAAACCGGGCTTATGTCCTAACCCTTGACACCGGGGTTCTTTAGCATGCTGTCTGTATTATTTCTATTTTTTTTTTTTTTTGCTTTTGAGACTTGTTACTTTGTGAATCTAATGCAAAGAGGCAGCCTCCTCAGAGCCCCGCCCCGCACAGCCCCACCCCTCAGGGCCCCGCCCCACACAGCTCCACCCTCTCGGGGCCCCGCCCCCCGCAGAGCTGCCTCTGATCTAGCTGGTGTCGAAGACGCTTTTGCTCTGTCTTTCCTCTGCTGCCGTGATGTGGGCCTGTCAGTTCTAAAGCAACTATCTCATATTGTTTTAATATCCGTAGGACTGCTGAGAGAGAAAGTAAATTTATTTGTAGACTGGGCCAAACTCTGCCCTTACTTCCATGCAAATCAAAGCGTCTGGAGGAAACGTTGGGAGAGCTTGCAGGTTCCGGTGCGATCTACGGCTCAAAAGAGTTGTTGCCCCCTCGAGCCTGGGGTGGTGTAGGCCCCCTGCAGAGCAGTGTTTGAATTCTTAGGTGTGAAAGCGCACAGCAGTGCGGCTTTGTTTTTCTGAAGACCAACGCAGGTTGGTATCTTTTTTTTGTTTTGTATCTTTTTACCAAAACAAGTGCTGTGATGGAGGACTAGGCTACCAGCACCAACAAGCCTTGCATGTGTGAATGCCGGCCGTGCTCTTCTCTCAATGAGACCGAGCAGGCATGAGTGAGGCTAGTGTTCCCTCTCAATGAGAATGAGGGGAGGCTTGAGCTTTGACTTGGAACTTGCCCGTTGCTTTTCCAGACTGTGTCACCTAACAGAGATTAATATTACGTAAAACAGCAATGGGAAATAATTTGAAAGCATTATTGCTAATTACAAATTTTAAGCATTTATTTATTTTTGCACGGGTGTGTGTGTGTGTGGGCACATGCGTGCCATGGCATGCATATGGAAATCAGAGGCCAACTTGGGGTCCAATCAGTTTTCTCATTTCACCGCTTGAGTTCCAGGGAGCAAACTCAGGTTGTCAGAACAGGTGGTAGACACTTTAACCTGCTCAGCCATCTCACAGGCACTCATTACTAATTTTATATCAGCTCCAACGTCAGATTCAACTATCTCATTCTCATGGGAAATATATAAATATATATATATATTCACACACACATATACAGATATTTATATGATGTGTGTGTGTATGTATGTATGTATGTATGTATTGAGACAGGCTCTGGGTATATTGGAACTCACTCTGCAGACCAGGCTGGCTTCACATTCATAGAGATCTGCCTGCCGTTGCCTCCCAAGTCCTGGGATTAAAGGTGTGTGTCACCATGTGTGAGAAGGGGCTGGAGAAACTGCTCGGTAGAGTGCTGCTCTTCCAAGGGACAAAAGTTCAGTTCCCAGCAGCCACGCACCCATGTCAGGTGGCTTGTAACCCCTGCTCTAGGGCATCTGCTGCCCTCTGCTGGCACTCACACTTATAGGCACATACGTATAAATTAAAAACAAACCATTTTTTAAAACTTGGCAGGAGAAATTAAGCTTCACACAATCTGTGGGATACCAACTGTGTTTGTATTTTTCTGGCATCCTCACATAACAGGTGAAACTTCAGTCTTGGGGTACGTATATTAGCACAGGCCAACTATTTATTGGAACTATTTACAGGTCAGGAATTGGTCTTTTAGAGCAGGCCGTCTCCCTAGAGCTTCGGTGTGGATCCTGCCTCTGGCCTAACAGTGCGGGATCCGTGTGTATTCTGAATCTTTACCAGCAGAGGGCACTGTAGACCTCATTACACGTAAACACTGTCCTTCAGGGAAGAAGCAATTTTCAAATGTAAATAAATAAACCTCTCATTTCTACAACTTAAACACATCCTCTCATTTTTTATCTGCTGTCCTCCGGATGTCTTCCAGACACCCGGAGATGAGCTTACCACAAAACCGAAACTATAGGTAGAAATCAGTGTGAGTGAAGCTGCCAGTCTCATGCTAGTTAGTAACGAGAATGAATTCAAGATGTGCCTAGCTGTATCCTTTGCCTAGCGCCAACCGTATGCCCCTTACCTGTCTGCAAGGCAAGGATTGTGTGGGTAAAACTTATGGGCATTATTGGTCCTTAATTTTCTATTTTTCCATCTCAGCAGGCATTTCTATTCTGAGGTGGTCAGTTCTGCATAATCACGAGGTAACCCCCAGTCTGATTACTATAAAATACATACATATACAGCATATCTATGTTACAGTAATCATATCTATATCTATATACAGTAACTTGTCATAGAGTGCTTCCTGGAAGAGATGTTTCAGTATCTGCCAGTACTCAGTGTCTTAGATGCTTCTTCTGACCCCTTTGTGATGTTCAGCTATGTGCTCATCCCGATGTTTTGCTGTTAAGATTTAAGAGTGCTTACCTTTTTTAGGGGCCGGCTTGGTAATGCTCAGCTTGCCAGCCTTCTTAAACAAGCCTCGTATGCCTCCCTTGCCCTCCTCACCCTCGTTGTCTTTGATTGCGGCCTCCAGAGCCAGTCTCTCCTGTTCCAGTTTCTCCAGCTCATCTGAAGAGAGTAGACATGGTCAGCAACTTCATTCAGAGGAACAAGGTTTCTAGGGACAATCTTCTAAATCAGTCTGGCATTTCAGATAATTATGCAACAAGATGGTTATGCAATGGTGTGCTTTTGTTGTTGTTGTTCTGATCATTAAAAAATAATGATTTCGGTGAATTGTATTCAGGAAGTAATAACAACTAGCTCAGGAAAACAGCTCCATGCATGAAGTCTTGGGGCTTTTATTTGTGAGGGCAAATAAAAGTGATGGTATAACATCGCTAGATAGAAAGCCTGGCCTAGTGAGATGCCATCACTACTAAATCACTGACTTTTACAATCAAGCTGCCAGGGAAGACTTTCAACGGGAAGAGGTACGCTGGGCACGTGCTGGGCACGTATCTGCACATAGCAAGGCCTCTGAATGGAAACATAAAACCAAGAGCAAGAATTACAGGAAGATGCCTGGCCATGCTGCAGCACACGTGCAATTGTAGCACTTGGCAGGTGGAGGCAGAAAGTCCAGGAATTCAGGGCCTTCCTGAGCCACACAAGTGAGCTTAAATGCCAGCCCAGGCTACGAGGAGACCCTGTCTCAAAAGGCCAAAGGAGATGGAGGCACATTGCACAAAGATAACCAGACCTTATAATCAACTTCTCTAATCTTTAAATACAAACTGCAGTGAACAAAATATCCAGCACTGATTATGTGTCTTAAGTGGAAACAAAACCAAAACCAATAAAACCCCAAAAGCCTTTTATGGCGTGAGTGGCCAAAGCCAAAGAATGAAAGCTGCGGTTTCTGGGAGAATCCCAAAGTTCAGGTGGCTGAAAAGTCACGATTGAGTCTAAACCAAGAGCCAAACTGCAAACTTTCCTCCAGCATGGTCAGAACTACTTCCAAGCTATTGCCTTTTAGCTTTTTTGAGTTCTGGCTGTATTGGAAAAGTTCCTAGCTGATCTCTCTTTCTCTCTCTCCTCCCTCTCCCTCTCACAATATAGCATAATATATAATCCCTCCTTGACTTTAGCAAGTAAGAGTTTATAAACCGTCTTGTGACGATGCTGCGCTAACAAGCCTATTCTTGAACTTCCGTCAGGCCTCCTATCTCATTGCCTGCAGAGAATCCAGCCTTGGGAAAGAAGCCCTGCTTCAGGGGAGAGGGCAGAAAGCACAGATTCAGTGTCAAAGAACTCTGCTAGGGCTTCTGGAAATGTTGACCTCGGAACCCACTGTCTTAGCGATCTGTGAAGGGACAATTCCACATTAACTAAATCTGTCAGGACAGTCCCACCCCTTGGATACTGCTATTGTCCAGCTGCACAGAGCCACCTGGCCCCTCTCCAGGTCTTAGCAATTAATTCTTTGCCAGTGGCATGAGATTTACAGTCAAATATCCCATGTGATCTCCCCAAAGCTTCAAAGATTCTCATGATGAGCGGCCACAGGAAGGCTGGGAAACAAGGCTGGTGGGATCAGGGTTCGGGCAGGTGGTGCTTGCCCTGAAATTAAAAGGTGAGGGCAATCCACATTGCAGTGGGGGCCACAACCCGGTGAGCTCAGCATCTGGCTTTGTGTGACTTCAGCCATTCACTCTGTGCCTCAGACCTCCTGTATAGTGGGGAATCAGAACATTTTCCTTTCCCTACCCTGGGAGCTTCATAAAAAGAATAGGCAGCACTGTGCCCCGGCGCTTCAGAGAAGAACAGAGCAACGATATATTCATGAGGCAGGGTATGTATGCTCCTTCTGGAGCTGTGTCCTCTCATGAAAAGCAGACCAAGTATTTTGAGAAGGCCGGGAGTTGTTTTAACTACTCTCTGGGTGCTATGCTTCAGTCCTTTCCAAACAGCTCAGAGATGGTTACTATTATTCTCTTCATTTAGTAGACAAAGAAACCGCAGGTTGGAAAGGTTAAATAACTTGCGTGACTGTCGTTGAGCAAGGTCAGGACCTTAAGTACAAAGAGGTGAGTTTGGCTGTCAGAGTGCTTCACAGCACGAAGACCTTCTTGTGGCTCCTTACCGTCACTTTACAGTTGTTCCTATTAACTGCCAGGCTCTTCATGGGGCACAGGATGCCAAGCCAAGCCACATCCTCCAGCCACGGTCTGGAACACGTCATTTTAGGGAGGGCTCTGAAGATCTGGGTTGTGGAGAAGGCTGCCTCAGAGTCCCAGCCGGAGCATCCTCTTCCAGGAGCTTAGCTGTGAATTTCTTGGAGGCAACTACAGGACTTCACCGGGGAGGGGTTCCTTCCTGTTCTTTCTTGGACAGACCCCAGCACACCCTGCTGCCAGCTACTCGGTAGCTATTAGCTGCGGCTCCCTTGTGCTCTGCTTCGGCAAAGATGGTTTAAATCCTCCTTTGAAAAGGAGTCTGCCATCTGCGCACACCCCAAGTGACTCCCACAGTTTGTTCTAGGACAAGAGAAACCACAGAACCCCAAGCCCAGGAGACACAGCAAAGTCTGCTCCTGTGATCGAAATTCAGTCGTTTCCTTAGAGTGCAGGCAGCCTGGAAAGTCTGTTCTCAAGGCTAAAGTCACCTTGCTTAGCCGTCTTGGGTCTCAGGGCCACACAGTGGAGCCATCTCCATTGCACCGTGAGCTTTCAAGTTTTTGTTAGAGCTCTTTCTTCATTGTTTGCTTTGTGGGAGATCGAAGACACCCCGTCCCATCCCGGGCCACCCCTCACACCGCAGTGTGAAACAGCAGTGGCCCTTTGATGATCTGGTATTTGAATTATATCTCTGTTTGCACTGGAAATGAAGAGGAGAATGAGGAGCAGACTTTGCCATAACATTTAAGAGGGCTGCTGGCCAACTGAGTTACAAAAGTAACGGTCAGTTACAAAGGAGGAGGTGATTCAAGGGAGCCACTGGGGTGACATTAAAGAAGATTACTCATTCCATAGCTATAGCCAACATCACCACTGTTTCTGTTTGTTAGTTTTTGGACAGGTCTTCTTCTGTAGCCCAGAAGTCTTCATGTAGCTGAGGCTATCCTGAACCTCTGCCTCCTCACTCCAAGTGCTGGGATCACCGGTCTGTGCTCCTGTGCTAAGCTACAGCCACACTTTGACTATTCAGGAATTACAGAGTCTTCACACATGCACGCTGGTGTGCAGGGAGAGCTGGGTTTAGTTCTCCTTTTGTTATAAAGGAAACTTGGCGAATTCCGGTGATTTGTCCAAGGTCACGTAGTTAGTGAAGCATCTTCGGCTTCTGCACCCAGTTCTAACATTAGCTCCCACCACCACTGTCTTTGGTAGCCTCAGCTAGCTTCCAGCTCACTGTGTAGCCAAGGTTGGCTTTCATTCAACTCCTGATCCTCTTACTTCAGCTTTGTTAGTGCTGGGATTCCAGGAACATGCTACTGCATCCTATTGTTTATTCCTCTTCATCAGTGGTTCTCAACCTTCCTAATGCTGTGACCCTTCAGTACAGTTCCTCAGGCTGGAGTGACCCCTAATCATGAAATTATTTTTATTACTACTTCATAACTGTAATTTTGCTACTGCTGGGAATCGTAATGTAAAATATCTGTGTAGGCAACCCCTGTGAAAAGGTCATTGGACCCCCAAAGGGGTCATGAGCCACCGATTGAGAACTTTTACTCTTCACTCTTTTTCAGTGACCCAATCATGATACCTCCTGCCCTTCGCTTTTCTAGATTTTTTAGAAAATCCCAAGGCTGAAATGGTGGGAACAGACAACCTTTAGGTTGTCAGTTAAGGGCAGGTTTTGAATAGCTTTGAACATTGGTCACCGTGTTCCCAAGTGCTTCATAAACTGACTACCTGGTAACTGATCAGGGAGACTGTATTTTGAAATGTAATTCAGCTGTCAAAATTGCCTCATGTATTCTAATGTGTCATTTTTAAGAAAATGATGTCATTTATGGGGCTTATAATTGACCATCTGCTTTGAGTCTTAAGGATGACAGAAGGAGGAGCGAAGAGAGCCAGAGGGTAGCCATATTGCCCTTCCATTTTACAGCCTCCTTTTTCTTCATTCTTTATTAAATTATAACCCCTTCCTCGGTCAATCAACTTGAAGCCACAAACGCTCATATGAATCAGCTGCTGAACCCCAGATGAAGTCAAGCTGGATTGAAGGCAGGAAGCAGTCCTGCAGTCTTGCCTTCTAATCAAGCAATTATTTACTGCTCGGCCATCTGTCTTTATTTTGCTAAGCCACTCAATCAGACACAGCAGTGTCACCGTGCTCTGAGCGGGTCATAAATCGCGCAGTACTTACACCGGGTACTCAATTGCGAATCACACTCTATCACTTTGTTTACTACCAGTGCGATCTGGATTCTTTGCTGCAATTGGCAAACTTGCTAAATACCTCTGGGATGCGAAAAATATGAAATGCCACATTTTTTTGTGTGTGTGTTGTCAGGCAATAAATTAATTTATTAAGAAGAAGTATTAGTCATCAGTTTTGGGTGACTTGCTTGCAGTGAGCAAGTTACAACATTATGAGCATCGATCTTATTTATACAAAAAGTTATTCTCATATGAGTCTGTGACACAGTACAGAAACGGCTGCCATTAGCTGGTAAATTACCTAGAAAGCTGATTTCTACTCACTGCTTTATTAACTGTAGTGTATGGGCTCTGAATTGCTAATGTTTCCCTTAAATTATAGTCTGTGATGACACTGTGGTGCCCAAGTTGGGAAAGCTATGATGATAATCATTAACATACTGTAATGTAATGCTGAAGATTTATCAGGCTCTTATTAAGCCCTGTATTACAGTGTAATATAATGAACTGCCAGTTTGTTTCTTCTAATCTAAAATCTACTATGAAGCTTGTGCCATAAATTCCCGAAGCTCCATAACAAAGCATGGAGCTGTGGCATCAAGCTAATTTCGTTCATTATACTTGTCTGCTTTTTTCACACGTTTCTCTGTGTATTTGTGTGACATTGCATTTCGGTTTACCTAGATCGTTGGTACTTATAATTATTTTATTAGCATCTAACTGTGTTTCCCCTTTCTTGGTTATGAAGCAGAAATATTTCAAACATCAAAGTTGATCTAAATAGTAGTTGTTCTTTGGAAAATTTAAAGGAGCTATAGTTCAATGCCAGGGTTCTTTGAGGTACACTATAGAATCTAGTAGTTGCCTCAGAGAAATAAACTGATGATATGTTTTGGTGCCTGGAGAAGTAAGGGTGGATGTGATGTTTTTCATCTCATATATCAGCTTGAAGACTAACACACAAAGCAAATGCATAATCTACATACAAATTGCATTTTTCATAACAGCACCAAAGCCAAGGAAAAAATCCAACCAGATAGGATACAGGACTTGGAGGATCTGAATTGGAACTGATCAGGAAGATTTCTCCCTGAGGAATAGCTTTCATAGTACCAGAAGCTACTGTAAAAGCCTCCAGAGGAGGGAAGCAGTCAGTAGTCTTACCCAGCTCTGCTGGCCATGAACTACAATAATGCCAGCATGGTAAGATGTCCCTAAAAATGCAATAGTGGCATTTAAGTCTTGGCAGTAACCCACAGCTGTCTAATTGGACTTAAGACCCACTGACCAAGAGGGAAATCATACCTGGTTCTGGAGGCCTAGCCAACAGCTACCCAGGACTAGTTAAGTCATGGCTCTTGGAGGAGAAGCTTCTACTGCCACTTTACTAAAACAGCATAATTCTGAACATCATTCTATGGGCTTATACTTATGTAGTCTTCATCTCTCATCAAAGAAACTTCTGTTTACGAGGAGAATTACAGAAAGTCACAACTGATCAAAATGCAGATAACTGATCGTGATGTGCCCAGCTCCAATGATATATCTACAACACAACTCCTGCATCCAAGGCTCAGGGAACATCTTGGAAGAGGTGGTGGACCAGGAAATCTGCTGTGGGAGTGTGTCTCCTGGAAATGACAGAGAAGTTTCTCCCATGACACCTCAACAATATAGCTGCCTAAGCAAGATCTGAACCAGATTTCAATACTTTAATTCCAGAGAAATCTCTTTTACTATAACTACCTGTATAGTTATACAGTCATGTCAGTTATGTTACTGAGGTCTTTACCTCCACGCTGGCTTTGTGGTATTGCAATAAGAAAAGTCACCGACTATGCTCAGTTAGTCTACAACTCTGGTTCTCAAGGTAAAGGCCATTGTGTTAGCTACAGAACAGTACAGGTGGGGTGTGCACACTGTGGGCTGAGGTGGAATCTTTCTGTGCACACTGAGCGGGGCTCTGACCTTACCACCTGAAACAATTCACCGTCTGCTAAATGGATAAGGGAAATACTTACCTTGTACCTGGAGAACGGAAGAAATGTCAAACCCTTGACTGATCCTGACTATGACCACACCGATCTCAAAGTCAAAGGCATCACTGAAAGAGGAAGCAACATTTTGAGTGTTTCCAGTGTTCTCTTCAAACCTTACACTTGGGGTAAACACTAAACTCATCTCTTGGATTTTGATGCCATGAAGCTATTAAAATTCACTTTAGAATACAGCTAAGAGCTGATGTCTTTTAGGCATTTGTTTTTCTTCCTCTGTGTCTTAAAAACAAACAAACAAATTCTGTGTGGAGGTAAATAGGTGATTCACTCGGAAGCTGATTTGTTCAAATAGATCCACCAGGTAGGTATTTTCGTTAAGATTTCTCTACATACCTTTAAATAATTAATCTGTTATTAAGTGATTCCATATTTAGAATGGAACCTTTATAGATTGCAAAATCTTTTGGTTATCAGCCTCCCCTCTGTGCCACTGGGAAGACATCTCCAGGGATGCCTGACACCAAGCTCATGGTTTAAAATGTCTCCACTAGGAGGCAGAGGCAGGCGGATTTCTGAGTTTATAGCCAGCCTGGTCCACAAAGTGACTTCCAGGACAGCCAGGCCTATGTAGCTGAAACGCTGTCAACAAACAAAAAACGTTTCCAGTGTCTCTGAGGAAGTTTTGTCCTGGACACAGGCGCATCAGAACAGCGCTTCCTCCTGGGAATCCTGCGTACTTGCCGATGGCTCATATGCCTTCTCGGCACCAGCCTGAGGAGATTAAAGATGAAAGAAGAGAGGGAAGAGCTACTTGGTTTATCTTACCCCCTGTAGTACAAGTTGTAAATCTGAAAGCAAGCCTATTACTTGTGTTAACTAAACATTTCTCTCTGGAAGTTCCCATTCGCTGCTAGGCAGAACGAAGGACCAGAAGTCCCATGGTCAGGCCAAGCTTCCTTAGCATCACTGTAGTCTGTGATTGGTCAGGCCACCCAGCTGCATCATCAATGTTGTCGGTGATTGGGCACCATAAACAACAAGCTTCCAATAAGAATTCGATCTAAACTTTGAGCGGATGCTATGAAGACAGTGTAATAGAAATAGCCACTTAAAGTTCCAAACATAAAGTATTTCCACTTAACAAAATTGATGTTTTCTAACACAGAACTCTACATAAGCAAATCTATGTAAACTTGATTATGAAAGACTAGACACTTGGTTTCACATAAAAGATGCTGATTCTCTCATAGGCAGACTGATGTCCTTAAAGAGCACCTTAATTCCTAAAACCTATAACTCCATTTCCCCACAAGGCAAAGGACACTTTGCATATATGGTTAGGTCAAGAGCTTTGAGGTGAGGAGAATATCCTGCAAAACTTGCCTGGGCCAGATATAGTGGCAAGAGTGTTTGCAAACGAAGTTGAGAGACAGCAGAGGTTGGCATTGATATAATGTGGCTACCAGCTGCGTCCACTGAAGCAGGAACGGCAAGGCAGGACGTTGTGCTAGAGCCTCCCAGGGGCAATTTAGCCTGGTCCACTTGGATTCGGGTACAGTCAGATATGTGTTAGACTTCTAACTCAACAAACTGTAAGATGATAATACTTGGTTGTTTTAAACACCATAAAAAACTAAGACAGATTCTAAGTAAAATCAACCATACTTAAGAATGGTACAGACATTTAAAACCTTTTATTGAAAGGAGTGTATTATCCAGCTGTAACCAAAACCCAGCATTAACAGCGTATTTTACTTTAAACAACAACAAACACCAGGAAAGGAAATGCAGGGCAGATGTGTGGCTACCTTCCACCTGCCTTCTCTTTGGTGGCAGAATTATTCATTCTTATACTAGTGCAGTCTTGGGCCACCTTAGTTAACACTGGCTTTTACTACCAAGAAGATCAGTTGCTAATGTGTTGTAAGAGCCTGAAACTTCCTCAGTTTGATGTAACCAGGCTTGATCGTTTCCATCCTTTGATTTGAGTGTTTGAGATGCGGGGGGGGGGCTGGAAGGGGTGATCAAAGGAACACTGCATTGAGCACTGGACTGGGAGGGTGTGCACAGTTCTTAAATCTGCTTAGATTTCTTTTTCCACCTTGTTTGTTAGCAAAATTGCCAACCCAGGATTTTAAATGTTTTCAAAGAAAATTTCCTCCCCCTCTACCTGTCCCTTGCCTTTAATCTAGTAAATGGACTTTTAGGTTAGAACCTTGAACATTTTTCTTTTCTTGACTCCAATTATCACCCCGCCCCACCTCCTCTGAAACTTCAACTCCTTCCACTTTCTATCAGTGGTGTAAGTCCCCCCCCCCCACTTGGTAAAGAATTTGCAGCAGCAGGATAATGTGTTCTTCTCTAGCAACTGGATCTGACACAAGAGAGCTTTGTAAGTGCAGGTTACATGTTACCCCTGTTAGTGCGTCGTAAACAAAGGCTCGTCCCCAAAGCCATCACTTACTGTATGATTCCCACGTAGTTCTCAATCTCTGCCAAGGGGGCTTTCCTCCAGTTTTTTTTATACCCAATCACTAGGGTGTTTGGCTTCATCCTCCCCAAGCCTGAGGCCTAAACAGAGGATATAAACACACAAGCAGTCCTTACCAGGCCAGTAAAATACTACTGCAAATGAAAAATGATGTCAAAGGGCACTGAAGTAATGTTCTGAAGATTCCAAAGATTAGATTACATCTTAATGCCTGTCCTTCATGCCCTTACCCAAGCATAAAATAGGAAGATCAGTTTTAAATCATCTCAGTCATAAATGGATTTTAGATGACAGGAATGTAGCTTTGCTAAATTAGCAGTCATTTGCATTACTTCTGACATACTCATTAAAATGGTTCAATAATTTAAAATCAAGTAAGGGTTGGCTTAACAGTCGATGTGCATGTTATAACAGTGGTTCAGAACTCATTTCCACCTGTGAGGTCCAAAATGTCACCCAAAATAAAGTCTATGTTTTGGAAATGTCTGTATACAAGGACCATTGAAATTTGCCTTATTTTATTTGCTGAAGAATGACTCAGCTGTACTTCCCAAACAGAATGCTCATGCATGACGGTGTCCTCAGCTGTTATATCTCGTATCAGAAGCTGCCGTCATCTTCAGATGACAAGATATGACTTCCAGTTAACGAGAGCTTAGAATAACGTGGAGGAGACAAGATCTACAAGATCTACAATTGTAACATGAGAATAAATGCAATCGAGTCTTGGGGAAGCACCAAGGGAGACTTGTGCCCGTCTGAGGCTCGCAGCTTCATGTGGAGAAGTGGCATGTATTCTGAATCTTCAAGTTTAATTAGACATTGACAAATAAAAATAAGGAGAGCTGGGCATGAAGGAAGGCAGCCTGGGTCGGGAAGATACTAAAGAAATAATAAGCACCGGCCACTCTAGAGGGCACAGTCATGAGCAGGACACAAGCACAATCAAGGATTGCTGGCATGAGCTTGTCCGCACAGGCTTCATGGGAATCTATGTGCTCAAATTTGTCAACATTTACTTATATGCTTCTTTACTTTCATTTTTCACGACTGTTTTACTATTTTAAAAAAATCCTTTGATGGATTTATTCATGCCTATGCTGAATTCTGAACATTTTCATCTCCCCTTACCGCCTCTCCACCCTTTGCCTCCTGCTGAAGCTCTTCCCTTTAACATGCCTCCACCTGTTTCGATGGCCAACTTCATAGCCCACTGAATTTAACTGTGGTTGCTTGCACGTGTGTATATACACATGTATATATGTGTACACACATATATATATATATATATATAGTTATATGAGAAGCTATTAACTGGAACATGGTCAACTTCTCAGAGGATACACCACTGAAGAAAATGACCTGCCATACATTGCCCAGAGTCCTTCTGTAAGGGGTGGGGCCTCAAGAAACCCCTCCCCTCTGATTACAGGTCCGATTTTGTATAGGTGGTTGTGCAGATAACCACAGTTGCAGTGAGGCCATGGGTGTGATGCCCATGTCATATCCAGAAAACACTGTTTTGTGGCAGCCCAAACCCCAGCCCCTGACTCTTACATTCCCCATTCCCCGCTTCCTTGGAGGAGGTGATAGTGATAACCCCTTAGGACCCAGCACTCCATAGTCTTTATTCTCTATACTTTGACTAGTGGTGAGTCTCATCATTGAGTAACACTTATTGCAAAACGGAGCTTCTCTGATAAAGGCCGGGACCAGCACTAATCTGGGCGTATGGACATCAGATCTACTTAGGAAAACAAGAAGAGCAGCCACAGGCTCTTGACCAGGTTTGTATTGAAAGACAAGAATTCCCTTCTGTAGAGTAGGCGTCAAATGCAATGAGAAACGGGTTAGTTATCTCCATAACACTCATGCCACTATTACACAGGAGACATATCTTGTCAGGCTTCTATATTACTATAGAATTCCTACAAAGAAGCTGCGACTACAAAGGCCAGTCAACTGATTCAGTGATGTAGAGAGGCTGGAATCTTGCAAGCTCAGAGCCAATTTATCTTGGGCATTTGTTAGCCTCCCAAATAACCATTTATTGCCTTCCTCTGTATGTCGGCCAACATTTCTGTGGCCTCTGGGTTAATATTCTGAAATGCATAATTGCTGTGTTCAGAGAGGCTCTTGTATCATTTCCTACTTTAAATTACAAAGATGAGAATGGAGGAGCAAGTTTCTACGATCACCAGAGAAGAAGAGAGAAGGACAAAGGAACGAACAAGGGAGAGATAGAAAACTGCACTCTCCAGCACAGAGCCATAGAGATGATCACACTTATTTAATGTTCTGGAAATAATTCCTGAGGCTGGGGAGGATTTTCCGCCCTGGTCCATGTGCATTCATTAGCGGAGTCTAGCAGCTGCCTATGCATCATTTGCAAAGGGAAAAAGAGGGTTAGACCACAGCTACCTGCTGTACAAGAAACAGAGAGTTTGAAGTTTTAACAGGATCCTAAAGGTCCTCAACTACCTGAAAAAATCTGTACTTCAATGGTGTGGGGACAGAATGATGCCTGCTGGCAGCCAAAGGCAAACTCGTTTTTCATTTCCAGCGGATCATTCCCAGTTCACTGTAACAGAACCTTGGCCTTTGTTCTAGCTCGCCTATCTTGAGGTTCCCAGCCCACCTGTTGTGATCTCCTTTGCTTCCTTGTGAGTGGGCTAACCCTAGTCATAGGTTTTAGAAGCCTCATCCACTGGGATGCTGTCTTCGGCCTCCGTGCTTGCTCCCTCAATGCCTGCCTTACCTGAAGGAGACTGCGGACACCATCCCTGAAGCAGTCAGCTGCCACAGCCGCATAAAACGCCTTGATTTTGTTCTTTATAAGCCAGGCCTGTTTTTTAGCCATGCCACTGTTCATCTCCTTAACGCACAGCTTTCGAGGTCCCTGTAGGACACAATGAAGTATTGATTAGAAGCCCTGGTATTATACATCACACTGCTGCTACCAGGTGACAAAACAAGCCAATAAAACCCCGTTAGAGTAAGATATGGGATTGAGAGAAAGCACCTCCTTCATGAGCCTTGCCCAGAACTTTGTTTTTGGAGAGGACCTGTGCTACTCACATGATTCATTTTCAACCCCAAATGTCCAGGCTTATTAACACCTACTTATATAACTGCCTCGTGAAGAATGAAAAGAAAAGCTGAGGGCATGATGCCACACAGGGAAAACACTCAGAATGTGATTGAAGAGGCTCAGGATGAATTCACAATCAACCTGTGATTCAGCAGTGAGTGCCATGTTTATGAACCTCAAAGAAATCTCAGCTAGATCCCAGTTTCAAGAAACGGACAGAGCTGTTGGGAGCCAGCGAACACTGAACAGCACGTTCTGCTACAAGCCACACATCCTGGCAGTTCTGTTAGGGCCTAAGCCCTGCTTCTTGGTGTGCTCTGGATTCCCTTATGCTACTCTCTCCTTGAGTCGGCACATTTATAGTTGGGCAAGTTAATGATCCCACCTCATTAAGTGAATTTGGTGGGAACAAAAGATCACATGTCTATGATGTAAGGGGCGTGAGAGAAGCTAAGAGACAGGGAGGCAGGCACGGTGGTGGTAAAGCACCTTGTCACCTCAAAGTTTAATTCTGGAGACCCACACTTTACCTAACCAATCTTCCATAAAGGTCCAAGTTAGCTCTTATGTTTAAAGTCAGTCCAAAAAGGTATTTCTGGCTACAGCTTTTGTGTTTGGCAGGGCAGATGATCCAACTATTTCCTTCGGTCTACAGACAGATTTGTATTTTGTTTGGATGTCTTAGATCTTATACAAGTCCCTTGAGATCTTGCTAACATACAGTGAGCAACCCCTAGAGGGTGTGGAGAAGGCCTTAAGGGTCAGGATTTGTAGTAAGCTTCCTGGTGACATAGATAGCTACTGGTTCCACAGAGCGTACTTTGAACAGCAGTCTTAAGAGTTCTTTGGGATACAAGAAAATAAGTTCAAGCTTTGAAGTCAGATAGAACTTGTCTAGACCTACACTTGGCTACTGTGGAGATCATGTGTTATCTCTGAGCTTTGAAATTTCATTCTGGACGTGGGGATAAACACCCTTTTTCTGCATGGTTGTTTTCAGCAGCAGTAGGAAGTAAAGTATCCAGTCCTGAGCTTGAAAAGTACTGGGTGCCTACCTACAGCTGACGGCTATCATTGTAAAGGGATGTTCATGATCTCACTGAAGCTCCAGGCTTAATTCTACATTGTGTTTGCTCTGTCGGAGCTGGAATGAAACTGAGCTCGGAGTCAGGGTGCTGGGTTTAAATGTGGCTCTTGACTGACAAACTGGTACAATGGGCATCTTCTCTTGAGGACAAATATATTTATACAAATAAGACAATTGCTGAGCCATCACTGCTCAGTATAACAGCTCCTATCCACATGCTGCTATTGAGCATTTGAAATGAGATAGCCTTGGTACACAAATATATGCAAAATAAACCTCATTAGCGTTTATACTGATTGCACATTGAAATAACATTTTGGAAATATTTGAGTTAAACAGCAGAAATTGTTAAAAATAATTTGATCTATCTTTTTGCCTCTCCAGTTAGCAACTAGAAAAATTTGAATCATACATGTATCACATGTTATATTTCTATCATACTGCACTGGTTGGGCTTTGGGGGCCCTTCCATTTTAGTATTCTGTTTAAATTGGATCAAGTTCTTTGTAAAGTTCGATGTTTGGCAGCATATGTTCTAGAAGTTACCGATATTTCGAAAGCAATTTGATTGTCTTATATTAGTCAAAAGGCATCGAAGAATGAAGGTAGAGCAGGCAGAAACAGGAGGAGGATGGTTGCTGAGCCGGAAGACCTGGACCAGAGCAGGAGATGCTGTTGTGGGGAAGTTCCACTCAGGCCTGCAGAATGACAGGTCACGTAAGGTACCAGGCCTTCCCTGAGCTTTCTAGCTTCATCTGCCACAAGGGGAGGGAGAAATATCGTGGTGAGGGTCATCTCATGTTGACAACAACCATCAGACAGAAGAATAACTTTCCAACTTCTAGGAAAGATGTCAGACCGTCAGAGTCCTGAGCTTCCCTGCAATGACTGTAAAGCCCCTGGGGAGAAATGGAGCTTATTTAAAGAAATACTGTTTAACTTATGCCTGTCAGTCTTTCAAAAAGTTTGTACTAAACATTAATCATGTCAGAGAGGATTATTTTAATGACTGAATTTGCCATACTGAAAACTCATAAAAATATTTCCGGCAGAATCTCTTTTTGCTAAAAGGGATTATGATGTCTTTGTAGCATACTTATTAGTGTGAAGCTACACTGTAACGCAAATGCAAGAAGGTTAAAAACTGACAGGAGGGGAAATATCCTGGAACATAATTAACCAATATTTAAATATGTCACAAAACGGATTTTACCATCTAATTAATATATTACAGAGATTAACTTCAGTCAGCATTCCCGAACATGAGCCTATGAATTAATCCCCCAATATGAACAATGAAACTTTAAAAAGTTTGCATAGTTAGATGTCAACTTATACTTCTACATGTGAAGAGTCTCATGATGTTGCTTTCATTGCTTCTCTGGTGGGAAATAGCTAATTTTTCCCTTTTTCTGATTGGGTCCATGAGCCATCTCACCATGAATCCTAGTGCCCATTCATAGGTCATTTTATTCTTCCTCTATTTGGCCATGTTCTTATTTTATTAACTTTTCTCTCTGAGACAGGATTTCTCTGTGTAACAGCCTTGGATATCCTAGAACTCACTCTATGGACCAGGCTGGCTTCAAACTCACAGAGATCTGCCTGCCTCTGCCTCCCAAGCTCTGGGATGAAAAGCATGCGCCACCACAGTCTGGCTTTATTAACGTCTTGATAGAGACCCACTGACATAAAGAACTCATTCTCCCTCATCTGAAATTTTGAGGGCGAATAAGAAAAAGACAAGAGGAGAGAGAGAGAGAGAGAGAGAGAGAGAGAGAGAGAGAGAGAGAGAGAGAGAGAGAGAGAGAGAGAGAGATGAGGGAGCTTCAGTGGCTGAACATGAATTAAGTGAATTCATATTCTAGCAAATACACTGTCTGGACTTGAGGGTGTCTTGGTTTTATTAAAGACCACGTATTTCAGGAATAAAAAATAACAAGTATCATACTCCAACAATAACAAAATCAACAACATTACCAACAGTAACAAAGTTAATTCAGAACTCACTATTAGACATAAAACAGTGCTTGAAAGCAGGTACAATTCTCACAATGACTTTAAACCGGTGCTTTTTTTATTCAAAGAGAATAAACTATGTGCATAAGGAAATCAAAATTACTAAGTGTCAAAATAGTGATTCTGAACTTAACTGTTAGGTTCAAAGGTTCAGGAAATGCCAGCTTCCTAGAGTTGGAAACAAACTTGTGGTTCCCTTTCCATCACCACTGCTTAACATTTCCACAAGGCTGGCTTAACCATCATATGTACACTTTGGGGAAAAATTTTCCAGTGGTATGCTGCTCCCCCTGCATTCCTTTCCATCTGTTTCCTTGGAAAAATGATTGACAACTGAGCCTTGAATCTAAAAATGCTGACAGCATCCACAGCCTCAGGAGTTCACAGGAAGTAACTAACCGGGAAGGCTTTAATCGATGCAGTAACTGTTGCTGTCCTCAAGGGAACTTGAACATTGGGGAATAGTACTCATGGGCCTTTTATGGAGACATCGGCTTAGGAATGTGAAGATCACAACTACAGAACACACACTTAGGCACTTCCTTCTCATGAAAGGGCACTCTAGGATCCTGGTCCTTTTTTCAGTTAGAGGATCAAAGGGTTAATTAAAAGCAGGGTTTCTTATCTCTCTGGAAGACCTTTTCTCCCTTGCCAATATATGACTGTTTGTATTTCTTGTTCATTTCTCCAGTCCTGAAGATATTATATTTCTTGCTAAACCAATTTTTCTCTAAATTGCTAGAGAAGAAAAACACCCAAAACTGCTTATTCCATCAAAAGCAGTTTCTATATTGTATTGGCCAAAATGAAATCCGCTAATCCAGGGCACTAAACTTGATCATAAGAGAGAAAGGCTCTTGATAAGTTTTTAACAAATCCTCTGGAGTCACAGTCGGCCATAACTTAACCTGTCAATCTTCCCCACTCAGTAGCTCTCTCTTCCCGGACTGGATGATTGTATTTAGTTACACTGTTTGAGTTACTCTTATCTAAGCACAGAAAGGAAAGAGAACATGACCAACTTTCACAGCATTTAGAATATTGCTAAGTTTAAAAGACTGCTTGAGTGTTTCTCAGAGTGGCATATGGTAAGCTAGTCCACCACACCACTGCAAATTTGACTGGCCCCTGGCTACAACTTCCTCACACCCACTCCTTGGCAGATATTGGAAGTGTAAATGGTGGTCTTTGATTGTGACAGTTCTCCCAGGAATCAGGCTGCCTAGGCTTTCTCCTTATGGCTTAACAAGAGGCATCTTGGGAGGCTTCCCCTCAAATCCCAATCACCATTTTCTTGTCAGAATGGCCCACAACATGATTCCATTTTCCTCTCTCATTTTCCCAGTTAGTAAACTGAAAACACGAGTTTCTTTGTTCTCTGCCTCTTATATGCTTACGGACTAAGTAAGAAACTGGGAAAATACTCTAAAGAACAGGTAAGTTTTTAGTAATATAAATGTGTGTTGGTGAAGATTTAAACTGAGAGAGACACACAGAGAGTGTGGAGAGAGAAAGAAAGAGAGAAATGAAAGCATATGCAGAGGTAAGCTAGTATGGAGGATTTAGATATTTTAATTCTAATTTCAATGCTTTCTCCCCATTTTTAGACTTGGTAAATTATTATGGTTGACTTTGTAGCATCTGCCTTGAATACCTCCAGTCAGCTATTGGTCCCACACACGTTCCTGTAACAAAAGGGAATTAGCTCGACTCTGACTGTTCGTCAAAAAGGCACAGAAAACCTAGCTTAATTCCCCGGGTATCTGTAGCATCATCACAATTATCTAAACTTTTCATCTAAATTTAACATGTGGTCTTTTAAGGCCATTATATCTAGTTCCTTCTCGTTGGCTTCCATAGACTGGCTAGTGCTCTGGTCCCCCACCCTTCCCACTGTTTTAAGTTAGACAGTTATCAACCCAGATGCTTTCATTTTATTTCTGAGCCAGTTTAGTTCTTCTTGACTCAACGAACATCATTTGAAAATATTTATCACTTCTAGTTGGTCTTCTAAAATATCAGAAATACATTTCATCTATCCATTTAAACTCATGAGCATGTTTGTTTGTTTGTTTTGCCAGTCCCAAATCAAGGAGGAGAACTCTTGATTGTCCAAGCTGTTTTGTCCCTTTCCCTTACTGCAGGCATCTTCTGTGCCATGTAAAATACCTGACATGAGCCGAAAGGGAAGAGCATGTCTTTTGGATGAAGGGACTCTTACCACGAAGACTTCACAGCAGATGCAGAGGCCACTGTTCTTTGTAAAGGCGTGGGTTATATCCAAGAGAGCAGGTCTTGTCATGGGTCCCCCTGTTAAGACAATGCACTGGGGTCTGAAAGGAAAGAAGACACGAGAATTGGCCAGCGCAAGAAGCATGTGAGCCCAGAACTCCTCAAAGGGAATAAGAGCTATAGAAAATTTGATAAAGTGGGACACCTCTTCCTTAATTCTGTCTTGGATTTTTTCCACCAGAATTCTTGAATTATCTTGACTCTACATCTTGTCATCTTAGTATTTCCCATTTAATTAATCACAGCAAAAGCAAAAGCATGAAGTAGGGAAAGGGTAGCCTTGGGTTCCCTTGTCTTTCCTCTTTGGGCACTGTGTCACCCCAAATCTCCACACAACCTGTCCCTCTCTCATCGTATTTTCATTTATCTTCCTGGCTGGCCTATGTTGTGAGGCACCACTCAAAATAATATGTAACTGATGAAGATCTACGATTACTACTTCTCCTGAGGGAATTCATTAAATCACAAAGCCTCAGAGTGAATGGTGATAAAAAGCAATGATTATGATACACAAGGACCTGGGGGAATCCGCCTCTGAAGTCACATCCTTCAGGCCTCTCTGTCTCCAGGCATGGAAAACGACACAGCAGTTTGAGAAGCTGTGGCTCTGGGTGGGCAGAGCTCAGAACAGAAGGAAAATGCATTCATTTATATTCTTGGTAACAGTGCGAACTACAGCCAAGAAAGCAGACCTTCTGCTGTTGAGGAATGCATGTTTGGAATGTGCCCACAAAGCTTGAGGCTACTCCGATGTATTGGACTCCTCTAGAAAAAAAAAGCCACTTGTAATGTGGAACATCAGGGGACCACAAAAGCCAACTTTACCTGAAATTTTTCACATGGTCTTCCACTGTGGTTAATTCCAAAGCATTGTCTAAAGCACTCACGTAGGAGAGAGCCTGTGTGGAGGAACCCCAGTTCACATCTGTGGACAAAGTAGGAAATTGGTACCCCTCCAAACGGAACTTTTCTCTGCATGCTTTGAATCATTTTAAAGAAGCCATTCTCTCCTGCAATTTTTCTTGCTCATGCAAGCAGTGATGAGAGTCCAAGGTGGAGAAAAGACAATGTAGTGTTTCCCAGAAAGAGTGTTCTACCCTCCCGCGAGCACCCATGTGAATTCTTAGGAATGAGATTTCCCTCCAGCCAGGGGTCATCATGTAATTCTGCAGCCCCAGAAAGACTGGTTAGCGAGAAAGGCTGTGTGATAACAGCCAGGCAGGAAGAATGTTCGAGGCCTTCACAAATTCTGAAATTCAAAACAAAAGAGGAATCCCTGTATGCAGAAGTAGTGTGCATACAGAAATAGGTTTATATTTTGAGTGGTAGAGCTGACCAGCATGGGGATTTTTACTTGCGGGGGTCATGGAAACAGTCTAGAGTCTTTACTAAGTATCTCACTCTGGCCTGCCAAAAACCAACCTTCAAAAGAAGGCGCTCAAGCGCCCTACACGACTTCAAAAGCGCCAAGTTTAAATATTCCGTGGCCTCTTTACGTTTGTGATAAGAGTTCCTAGAGATGAATGGACAGACCCACCTCAGCTCTTGCTCTGGAGGGCGAGGACTGTTGTTTTTTATTTGAGCATGGAACAGAGTGAGTTGAAGCATTGGTTATGTGCTAGACAAGCATGCCTCATGACATCCATTCATTCATTTTATTATTATTGTGCCCGTATCCAGGTGGGCACACGCATGCATAGCACATCCGTGGGAGGGGGCGGGGTCGGAGGACAAGTTCCAGGAGTGGTTTTCTCCTCCTACTGTAGGCTCTAACGATTGAGCTCAAGTCTCCAAGCTTACGTGGGCAAACATTTCACCCGTGAAACTGAACTGCTGGCCTGACATCCATTGTTTAGGGCTAAAACTTCTATTAGTCAATTCAATATTTATATGTAAAAGAACCAACCCCTAGCCACACCTTACACCATGTACCAAAATCAACTGTAGTAGATAACAGACTTTAATCAATTGCCAAAGAACCAGAAGTTCTAAGTGTTTGTGGCCCTGGGTTGAGGAAAGATATCTCCTAGCTCACACACAAATTGAGGATGATAAAGGATTTTCAAAAAAGGATTAATTAGTTTAGAGAAAAATTAAGAACTTGCATTAATAAAAGTGAACCATCAGGGAAATGAAAATCGAAGCCACAGGCCTGAAAAAATAGAACGTACATATGCAAGAGAAGCCAGAACACTCAAGAAAGCCTCATAGATGAGTTAGAAAACAACTGAAAAAAATAGAAATAAGTTTTAAGTACCTGTTTAACAAGATATATGAATTGCAAGTAGGATTTTCAGTGCTATTAGTCACCGGGAAAATGTGAATTGAACAAAAGTGGCTAAGACTATGCCTCTATTACAAAGACTTTAAAAATCAATTGACAATACTACATGCTGACAAGAGCATGGAGTGACTAAGATACCTTTTTAAACTGATGTTTGGAATGAAAAATAATACTGCTACTCTGGTAGACAATCTGGCAGTAAAAATCACATACACCATGTATAAGCAATCTTACTCCTAGGCATTACTCAACAAAAATGATAAAACAGATCCACTTAAATTATATGTGTATATAGGTAAATATACATATATGCACATATATTGTATACAGAATATATTATATTAAATATATTATATAATACAGTATTACATATATATATGTATGAATATCTATACATATATATATTCCAAATTGAAAACAAACCAAATGTCTATCAACTGTCAATTAACAACAGAAACATATTGTGGTATGGTTCATATATAGAACGCCACTCACCAATATCAAAGGACAAATTGCTTATAAATATGCTACAGAATGGACACATCTAAAAGTTCATGCTAACTCAAAGACTTTCATAAAGACTATATACCTTGATTCTATTTACATGATGTTCTGGAAAAGATAAAGCTTCAAAAAGATAAACATTCAAAAATTAGAAAAGTGGTTGGTAGGGTGCTAAGTTCTTAAAGAGCCTGAATACACAGTGTCTAAGGAGACGCTGAGAGAAATCCCACACCTTTATTGTGATGGTTACAGGACTGTATACGTTTGTCAAAACTTACGACTGTATATCAAAAGGAGTTGGAGTCTTCCCAGCTGTAAATTGTACCTGTTGTTAACAATATATAAAGCGAAACAACAACAACATTTTCTAAAGTAGTTGTTCCTGTCTCTACCTGGCAGGCAGAATAATGTAAGGGACACAGGTGGCCCTGGGCCTCTTGATGCTGAATTCTGGTCCCTGGATGTTTTGAACTGTAGTCCCTTTTCTCCTGGATTCTGAAGGTAACAGCTGAAGTTAAGGCCTCAGTGCCCGCAGTACCTGGATTCTTTTCTATAATAGTTGCTTTGTTTTTTGGTGGGTTGGCTCTCCTTCCAGCACACCGCATGCCCTTTCTTCAGTTCATTCCCGTTCTTCTCCCTGGAACCTCATTCATTGGCCCTGGCATTATCCACCTTCATGTGGCTTGACGTTGTTTCAGAACTTACTTTGTTCACTCCGTAAATATTCACTAAACTCATGCAGAGTAGCTGGCTTGGTGAACACAAGCTACGAACCAAGAAAGAGTTTTGAACAACTCCACGGTTGCTCATGCCTCCCCCATTTTCAGCAAGCTGTTTACCGCTGCTCTTGTGGATACTGTGTTGCATTAAAGTTACCTGCTGGGCTGTGAGTCTGAGAGCTCCTTGAGGACCCAGCTCGTCTCATTAGCATGTTAGAGCACATTAGACGAAGGAGCTAGGAGGGAAGGCTTGGGAGGTTTGGGTTCAGCTTTATCCCATTTAAAAAAATATTATTTTGGCAATTGATCAACTTTTTCAACTCCAACTTCTTCATCTCTCAAACTAGCCTCATATCATCAAATGTGCAGCATCTCTGTTTGGATTAAATGGGCACATGCCATGTATATAGCCTTGTGCTGAGCCACCTTGCACATGCTCCATGTGAACACGTGGAAGCTACATGATAAACGGTCAACGGATGGATAGAGAGAGCCACCAAAGTCCATCCAAGGTGGCCTTTCCCCCTTACCTGGCTTCTTATAGGTCACATAGATATAGAGGAATAACTCGATTACATAGGTGATGACGGCTGCCCACCAGTTGATGACAAACATGACCGCACAGCACAGAATCGCTCCCAAAAGAGAGACCCACATGTTATAAATCCCGTACGCTGGCCTCCATCCTGGGAGAAAAAAAAATAACATAGAAAAAAATTGGCACACACCGGCGCTACTGTATGACTCTGTATTATAGGAGTGCAGATTATGTGTCTTCTTTTGGCATAAAAATGTACACCAAAAGTCCTAGCTCTTAACTGTTTTTCTATGATCTTGGGTCTTTGGTCTACAAGTGGTGTTTGTACCAAAGATGACGCTGTAAAGTGTGGGAAACAGAAAGCACCTGAAAAGCAGATGGCCACAGACCCCTCTGTGCTTCCTGTGTGTCCTGATTGTCCTTCCAAACTACCAAACCTCAAGCATCTAAAATCCACACAATGAAGAATTGAAAGGAAGAGGGTAAGTTGAAAATAGTGGGGTCCTGGCAACAGGTGAGCGGAAGAACGTTCTGTCTTCCAAGAGCTGGTTCTGGCAGTCGACTTTTGCTCCACGTGCAGAACAGAGGAGGAGCCCGCCTTACACTCTTCCCAAGAAGGCATCGCTTGCCCCTTCAGAAGCGATAATCTCACAGAAGAGGAGAAAAATTTCAACCTGTGACCCTTAAACCCAACACATTAACACGTGTAGCATTATATTTTATAAAGCATCTGACACAGTTCCTACACACAGTGCCTTCTAGGTTATATTAGATTTCTGAAGTAAGAGAGACTACAAAACAATTTAGTCAGAATAGGAAACCTGATTTGGAGGACACATTTGGCCAATGGGTTAACGCAGCTTTACATCTGGAGTAGCCGAAACCCAATGGAACTCTGTCTAGAGGAGCAGTTTCCTCAGTGACCACAAGATGGAAACAGCACTCCAAGAACAGTGTTAGGAAAGTTCCCAACTGTCTTTCAGTTCTGCTTTCCTTTCCTTTAAGAGCCAGAGCAAGGAGGTCAGGTGGGTGGGGAGAGGGTGAGGCAGATTTTGAGAATCATTTTTGGGGTTTGTGTTTCTACATGAGTCTTCCTGTATACATTTTTGTTATTTTCTTTCTTTTTTTCTCTCTTTTCTATCACTTCCATTCATACTGGCTTATTTTTTGTTTTTGTTTTGTTTTTCTTTAATAACAAAACATGGCTTGGGATTATAGATTTCTGTTGAAAGACAAACCACACTAACCTAAAAATCCTGGGATTTTTGTTTTGTTTGTTTTGTTTGTAACCCAGAGGCCTTGTATGGGCACAGGCTCCTCAGCCTCCTTTTCTATACTGGGATGCATCTCTGTGTGGATACAAGCTCCCCAGCTTCCTTTGTTGCCAATAAGGCTGGGGTCGTGGCAAATCGTAAAAGAGTATTTACTTAGTATCTTGGAAGAAAGTCCTCACGGTGAAGAACTTTCTGAGAGTTACATGATCCTCAGATGACTTTCTGGAGGGGTCAGAAAGACAGTGGAAACAAAGAAGAGATGAAGGGTGATGAACCAGAGGAAGGCTCTTGAGTGTGGAATTTTAAACCATTTAAGACCACAGCCCAATTGTGCACTGATGGCCCTGGGATGCGCAAAGCAGTGGATCCACATTGCCCGCACTCAGCAGGTAATTATGGGAACTGCTCATCCTTCTCTTCTGCACCATGGGCAGGAAACAAATTGATAGTGAGGAGGTCTCAAATATATACATTTATTCCACTCCTGTGGTCACTTTTACCCTGGAAATAAATAGTGGTGTTTTTCTACTGCTGAAATAAATGTGGTTTCTCTTGCAATGAATAATTTATTGCCACAGGAGAAAATTGACTTTACGGTTGGTCAAAAAGGCCATTGCTCATATGATTCTTTTTCTATTTCGGAAGTCATCCCCCAACTCACCAAAATAAAGTGGATTATGCTGCCTACAAAGATATAAGAAAACATAAAAACACAGACTGAACACTTTTCACAGACTTATTTCATCTTATTGAGACAAACTAACTGTTTGCTTAGGCTTAGTTTTTCATTTTGGCTTACCTGGAGATTTGGCATACGAGGCGTGGAAGCAGGAGAAATTAATAAGTGCATAGGAGGCCAGGAAGAAGTTGGAGATGATGGGTGCAATGACATTTAGATCCGCTGCAAGAGAAGCAGAATGGCGGGTGTGCATCTGTATGGGGAGAGTGCGTGCCGAACAGCTGCTAAGGCCACAAGCTCAACGTTTTTGGGAAATTGCAAACACAGCTAGCATCTCTTAAAGGCTGAGAAGTTAGTGGGTTTTTGTTTGTTTGTTTTGTTTTGTCTTTTGAGGCTGTATGCAAATTTGCAGCCAAGGTTTTCATGGGGTCAGATTCAAGAAAACCTGCCTATCAGAAAACAGACAGTCCAGATACCTGTCTATACCAGAGCCGAACACATAATGAACTCCCCAATAGCAAGGTCAAATGCACCAAATCCTATATTCTTTGTCTGCTGTGTGAACAAGCAAAGGCTCTGCAGGACGGAAAACCATGTGGTTCCCAATAATTTTAAAGGAGATAATTTAATGTATACATTTTTTAAAAGTTGGTTGTGAGGTCATTTACATGCAGAAGAAGGGGACTGGTAAGATAAGGTGTACAAAGTCAAATCTGATCTCCTAGTTAGAGCCCAAGGACTGATGTAGAAGGAGACCTAACTCCCACAAGTTATCTTCTGAGCCAGGCATGAGTGTGATCGTGTTCAGACACACACACATACATCACTTGTTGCACACATGTACCCACACATGTAATAAAACATTTAAATGCAGCAGAGGGCAACAATTTGAAGTGTTACATATTGTATTACAGTATTGGAATCTTTGTATTGTATATATACAAACCATTTCTTATTTGATTTCTTAAAAATCTAACAAAGTTAATAGGAATTATATGTAGGCTCTCTTCAGCTTCATGGACATTGTATAAGGACAAATAAGTTATTTGCTCCTAGAGTTTCACATGCAAATAAGAACCTTTATTTTTGGATTTAAGGGAGAGCAAGGAGTGTGCAGCTGATGGATATGCCTTTTCAAGACCATGTGGCTACTTCTAGATTGCTTGGGAAAGAAAACCGAATTACAGTCCAGCTAAGTGGATCTCAAAAAACTCAGTCCAGGAAGGATTTGAGGAGCTTGTTAAATGCAGATTCCAAATCCTCAGAGAGTCTAACTAGGTAGTCCTGGATTTGGCTTTTCAAAATCTGGACTTTCAGAGACACTCTAGCGATTCCGAGAGGCTAGTGAAGGAGCAACATTTGAAGAAACACTGCTGTACACAATTCTGTTTGCTAGTTTAGAGCTATCAGGAGAGGTCATAGAGTGGACGGGATGGGGAAGCGGGGGTGGGGGGGGGAAGAGAAAGAAAAAGGGGGAGGGGGATGGGGAAGGGGAGAGAGGTATAAGCGGGGAGGGGAGGAAGGGGAGGGAGAAGCAGAGAGGGGAAGGGAGAGGGAGAAAGGGGAGGGCAGAGCGTATCCTGTTGTGGTTAGAACATACTGAGTTGGAGGAAGGGTTCAGCTGTATTTGGCTGGGTGGGCTTTTAGAATTCAGGTTCAAAGAACAGACAAAGGCTAGGTCCTCCCTCACTTCCTCAGAGGCCCTCTTCACATAAGGGTTTCTCACTTGCCTCTTAGATAAACGCTGATGTTCCCAGACGGAGTCTTAAACGTAAACCCACTAATTTCTCAAACTAAGAGCAAAAGCCTGAGTAATAGGAAGGATGTTTGGCTTTCAATAGAACAAGAAAACTACGCACCGATAAGAATGAATGCCATGGCTATCACAAAAGTGAGAAAGTAGCCTCTCAGGGGCTCATTGTTTTTCCCATAGCCCTTTGCGAAGAACTGCAGTCCTTTGAAGATGTTGTCCTTGCACAGAGCCTAATAGGAAAAAAAAGGAGATGTTTGTCATTTATATCTATGCGCAGTCGTTTTCTCGAGGTGATTCAGAAAAGAAGATTTGGGAAAGATTAAGTGAGGCGCGAGTTAACGCTGCGGCTCATCATTCTTTGTATTATCGGAGTCGATCTTGGACTACGTGGCAGACACCCAGCCCTTGAGCCAGATGCAAACATTAACGGTTGCAGAAAATGATGGAAAGTGCTTGCTGGTGGGAACCGCTATTTCAGCTTGTTTTGCACATGTTTTTGTAGCTTTATTACCTGGAATACTTTGGGCGCACTGACGAGGGAGGCCAGAGCCGAAGACAGTGTTGCCGAAAAGATTCCTGCGGTGATGAGGGGGGCGAACCCTGACACCATGCTCATGACCTTGACAAGAGAGAAGGGTTTGGATAAGGCAGCTCACCCAGCGGACAGTTTGAACAGTTAACTACGGATCAGCATAATTTCTTCCCTCTCCACTTCCTGTGATTCTCAAGGTTACAAACTAATGCTCCCTGCCCCCTTCACTCTTGAGTTTGTAATACTTCTCTTTTCAAGATGGCACGGACCTCTTTTCGTTATTTACCAAGCACCAGATACCCACCACAAAATATTTAGAAAACACTGAAAAAACTGAAGAAGGAAAAGGTTTTTAGGATTTTCACAGCACCCCCCCCCCCCGGCTCTCTTGTAGCTCTGCTGGGAGGAAGTTCTACCCCAAAGAATGCAGTACTGAGAGACTGTGAGGAACGGCTTGGCTGTGTTCCATCTTTTTGAAGGCGTTGGCTTTTCTTCTATTCAAGTGTTTCCAAACCTTCGCCTTTCTTGAGCTCTTTAAACATAGCTTTACTTTTTGGACACAATTGAAATATTCATGATTTGCCTCAGAGTAATAATGAAAATGATACCAGCACTGGTCTGACCCCTGGGAAGGGATTTTACACGTTTGGGAGGAGCCTATTTTGGAATAATGACTTCAGCCGAGTTGATAGCTCTGTGTCGGGTGTTAATGAGACAGACACAGACTTCTCAGGCCATTTACTTCTTCCTCCGCTTGTCAGCCACGTAGGACAATTAGCCTGTACTTTCCCATGCTGCTTGGCCCTCATTTCCCTCCAAGTTTCTCAGTCACGGTTTCTCCTTGCCCCGTCTCTTAGATTTGTCTGATCTCAAGCCTGTAACGCACACCAAGTGTTCGCTAGCCTGCACCTCTCCTCTCCGGCTTGGTACCTCCCACAGTTGGCTGGAGGCTATGAAACAACATGAAGCTCCCCTCTGGGTGACGGGACTCACACTGTCCGTTGTCTCCCCACAGCAGCGCCTGTGAAGCGCAAGGATTGCCACCACACAACACCTGCATGGCTTCTGTCTCTCTCACAGTGCCTGCTGCTTGCTTAATTCAGGTCAATCAATAGCTAATCAATTGCAGATCCTGAAGCCTTACTATACTTGAAAATTAAGATGATAGCAATAGTCTATCTATCTATCTATCTATCTATCTATCTATCTATCTATCTATCTATCTATCATATCTATCACCTATCTATCTACCATCTACCTATCTACTTACCTTCCTATCTATCTTTGTCTATCTTTTCCAAGTTCATACCTGAAAATTGTTCATCAGCCCATACTGACACGGCTCATGTTGACATCTTGAGAAGTCATAGCCCAGCCCACAGGCTGCAGACCCATTGCAATTCATCCCAGAAATGATGGTGTCATTCATGTTCCCGGTGGCGTCTCGGACCACACAGGCCGCTGAGAAAACAATGTTTGCCTGTCATTTTTTTTTTTTTAACTGTTGCTTCTTTTCAGTGCTAGGGACAGAGCCAAGGGCCCTGTGCTTGTGAGGCAAACTCCGCAGTGCTGAGCTAAACCCCCGAGCCCCATGCCATGCCATGTCGTCACCTTGTTATCCCTCGTCAGGGTCCTGTTCTCTTAGGGTTTCATTCTGAAAACATGCTTAGTTGGCATCGAGTCTGAACATATGTGTTCTAAGCCTGTGCACACAGTCAGTTCTTTGGTGACACTCCCAACCTCTGAGTCCTGTGAATAGTCTTTTTTTAAAAAATAATTTATTCTCTCATGTATTACACCCCAACGGCCGTTTCCCCTCCCTGTTCTCCTTTCAGTTCCTCCTTCCCTGTCCTCCCTTCACCTTCCTCCTCCCCATCCACTCATTCTCTGCTTTCTTTCAGGCCTCCCAGGGCAGGCCTCCCAGGGACATCAACCAAACAGAATATATCAAGTTGCGATAAGACTAAGCACCTCCCTTACACCGAATGCCTCGGTGAGGCAACCCAGCGGGAGGGCAGAGGTCCCCAAAGCAGGCGAAAGCGTCAGAAACAGCGCCCCCACCCATTCCCACTGTTAGGACTCCCACAAAAACACCAAGCTTTACCAAGCACAACACACACACACACGCAGAGGGCTTAGGCCAGACGCAGGCAGAGCACCCTGGTTTTTACAATCCCCTGCTTGCTGGCTCCCTTAGGCTATCTTGTAGGATGCTTGTGCAGAGAACGTTTCTTATTTTCTCGTCTCTTAAAGTGTGCGGTGCTTTGGCATAACGTGTACGCAGCTCCTAGCCAACTCAGTTCTACTGACCACGTGTTTATTAATAATTCTCTTTACCTGAGAGGCAATCAAGGGAAGAGATCCAATAACTAAGAGAATTCGGCCTTGTTTGCAACTAATTATTTGCACAAGTGAAACAGTTATAATTCTACTTTAGATGTAATTTAAAAAAAACTTTTTTTTTTTTTGTTTTTGTTCTTTGTTCCGAGACAGTGTTTCTCTGTGTAAGCTCTGGCTGCCCTGGAAATTGCTCTGTAGTCCAGGCTAGCCTGGAACTCACAGAGATCTGCCTGCCTCTGCTGGGATTAAAGGTATGGGCCACCACCATACTGCTAAAAATCTTTCTTTGAGATTATAATTTAATTATGTCATTCCCCCTTTTCTTCCCCACTTCCAAACCCTCTCCCATACCCACTTTCCTTGCTCTTTCAAATTCACTGCCTGTTTTTTCTTTAATTGCTGTTACATATGTGTGTGTGTATACATGTGTATTTCTAAACACACAAATACAATGTGCCTTGTCTGTATACTGTTAGTCCGGGCTGACCATTTGGTATTGGGTCACCAGTTAGTGTGCTCTTCTCTGGGGAAGACTTTTTCTCCTGCTCTCAGGATTCCTGTAGTTCTTCCTGTAGGGTTGAGGTCTTGTGAAATTTCCCAACCCCCCATTCATGTTAGCATGTCTAATGGAGTCGTCCTTGTTCATGTAGTTTAATTGCTTTAATAATAAAGATAGTATTTCCTGGTAAGATGGTTGAATAGAGCCTGACTATGTGAGCACAGTGAAAAAGACATTATACACAATATTAGGCTTCATCCCAAGCAGAAATATAGAAAACTTTTGGAAATCCATGACAGGAGGAAAGAAAAAAAAATTGAACCACCATGGTGGGAGGAAAGAAAAATAATTGAGCCAAGGTGCATTGCTGCACAGAACAGTAGGCCTAGCGGAGCTGCAACTGTGCAGTAAGTTCTCTGGGTAAAATGGGACTTGAAGCCTCTTCCAAAAGATAAGCTAGATGAGGATCAAGCAGATTTTTTGAGAGACAGTGATTTCTTCAGCTCAGGAGGCAGCAGCAGTAAGAGAAACACTGTTTTGTTAATATGATTCGGATTCACTGCTTTAGAGGCCAAGAACGCAGAAATTGTGGAGGAATGTCTTGTGTGGATGTAGCAGTTGTCAATAAAGAGCTGATTGGCCAATCAGCTGGGCAGAAGGCTAAGATGGGAAGGCGGAACTTCCTGATGGGGGAACAAGAAAAGCTGGGAGGGGAGAAAGGCGTTTTCACCCGAACACTGGGAGGAAGCCAGATGTGTTTATGGACGCCCGGAGGATAGTTGGCCACGTGGCTGAGGAAGGCAAGACGGCGACGAACACATGGCTGTAGTAACAGACTGACAGAGCAGAAGCCATCCTGGGAGCCATCAGATTGGCAAGTGATTGGCCTTCATGTGGGTTTCGAAGCTACTAGGATTAGAGTAGCTCAGAATCTGCCCAGCATAGTGTTTACAGCTTAAAAATAAATCTTAGTCTCTCTGTGCCAGTCATTGGGGAACTAGCTGGTTAAAGAAAACTGCTGTTATTTAATACAGAGATAATTTTTTTTTCTTTCTACCCAGACGCTCTAGGGGTGCATGAAAAACCAGCAGCTGCACCCTCAAGCAGGTGATTAGTACTCAGGAGGCCTTGACAGTAACAGGTCACTCTCCTGGTAGAACAGGCACAGGAGGTCTATGCTGGGAGTCTTCGGAAAGGGAGAGAACCAGCTTACCGAAGAACACAGAGTACCCAGCAGAGGCCCCTGATGCCCTGAGAAGCAAAACGGCTGCTGTGGAGTGAACTCTGGACCCGGCACTTGCCCAGGATAGACCCGGAGAGATGAGAACCTATAATGCAACTGACTCCCCCCCCCCCCGCCCCCATGCTTGTAACTAGCAGTCTTTACTTCTGAAGACCCAGACAGAAGCCATTTTAACAGCATTTTCCCCCACTGTGGGGTTCCTGTTTTTCTTTTCTGCGTATTTAGCGGTATCTTCACTGTATTATGTCTTTTTAATATTTTTTAACATTTATATTTATTTTCTTCATAGATTCATCTTATTTTTTTTTAATCCCCACTTTGGGATTACATTTTTGTTCTTCTTTTTCCCTGTTCACTTATCTATATTCTATAGTATCTTAAATTTGCTTTATTGGCATTTTTCTTTCTAAAAAAAAGATGATTTTCAGTTATGTATCTGTGTTTGTCTATGCAGAGGTATGCACTTATGAGTGGAGATGCTCACACAGGCCATAGGCATTGAATCTCCTTGAGTCAGAGATACAGGTTGTGGGCCACCCAATATGGGTGCTGGGAGCCGAATCTGGGTCCTCTGTGAGAGCAGCACTTGCTCTTAGCACCTACCTAGCCATCTCTCCAGCCCAGGTTTTTTTTTTTTTCTCTTAATACGCCTATGTTTTATTTTTATTTTCTTTCTTTATTTTGTTTTTTAAGTTTTTTTTTCACAGTAAGGAAGTATTTTTCCTTTAAAATGTTTTTTTTTCTTTTTTGCTGTCTTCTCCACTCCTTTTTCTTTTAAACATTTCACCTCCCTTTTTCTATTTGTCATCTTTCTCAGCCTCCTTCCTGTATCTCATTTATTTCTCATTTTATAGCACATTGTGAAGTAATGTGATTTTCAGTTCGTGGTCACTGGTGATGTGTTAGTGGCTATAACTGACTTTAAATGAATATCTGTGTCTCACAGAAATGATGTTATTGTGGGTACAGAGGTTTGTTCCCTGCTTCTTGATTGGTAGTGAGGATTGAGACTGTAAGAGTAAGAGTCTAAATAAGAAAGAACTCTCCCTAAAAATCAAAAACAAAAAAAAAACCCAAGAGATACACAAATCACAACTGAGAAACACAAGAAAGTTCAAAAACCCAGCAGCATGGTTCTTCTAAGAGATTGTAACTCAGCAAAAGGTAAACCCCAAAATACTGAGATTTGCAAAATGCCAGATGATTATTTCAGTGTTCTTGTAAAAATGATCAATAATCTAAAAGAAGATGCAAACTATCAGACAAATTTGATCTATGCCATAGAGAGGAATGTCAGCAAACAAACAAACAATAAATAAATAAACACAGCAAAGTCGAGGACTTGATCAACAAAACTCAGCGAGGAAACTGGGGTTTTAAAAAGCAAAATAAAAAACCCCAGAAGCATTGAAATGGAAAACCCAGTGAATGAAATAGAAAGCACAGCAGTACTGGCCACCAAGAGACCTTGCAAGCAGAGATGGAACATGGTGTTCAGATGAAGGAACAGGAAACAACAGTGGCAAACAAGTATGGCCACATCTAAGGACTCTGAGATATGAACAGGACAGTAAAGCTCAGAACTCACAGCACAGAAGAAAATGGTCAACACTAAAAGCATAAAAAAAATCCACCAAATTATAACAGAAATTCTCTAAATTCAGAGGAAGACACAGAGATTCCAGAACCAGAAACACTTAACTCCAAATAGATGCAACGAGAGAAGAATCTCCATGACATTAAGATGTCAAAAATAGAGAGCAAAGGGACTGTTTTCAAAGCTGTAAAGGGGAAAATGCCAACTCATCTACAAAGGCAGAAGCAACAGAATAACATCAGACGTCTCACAGGCCACCCTCAAAGCCAAAGAAACTTGGAATGAGACGTTCCAAGCCCCCAGAGCAAATAACTGTTGGACAAAACTGGTGGAGAAATAAGAGCACCTCACCACCAGCACAGACTAAGACAGTGATGTTCGTCAGACCCACTGCAGAAGACGCTTAAAAGAGCATACATCATGCATAGGAAGGAGAAGGGGGTCATGTAATTCTAGTATAATATCAAAAAATATCAACTTAGAAAAAGAAAACAAAGCACAGCATATGTTGCTGGGGATGTGAGGAAAGATGAAATCTTAGTCACCATTTGGTAGAAATGTAAACCATGCAGCCCCAATGGAAACCAGCATGAACATTCCTTAAGCTGAAAATAGATTTAATGTAAGACCCAGATATACTCTTGGATCTATACCCAAAGGGGTCTAGGTACCACAGAGATATATGTACATCCATACTTATAACTGTATTGTCTGCAATAGTCAGGGCATGGAAGTAGTTTACGTGTCTGTCAGCATATGCATGGGTGAAAAAAAAGTGCCGTATCTACACAAAAGAATGTTATGCTATCAGGAAGGAAAACGAGATCATGGCAGCGGCAGGGAAACAGACACATTGGAAAATCATCATGTTAAGTGAAACAAACCGGTCTCAGACAAATACTGCATGCTTTCTTTCAGACGCGGAGCCTACGTTTAAAATTATACATGAGTGTGTATGCTATGCATGTTTTTAGGTCGTGTAACCAGAATGGAGATGATGAGAGAAGAGAAAGTGGTATTAACAGAGGTGGGGAACGCAGAAGCAGGAGCTGACAGGGCAGGAAGGAGGAAGGAGAGGGCGTGGGAAAGAGCAGTAGAGAGCAGCTCAGAACCAAGTGTACTGACAAATATTTACGTGGATGCTGCAATGGCATCCATCCCTTTGTACGTGAGCTGAAGAAAATAAGTAATAAGGCGATGTTTGGGATAAAATATTAATGTTCCCTAAGTAACCATTAATATTAATGAGGAGGCAATCTTCTGTTTTGTTATTTTCACACATTTGAATACTTCCATTATTTCATATTATAAATATTGTCTGATGAACGTCCTTATGCATTAACTTTTTCTTCTAAATTTTAGAATATTTCTCCAGGGTAAATTCCTAGAAACAGAATTCTGAGCATTTAAAACACTTTTAAAGAGTACTTATTTGTTTCTATGTGTATATATGCTTTGCCTGCATGTATTTATGCACCATGTATGTGTCTGGTCCCTGCAGTAGTCAGAAGAAAACACTGGATTCCCTGGAAATGGAGTCACTAATATTTGGGAGTCACCATGTAGGTGACCAAATTCTGGAAACAGAATTTGGGTCCTTCTCAAATGTCCTTAAGAAGATAAAATTATGTTATTTGCCAGGAAATGGGTAGAACTAGAAATCATCATGCTAAGCAAAATAAGCCAGACTGGGAAAGATAAAGATTGCATGGACTCTGTAGCTATCCATCACATATGCTCACCTGAATCCACATTTGGCAGACAACCTCAGGTGGCTTCAGTGTCTTGCTAACGTTTATGTCCTACTGCATCGAATCAGGAAATATTTTCCTTTGTAACTCAGCTGGGGTTGCCACAGTTCAGTGAACCACCTTGGCTGGTTCCTCATACAAGAAGCAGCAAGCTAGGCAGCAGTCTTAAATTTAAAATATACAGACTCTCCCAATTTTTCTTATAGTAAGCAGAGTACTACTGGAGTTTAACCTTTGATCAAATGGCCACCAGGCTTCCACAGTTATCCAACCTTGGTCCACATTCCTCACTGTGCACTGAAGAGGGTTTCTACTTTGCGTGTTGGAAGACACATGTCCTTCCTGCCCTCTACGGTGTAAGCGTGTAGTGGCCCTGAGCAGGAAGGTATGGCTTCAGGCAGCAGGTAGAACCAAAGCAGCTGTGAGCAGCGGGAGAAGACACATATGCCTGTTCTTTGCTCACTGAGAAGCATGGGGCTGGCTTTCCCACCGCTAACAGCTGGGGCTCTTCTGATTTTCTGGCAGTTGGTATCAGCGACACTTCCAAGTTGGAGATGAAATATTGTTGTGAATTCCTCATCTTTCAGAATTTTCCTTTGCCAGGTTAGGGTTTGGGTTTTGTTTGATTTTTTTTTTTTATTAATTTGTTCTTCCCTGGTTCTCACTTAGCTCACAGAGCAAGAGAGCCGAGTGTTAGAAGTGACAGCTTTCTCAGCAGTACAGTCATCAGGGGTAGCAAGGAGGGCGCTGATCTGAAGATGCCAGCGTTGCATTTTAATTACATCAACTCCCTCCCACCCCCAAAAGCTACAAACCATTAAGTACTAAGAAAGGAAATAAAGTTGATGCCTTAAAAGAACAACACACACACACAAGCTTTTTACTTACTTACGTGCCACTGAGAGCCCAGAACCACTGGGCTCCCTGCAATTCTGACATCAGAGGCGGTCCACTCACCTACGCAAATAGCAACTCCTATGTAGGCAACAGTAGTGATGAAAATGGCCAGCATGGTTCCTTTAGGGATGGCATCCTGAGGGTCCTGTGAGAAAATTTGCAGATGAGAAAACAAACCGAACAGTAAACGAGTGCTAGGAGGTATTTCTGTATTTTCAACATGTTGCACGGGTTTAAAGGCAGGGTTTAAAGAAACAGTCTAACAGGTGGCAAAGTGAACGGCCTTTGATAGGAGTGTTGGTGGTTCTCAGCCTTTCTAATGTCGTGACCCTGTAATACAGTTTGATACACCACAACCTCATGTTGTGGCGACCCTAAGCATAAAAGTATTTCATTGCTACTTCATAAGTGTAATTTTGCTATTTCTATGAATTATAATGTAAATATCTGATATGCAACCCCCAAAGGGGTGTGACCCACAGGTTGAGAACCTCTGGCTTAGCATGCATAATGGAATATAAAACTTGGTGCTGTATATAAACTCACAGAGCTCACAACAGTCTGCATCAGGTAAGATCCTAGAACTGAACAGGAAAGTGAACACATTCCCATCCCTAAATCAGAAGCAATCTCCAATTGATAGCCACTTGCAAATGAGAAACTAGTTTTCTCCAAGGGAGTCTCACTGGGAATCAAACCATTCCCTGGGCACAGCCAACAAAAAACAATCTCAATGGCATCTTTGGAGGGTCTTTCTCTTGTAATGGTAGGTCAGGTTTGTTTGTTTGTTTTTGCCTTACACGTCCTTTGCATACATATTATGGCTTCCAGTTTTATATTTTATAGGATTCTGTATGTGTGAACATGTATGGCTCTGTGTCTGTATGTGCTTCCTGGTTTTTATTTTGGCCCTTTTTTTCTCTTTTTAAAAATTTTTTATTAATTACACTTTATTCATTTTGTATCCCCTCTGTAGCTCCCTCCCCCCTCCCCTCCCAATCCCTCCTTTCCTTCCCCTTCTCCATGTATGCCCCTCCCTAAGTCCACTGATAGGGAAGGTCTTCTTTTCCTTCCTTCTGATCCTAGTCTATTAGGTCTCATCAGGAGTGGCTGCATTGTCTTCCTCTGTGGTCTGGTAAGGCTGCTCCCCCCTCAGGGGGAGGTGATCAAAGAGCAGGCCAATCAGTTCATGTCAGAGACAGTCCCTGTTCCCATTACTATGGAACCCACTTGGACACTGAACTGCCATGGGCTACATCTGTGCAGGGGTTCTAGGTTATCTCCATGCATGGTACTTGGTTGGAGTATCAGTCTCAGGAAAGACCCCTGTGCCCAGATTTTTTGGTTCTGTTGCTCTCCTTGTGGAACTCCTGTCCTCTCCAGATCTTACTATTTCCCACTTCTTTCTTAAGATTCTCTGTATTCTGCCCAAAAGTTGGCCATAAGTCTCAGCATCTGCTTTGATAGTCTGCAGGGCAGAGCCTTTCAGAGGTTCTCTGTTTGGCCCTTTTCTTATTTGGTTTTGTCCTATATTTTTGGTTTTATCTTATCTTATTTTATTATTAGCCCTTAGTGCCTGTTTATTTTCTGGGGAGAGACAGAAAGCAAGTGGATCTGGATGGGAGTGGAGGTGGAAAGGAATTGGAAGGAGTAGGAGAGGGGAAACTAGCCAGAATATATTATATGAAAAAAAAACTATTTTCAGTAAAGAAGAGAAAAGTAGTTTATTTTTAATAAATCTAAATATTTAAAAGAAAACAGTACTGAACTGAAGAGAACACACCCCTCTAAAGAGAGATGTTATAGAAATCCGACAGACCTCCCTTCCCTTGTTATTTGTATGTAGATGCATCAGACACACAAACATAGCTGGCATATTGACAATATCTGGGCATATGTGTGTTTTATACTTAGCTTACGCTTGTCTTACTTACAAAAGCAAACCAAAAACCAACCATCCAAACAAAGCCTTTCTGGCTGAGCAAAAAAGATCATTTACTAAATTCTCCAGTCTCTCAAAGTTCTTCATTTCTACAAGTAAGCTCAGTAAAGAGGTAAGGTCAAACGCATGCCAGAAAATGAGCTTTTCTCTTGCTTATAAATATATACATACATTGACCTGTGTCCACATGATACTTAAATTAACCACGTTATACCTGCTAAATTATATCAAACCAACTTCCAAGCAGCATGTTGGATTATATTTAATTCCATTTAAGAATTTGTTAAATGTATTTCAATGCATACTTTTCATATACAGGCAGGTTACCTGGTATTCAGAAGGAGTCAGTAAATCCTCAGCAGAGAAAAATACAATTCCAGTAGGCAATAATCTGCCTGCTGGAGGACAGAAGTCTCGGTAACACAGATAAGCAATCAATTCTGGCAAATGAAATTTGAGCATTTAAAAAAAAAACTTAAATATGATGGTCAATTTGATCAAGAAGATCACCCAAGCAGAATGCAGGCACAACCTGACCACTAGAAGCAAACCTGCTCTACGTGGGTCTAGTCAGCTCTATGCAGCCACCCATTTGCTCTCATCTGTATGCTTTACTTCTTCTGGGAACATATCCACATAAGGGTTCGTAGATCTCCAGCCTCTTCCTTCTATACTGTTGTCTCCAGAGCCAATGAGCAGTTCTGTGCAATGTAACAGTGAAGGAGAGGAGGGCAGGGCGGCTCTAATGGGCCCTCCTTAATCTCCTGGTTCACGTGGTGGTTTTCATTGTCCCTTATTGCTTAAGAATTTATGGAGGAGGTCTGGAGAGATGGCTCAGCAGTTAAGAGCACTGGCTGCTCTTCCAGAGGTCCTGAGTTCAGTTCCCGGCAACTACATGGCGGCTGACAACCATCTCTAACGTGATCTGATGCTCTCTTCTGACATGTGGATGGACATGCAGATAGAGTACTCCTTCATAAAATAAGTAAACCTTAAAAAGTAATTTATCGAAAGCAGGGAGGTAGCTCAGTAAAATGTTTTCTGTATAAGCTTGATGGTCTGAGTTTAATTCCTAAAATCCATGTTTAAAAAAAAGAAAGTAGGTATAGGGGCACACTTACAATCCTGGCACTGGGGAGCTGAGGCAGGTGGATGCCTGAAGCTTACTAGCCAGCCAGTCCAGCCTAGTTGGTGACTCTCAGATTCTAGTTCCCTAAAACAAAGCCAATGTCCTGAGGAAGGACACCTCATACTGGCCTCTGCCCTTCACAAGTGTGATGTGTGTGTCCCCAACACATGAACACAAGCAGCCCCCCTCCCCCAAACTTCATGGGATCTGGGTGAAGCCATAACTGACTACTGGAGTATAACTGGATCGGAGATGGGAAGGTGGAAGGCAGCCTTGTAACCCGACATGAAGATAGACCTTTCCCTTGCAGCCGCCTACTACACGCTCTAAAGCTGCTGCATCCACTTGCACATGAGGGTCAGCCTGACTGTAAGGTACTAACAGTCGAAAATACAAAGCCGGGAATTTGACATTCTTAGTTTCCACCCACCTCCAGAATTAATCCCAATCTAAACTGCTTCTCCCTCCCATCATTGAGTGTGACCCCCCCACCCCTGTCCCCAAGCCAGGACAGAATACAAGTAACCAGTCAGGTTTCTCCTTTTTGAGTCTAACAATCATATCCTAATTTTGCATCTCAGAAATAGTCCCCAAGTCTTCTCCTAGGTTCAGATTTGCAGAACAGCTCTTGTGGTATTGCTGTGGCTCACAGAATGCTCAGGATGGACCTCTGCACATCTGTTATGCTGTTTCTTGTCCCTCTTCTCTGCAGTGGGAGGCACCATCTTGAGAAGGGTTCTGAGGCTGGGAGCAGAGTGTGCATCTGCACCTCCCTATATTGTATAAGCAATATTTCCTAAATCGGACTGACTCTATTATTATTATTATTATTATTATTGGATATCACCCTCAGAGAGAAATAAAATCTAGAGATACAGAAGTTTCCTTGTGATTTTCCAGAATCTTTCACCTTTGGTAGCTTAACATGTTTGGGTACTCTGGCTTTCAACTATGCTCTGACTTCTCAGATAATTTTTCTTTTCACTTTCCTGGGCCTGTGGACTGTTGGTTTCTCCACCTACTAAATAGGTGCTGTCTCTCCTTCTCTCTCTGTCTTTTTACCTCTCTTTCTCCCCTCTCCCTCCCTCCCTCCCATTTTCCCACCAGCTCTTTCTCCACTGATGATGTGAATGCCCTTCCTGGAGCTCCAGACCCTCTGCTCCCCTGTGTTGTGCTGTTCTACTCCTGTGTTAAGCTCGTTAGCTCCTCTTCCTCATATATTATGCCATGAAATCAATATGGTGAAACCAGTGTTAAAAGAACAGAATTGAATAAAACTTGTAAGGGCTTATAGTAAAGGCCACTCTTCATTGCTTCTAACTCTAACAAAAGCAGGGCTTTTTACCTCTGTCTCCTGCATGGCCTTAATTCAGGCATTACGTAAGATGAATTGACTAAGCACCTTGTTTTTAAGGAGTCTAAAGAAAGCACAAAATTTTCCAATTTAAAAACCTGCCTGTAGCTTCTGGAAGCCTGAAACAGTGTATTCTAATGCTTTACTAGTTAGGGAGAAAACAGGAGTTCCTAACTCAACTTCATTACATGAGGAGAGGAGCTGAAACATTTTGAACAAGTTTTTGACTTCTGGATCTTTGGCATGACCCTTTTTTCTGTCATTGTCTCTGCTCAGGAATTCACCATGGAGGTGTGGTCACTAGTATAACGAATGTAAATGCCTTCATCCGTTCACTCCATCAATATCTACTCAGGATGGTGCTATCTCTGGAGATACACAAAGAATGAACCCAAAGGCCCAGCGCCCACTTCCATGGAGGTCGATGCTGCTTCATGAGCAACTCCGCAGCTGCTGTTTTTTGAGGGAAGCGCGCGAGGCCCCCCAGACTTCTCAGGCTCTCCCTGCTCACACCAGGCTCTGCTTGCTCCCTCTGCCCACGGCTGACTGCCTTGTTTTTCACTCCTAGTCAACTTCTGGCCTTTGCTTCCCAAGTTCCTCCTGGAGGAAACCAACCCTGACCAACCCCACAACTATGTGTTCAGTATCTTTATTTCACAACCCCATAGGTCCATGCGTGTTTTTCATTGAATAGACATATCCTGATGACTCTTGCAAATACTCGTCTTCTGAAGTTGATTATGAATATGCTGAGGTAAGATTTGTGCCTTTTGTGTGTGTTTGAGGTAAACCAGTGTCCTTTTCATGAAAGAGGCTCATATTGTCCTCTAGCCCTGCTCTTTGTAATATTGGAACCCCTCTGACTTTATCAGAATGCTTGGTTACTCTGTTTCAGAATGTGTTTTGTAGGGTCCTTTGAAGCTAGGTAAGGATGTAAGTCAGATGAATAGAGTGTCAGCAGAAGTGATTCATTCAAGTTGTGCTTTAAAAGTCCAGTTCTCAGGAGGTAGAATGTAAACTGGGAAGTGATTAATCATTCCAGGACCTTGAAGATAGGGATGAACTCCAAGGTAGAGGTGACACCAGGACCAGGGGGCTGTCTCAGCCCTTGAGGACCTTTTGAAGTTGGATTTCTTTGCTGGGTTATGAGCTCCAACATGTATGTGCTAGAAACACAAAGTCTGATCTTGTTTTGACCATTGCTAGTGAGTGGTCCTCTATGAAATCACTGTTGTAGCGAATACGATGATCTCCATAGCACTCCATGGAGAACGCTGTGAACTGCAGACTAAGTAAGTGACCATGTGGCGGCTCATTGCTGGTTTTGCTTTCTTTCTCCTTGAATGTCTTGTATTCTTATTCATCGGGATTTTAAAAGGAAAGGTGTGATTCTCATAGCAACTCACTGAAATCTGCTTGTTTTATTGGAAAATGACATACTGTGAATACACTTTGTTTTTGGATGTCACTGAACACAGCCCTGTTTTAGAGCCCAGATTTAGAATTAAAGGAAAGTGAGTAAGAAAGAGCTTATAAATTACCAAGAAATCATTCAGAAACCTTGAGTCTTGAGTCTCTGGAACTTCTGTTATATTCTTAGTCATATTTAGTTACAACTTCTCATGCTGTTTTTAACTATACTTTCACCACCAGGGCTACAAAACAGAGAAAACTACATACCTCCAGGTCTCCAGAGATGTTGGCACCAGCAAGAATTCCAGTAGCAGCTGGGAAAAAGATGGCAAAGACCGAGAAGAAGCCTTCACCCTTTGTGAAGCTTGGTCCAAAGTTTTCTGCAAATATGGACGCTGAAAAGCAAGCAAGAGGAATATTATCATGTTGGGTTTTGCCACACGGTAGAAGCTTGTGCCCTTGACTTCTGTACCTTTAAATGAAAACAGAGCCTTAGAATCGAAGCTGAGTGAACTTGTAACTGTTGTTCACTCTTCCCCGAGCATCAAGGTGTCTATCATTTAGGTGCACATTTAGGTCTTAGACCTCTAGACAGAGCTTTGAAATAGTCATTAGGAACCAAGCTTGCTTGTCTTCTTAAATTCAGAAGAAATGGAAAGAAGGATAAGAACTTCTTGCAGAAGGAAAAATTGGTCTCCTCTAATAGAGTCTCAGAGGCCATACAAACCACGTTAATGAGAGCCCCATGCTGAGTGGCAGCTGTTCAACACAAAACAAACTCTGGTATTTTTGAAGACTTTTTGTCTCTTCTTGCTTTCTTTTAACTTTTTTTTTTTTGGTCTTGCTGTTCTTTTGCTTGAATATTAGGGGCTTCCAATTTTGTGTTTTATATTTTTTGTTTGTTGGTTGGTTTTGTTCGTTTTTTGAGATAGGCTTTCTCTGGGTAGACATGGCTATTTTGGAATTCACTCTGTACATAGGCTGAATTCGAACTCAGAGATCCACCTGCCTCTGAATCCTAAATACTGGGATTAAAGGCATATGCTGCTACTGCCCTGCTGGGTTTTCTTATTGTGTGACTGTTTTTTGCTGGTTTTGTTTGTTTTTGTTTTTAAATCATTTGTTTGTTTACCTGTGTTCTAAAGAGAGAGAAAAAGAAAGGGCTAGGAGTTGGGTGGGTGAGGAGATGGGGCAGATTGGAGAGGAGGAGTTGTGGAAGGGAAAACTGATCAGAATACACTGTATGAAAATAAATAAATAAATAAATAGATGAATAAATAAATAAATAAATAAACAAATAAATAAATATTACCAAGAAAAAAAAATTCTTGCAGGAGCATGTTAGCACACTCACAAATGTACCACACATGTTCACATATCCCCTCATAGCCACATTCTCACATGTAAGCACCTTTAAACTATGTACCTTCCTAGGCCTTTGAGAAACTGCAGAGACCAGTGAGCAGTAGGCTGCACTACAGACTTGCTCCTAGTTTGCTGCTTCTCTGCTCTTCCATTCAGAGTTCAGAGCTAAGGTCCTCGTGCCAATAAGAATATGACTATGGTGAGTCCCTAACAACACTGTAGGCTGCCATCAAATCACTCAGATGAAAAGGAAGCAATCTAGAGAAAAGACAGAAAGGAAGAGGAAGAGGAGGAACCGGCCAACGATGGGAATCTGGGATGAGGAGGAGAGCAAGTTGAAAACATCAGAAGATATAAAGTAGGGGGAAAGGAAGAAAAGAAAGGACAGTGAAACCGAAGTGAGTAAAATAACCACTGCAGAGAAATGCAAAAGAATGACATGGTTTTTAAATATGGCGAGGGAGTCACAGGGACTGGCAACTGAATACGTAGTGAAGGAAATGGTCCATATTTTTAAAACCTCATCTGTGTATTCTCGAATAAGCTAGGGTAGAAAGTAAGAAAGCAGGAGAAGCAGAATAGGAGAGAAGAGTCAAATTTGCATGCTGTGGTGTTATCACAAGGAGATATACAAGTAATTTACCTATAACCCAGTTTTTTAGGTATGTGTTTTTGTAATGTTACAAAGTTTCCTAAGAAGACAAGACTTGATTGGACATTAGTGCTCTGCACAGCTGATAATTTTTCCCTACTCCAGGTTCTTTTTCCCTATATGTAGTTTCTACTTCTAATTATCTAACCATCTAGTGAAAACCCAGTATTCAAAGATTTACAGGAGACTTTTACATTTTCAACTGAAAAAAACTGACTTCTCAAAATTGCTTTTAAATTTTAAGTACTTCACATGTTTACTTCTTAAAGTTTCCTCAGGAAGTTGTCATTAATTTAGTGAGAAAATCCGAGAACCAAACAGGATGTGTATAACCTGTCCAGCTGATAATCAAGAGTTGAGACCCAACCACAGGTCTCCTGAATCGGTTCTAGGCCCTTCCCAGACCATATTTGGATTCTGGTGGCTGGGGATGGGGTAGGAAAGGTAACAATGGAGAGAACACTACAGACAGATTTATTGAGAAGTGACTGGTTGGTCACACTCACCTTGGTAGTTGAAGAAGCCTCTGGATCTCTTCTCATTATTGGATGGAATGACAGTTCCAATGAAGAAGTTTGCAATGGCAATGAGAAGAATGACGAGGAGAATCACTTGAGCCTGCGACACCACAGGGAAGGGGCCAACTTAGAAGTGACAATAAGATAAGCAATTCAAGTCTGGACATTCTCATTACCCTCCTTGCTGCTCAGGGCTTTAGACCAGGATGAGACCGGGGTCTCTGGTATTCAGTACTGCTGGTCTGGACAATGGCTGTACATGAAAAGCATCAGTCTTGCTGGCTTGTGTCACTACAAGGGCAGCAAGCAAGATGAAACGTGGCAGTCTTGACCAGATGTGCTGCTCAGTGTTATGATGCCCGCCTCACCTGTACTTACCCCTTTTGAGGGACCACAGCTGTTTTCTTTGTGACTATGGCATTCCTTTCATGGCTGTGATTAACTCAGGACTTGGCCAGCACTTGTCACAGTGTTATTCAGAGATGCTTACCTTTGCTTCCCACTCCATCCCAGCTACTGAGATTCCTAGAAGAATGACCACAGTGATGGAACCGATGATCCGGATATCACTGGCTGGATCCACCATCATGGAGTCACTCTCCTGGAGGTGGGGGGAGGAGGGAAATACTCAAATGATTAGAAATAGCTCTTTGCAGTCAGCCTTTAAAAAAATAACACTCAACAAGAAGAAAAGATGCTGTGCACAAACACCTGGGGCCTTATAGGATAATAAGAGAGTGAAATATTCATAAGTTCCAGAAGGCAAAAAAAAAAAAGTCCAATTTTATTTATCTGTGATGTAGGCCTTTGATAGGCAAAACTAGGGGCTAGAGATGTTAGAAATTCCTTCCAGTCACAGCTTTGGGACCGATTGCAGCACTAACTAAAAGGATGTATGTCCTCACTTTTCGTGTTGTGTTTCAGTAAGGGGGCTAGTTACTTTTATGTGCCAAGGGGAATTTTAGAAGAATAAAGTCGTGTGGTTTGCAATGTGAATACTGGAAAATAAGTGATGTTCAACTTAAAAACAGAACACAAACACAGTAATGCATCCCTTGAAGAGAGCATACCTTAAGAAATGCACAATCTGCTCATTTGCTCACGTAATTTCCACACAGAGGTACTTCTATCAGCAGAACTCAGTTAGACCTCTTATTAGCAGGAGAAGGTGAGGAAGAGGGGGAGTTACCACACTCCACGGGCTCACAAAGCTTGTTCCCAGAGCACCGGGACGAGACACCTAGCTGAGAAGGGGCCTCCTTTCATACAGTGAACTGTTCTCACGTTTGAACTTTCCTCATCTTTGGAAACCTTGTGGGCAACAGCGGTGTGGCTGCAGGAAATAATGCCCGCTGTCTACCTGAGGCTTCGGATTTCATGTACTCCCCATATACATTTTTGTTTTGTTTTGAGTCTGATCTGCACTGAACTCCTGTGAAATGCTTATCAGCTCCTCTTTCTGCTTTAGAAACTAAGTCTCAGATGTATAGGAAAGTTATTTAAAGCCTCCAAGATGGTCGAATGAGAGCTGAACTCAAAGCTCGGTATGCCTGGGGCTCCCCGCCCTGATACCGAACTTTCCCTTCTTTATCTTGACATAAAACTATCCCCTCGGGCCCTGTACGAGAAAGTTGAGTTATTTTGTTTGTGGGCCTAAGGAAGAACGTTAGTTACCTTAAGAAGGTCCACCACAGTCTCCGCGAACCCCACCACATACATAGCAACGGCCACTGCGTTAGCAAACGCAAAAATCAAGCCTATTGACCCACCGAACTCGGGCCCCAGGCTCCGGGAAATCAGGTAGTAGGCGCCACCTGCAAAGAGAGCAGTGTGTGTCACCGGAGGAGGATTCCAAGATCTTCACTCCCCATGGCTAAATTCCAACTGTTAAACATTCCAACAAGAACATTACGGCTTTCTAGAAATTTTATAAGTTCTGTGTCATCACAGTGACTGCTTATAGTTAGCCCTGCCTTGCATTCTGTACAGCCTGCAAACTGCATGACAATCAAACTCAATCTATTGAAACTTCCAAGTTACAATTCTAATTTAAATTTATAAATAATAGCAGTAAGCTTTACCCAAATGCTTACTGTAACAAGTACAATTTTAGATTCAAAATTTCCAGGAACTGACAGACCAGGGAAGAAAACAAAACGACAACTTGTTTTATTCTGGTGTTGAGGCACAAGTCTATGATCCCAGCTCTTGGGAGGTGGAGTCAGGGGGTAAGTCTGGCAACGTGTGTTTTCTGGTTTTTGCCTAATGAATCTTGAATTCTCATAGTAAGAATTACAAATGGAAAGGAAAAAAGGGGGAGGGTTGGGAACCAGTGTTTTCTCTTGAACACTAGAGAGCAGCTTTGTCTACGGCCAAGCATTTCTGTGACATGAAGACTGAGCGGAAGCAGCTCAAGTAACTGATGCTAAGGCTGGATGAGGGCACGCCATAATGACTTCTGAGCCGGAGCTAGTCATGGGGTCTGCAGAGTCAACAAGGGACAAGCGAACTCAGAACCAAACTACCTTCTACAGAGGAGGAACTGTGCTTACTCTGGATGCAAGTTTTCAGAATGGGTTACCTGGCAGAGCAAACGTGCGAGTTTAAAGTTAGCTTTGCTCAAAGAATTGGCTGGACAGTTACATGGGCATACCAGTCAAAACAAGAGACACCTGGCTCAATGGTTAGGAGCACTTGCTGCTCTTGCAGAGGACCCAGGTTCGAGTCTCAGCACCTGAGTGGTGGCTCATAGCTATATTTTATGCCTATTGCAGTGCATTTGACACTTTCTTCAGACTGCCTTGGCCGCCAGACTTACGCATGGTGCCCCCAGATAGGTGCAGAAAAAAAGACTCATTCACAGAAAACAAATCTTCAAAAGAGCAATTAATAAAAGCAAGTTGAGAGAGAAGGTGTGTTGTGGGTAGGATGATGTTTTAGAAGACCCTGAGGTGTTTGTGTGTGTGTTAGGGGAGGGTCAGGGATGGTACTCATGCCTACAATCAAGGAATTGGGATCATCATGGATTCAAGGCCAATCTGGCTCTGCAGAGTAACATATTATCTCAAAACACCAAAACCAAGCTAAAGAGATGGCTCAGTGGTTGAGTGTATTGTTTTTACAGAGGATCTGAAGTCAAGATTTGACCTGAGGTCGAGTTGCTCACAACCACCCACACTTCTACTTCATCCTCTGGCCTCTTCTAGCACCTGCACTGATTTGGACATACCTACATACGGACACACACACACACACACACACACACAAAATGAAAGACAAAAACAAATCTTAAGAAAAAATAAATCTCATGGAGCCTGGTGGTACATGCCTGTAATCCCAGCAGTCAAGGAGGTAGAGGCAGGTGTATCTCTGTGAGTTTGAGGCCAGCCTGTTCTACAAAGCAAGTCCAGAACAGCCAAGGCCACACAGAGAAACCCTGTCTCAACAAAACAAAACAAAACAAAACAAAACAAAACAACCCTGAAAAATAAAAATAAATTAAAAAAAATCAGTGGAGTCCCAATGAACAGGATGAGGGCAATTAGAACAGTGACAAACTTAATTACTTTGTTTTCTACTCAGGCCTGACTGCTCCTGGAAACCTGGTAGTCATTCTTTCTTTTATTTATTTAAAAACAATTTTTTGATGATATTTCTCAATAGAAGCAGGGTGTTTGGGGAGAACCTGAAGGATGGGTACAGGGGTGTTGGCTGTGTGGGGCTCACCACCATGAGATGGGGTGTTTGGGTGCACCCGGGCTGGGGGTTGGAGGGCGCAGGAGGGAACCGGTACAGCTCACCCCAGTACTGAGAGCTCAGTGGGACTTATCACAGGAAAGGCTCAACGGAGCCTTTCCTCCAGATCGCTTCATTTTTAACTGAGAGGAATTTTTATCTCATCATTTAACTATCACTTTGTTTTGTTTCAAGTCTCGGGGGCCAGTTAGCCCCACAAAATCTTCACCTTTAGCTATTAAACACCTCTAGACAAGGCTACGCAAACCACAAGTAACCCTGTTGGCTTACCTCCTCGCACCACTCCGTTTGTGCAAATAGCAGACATAGAAATACCTGTGAGTGCTGTCACTACCACGCTCAGGCCAATGATGATGACTCCCAGACCTGCAAAACCCCCAACAAAGTTGTTTGGCTCCAGTAGGTAGACCTCACCCTTCCTTCACCAAGCAGTGGTCGAAGAAGGTCAGTCTCCCTGAAGGAACCTGAAATGCTCTAAGGAGTCCCGTTCAGCCACTGGGCAGGAGGCACCTGAAATGCACTGGACTTTAGGACGGCAGACACACCGATGAGTCGTGTCCCTGAGAAACACCAGCAGGCAGTGTACCGACTGAAAATAAGAGCTTTCCCCAAGGACTCCGCACATCTGGAGCAGGACCTGTAAGGTGCCCGGATTCCGTTAGCCGTGACCTGGGTGGACTTGACTACACTCACCTCGCTGCTGCTCTCTGCATTCGGCTCGCCCACACTTCCTCGTGCCCATCAGTAACCAAGTATATAGAAAACATATGCCTACCCGTGGTGTGGGACGTGGATATTAGAAATCTTAGAGATTTTACCTCCACGAACAAACCCGTTTGTTGCTATTGCAGAAGTTGACAACCCAGTGATAGAGGTTACCATGGTGGAAAGAAGAATTATAAGAACTCCAAGACCTGTTAGCAATGAAAGACAGAGATATTACACTTCACTCTTCTTCCTTGGGCTCCCCTATTCCTACAAGTTCTGCTGCCTTTAATTTAACTTTTCAGGTCCATGCCTTCGGTCCCAGTGGAGTCTCTTCGTACAAAGAGTACAAAGAGTAGCGTTGCTATGCCTCATATAAAGGTCAAGTCCAAGAAGCGCCCATTATGATGAAGGATGGCATCCAAGAGTCAACACAGTCCAACCTGCAGCCCTGGAAAGGAAAAGCTGACTTTCATAGGTGTCCTGGGAGAGAAGCTACCCTGGCTGTGAAAGGGGAAACATGACATTTGACCTTCTCTCTTGCTTGAGAGGAACCTGAATGAGAAAGTTGGGGATTTGACAAAGGTTAAATCCTTCTTCATTTTTCTTGCGCCCCTTTGCCTGGGGGGAGAAAAGGAACCGACTTGCATTACCTTTGAAAACACCCAGAAAGGTCAGTGGTGAGCTATGGGAGCCTGTGTCGCCTTTACCTTACACGTGATGGTCTGGCTCACAATTTTATTACCTCCTCTGACATATCCATTTGTGGCGATAGCAGAGGTGGATAAACCAGTGATGGCTGTCACCGTCACGGCTAAGCCGATGATAATCACACCGAGACCTCAGTTGAGAGAGGAAAAATAAGTGCGATTAAATGGTGGAACAGCTTATTGGGTCATTTACATAAAAACAAACGCAACTACGTGGTCACTGATTTTGACCTAGGTGGTCATTTGAATTTGACAAGCTGGCCACGGAATCACCATTCACGTACTAAGGGATTCAAGATCTGGAATGTGCAGAGCTGTGTTACCCTGAAGGGAACAATTCCAGTTGGTCAAAATGGGGCATGAGACTGTGAAGTTCTACACAGCCTCCAGCCGTTAGTATAAATAAAGGGTATACTAGCTTCCCAGGTAAATGTCTTCATTAGCAAATTGTTCATTAGCTGGATAGGTAAGCCAACAACCAAAATTAGCTACATTGACTAATTTGCTGTGTGACCTCAGAATTTCCCTATTTTCTGGCACCCAAATGGCAGTTAAATTAGAAAGAGTGGATGTGTGAGGTTGGTGTCACAGTCCATGGAGGGCTGTACTCATTGGTGGTACTCTGCAAACCCACAGCACTCGTGAATGCTAGTGTTCATGAAAAGCCAGCCACATATCCAGCTGTGTGGTTGGCAGTGTGAGAACTGCAAGGCACAAATAGAATGGAATGAGAAAAGCCGCCCTTGATGGTGTTATGGCTCAGAAGGGCAGCGATTATGGAGAGAAGCTGATAAAGGCCAACATTCAAAAGGAAGGCATACACATTTTTAGTTTCAAGAAACAAGCAGCAGTTGTGTCTGTGTGTGTGTGTGTGTGTGTGTGTGTGTCTTTTAGGCAGGCATAGAAGGTGCTAGAACATATCATCATTGTGGTACAAGTTTTTTTTTTTAAGCTACACGGTGAACATAAGCAGAGCAGGCACAAGGAAATCTCTTAGCTTTCCTAGTGGGCATATACTCAGGCCACCACTGTCTAGAAAGAAGATGCTCAGCCACAGAGACACGGGCAGACCCTTGTCTGCCTGCAGAAGATTCTGCAGGAATCCAGTCCTGTTTTCCTAGCAGATTTCTCTATTGATTTTCCTTCCCACAGTTGCCCACCCTAGAAACTCAAATCCCCTTCTCTTTCTCTTTGTCTAGTCGCTTCTCTGCAGTTTTGTTGTTCTGCTGCTAAGATGGTATACAGATGTTATGGCCACTCATTTGAATCGCCACCTGCCACTGAGTCCTCCTCATGTTAGTAAACATTAATAAACACGCTCTCTTGTTAACCTTCCACCTGACCATCTAATGCATGAGGCTACAGGTAATGAACCTAAGATGAACAGAAGAAAACGTGTCCCCACCTACCCCCATAAAAAACCGCCTCCAAAGAATCTGATACAGAATCCAGGGAGAAGGTTGTGGGGAGCTCGGCACCTCCACTCAGTGTTTAGCTCTGTGCTGTTTTCTCTCACACGTAAAGCAGCCATTCCTACTTTACCACCCCTGCTATAGACCCTTGGAAAGGAGGTTGTAAGAAAGAGCAGTACTAAAGTTTTGTGTTACAAGGACACGGGGGA
>CM053748.1:10959551-10977334 GCA_028658305.1 Pachyuromys duprasi
CGCCTCCAAAGAATCTGATACAGAATCCAGGGAGAAGGTTGTGGGGAGCTCGGCACCTCCACTCAGTGTTTAGCTCTGTGCTGTTTTCTCTCACACGTAAAGCAGCCATTCCTACTTTACCACCCCTGCTATAGACCCTTGGAAAGGAGGTTGTAAGAAAGAGCAGTACTAAAGTTTTGTGTTACAAGGACACGGGGGAAGGAGGGCGACTTCTCTTCTCCTGTGTGGCCTCAGGCACTGGTGCCACGGAAGGTAATTTATTCCCAGCCTCTACACATTAGTTTGCTTTTAGGATGTCTGGGAGTGAATGTTTGATACTCTAGACGTTGCACAGGCCCACATGTTCGCATTGTGCGGCGTTCTTCCCACTCTAACTTCATTTTGTTCCTGCTCCTTGTCTCCGGAGCAATTCCTGCCTCAGCCTATCGGGCTGTGAACATTTCTCTAAACTAAACACCACTTTCTTTTTTAAAACAAGGAGAAGCTTGCTTCTTTCTTACAGTCGAGCCAACAAACAAACAGAAAATCCTAGGGTGGGAGGCAGCTGAGAGAGCATTCATTCAGTTTGTTGATTCCTCAAAATGTGACCCTTGCGTGACCTGCTGCAGGAAGTGCTGGGGATGCATCTTTAAAAGGCCCGAGTTTGCTAGGTTCAGAGCTTTGAAAGTGAACCGCTGGCTTCTGCAGCCTATCTTCTGCTGTTAGATAATTCTTGCTCCTCCTGCAGATGAGGAGTTCAGCATTAGCCCACTCAACTAGTATCTGCCTATTCAGCTAGATTTTTCTTTAGTTTTTAAAAGCTATGTCTTAAAATAATTGATTAGGGGAGAATTAACTCATTTTCTTATGTTTTAGCTGCAAAGTAAAACTTAGAGTGTAAGTGACTAGCTTCGGGTCACATCCACTTTTCACATCCACCTTCCCTGCCTAATGGTTAAGTTAACTGGAAATGATATTGCCCCAGCAAGGTGTCTGTGTGTCTGTGTGTATCACAGGAGCCGCTTCATCAAATGCTACCATAGATTGAGTCTTAAAGAGTAGGAAACAAAATAAGAAGTCCTTCCCGAGAAGGGCTATCCAGACTCTTCTTGAACTCAAAGAGGCTGACGTTGGGAAAGTACCAGATGGAGATTTCAAAAGTGTTGACAAAAATGATCCAGGACCTGAAGGAGGATTTCAATTCAGTTAAGCCTAGAAAGGAACATCTACCACCCTGAGGAAGGAAGTCAGCCAAATGCATGGGAAAAACAGCGATACCCGAAACCCAAATGGGACCAAACCGTGACTTTCACTCACTTACTTCAGGTTTATAACAATGTAAGTTTGTAAGATGCTTCTACTACTCACTAAATTGGGTTCTGAGCCTTACAAGAGCATGAGAAGAAAACAACTCCAACAATGCCCATTGACGGGAAACTCAATGCACGTCATTGGGTTAGAGTGAGCTCTGTTGACTTCTCCGCCTGATCCAGCTACACAAGCGGAACAATTTTGTTTGGATACGCTTATGGCTAAAAGCGAAGCAAATTGCTTAGCAGCAGGGGGATCCTTGATACCTTTGTAATAAACGTGAAACTGGGTTGACTGTGACGAGCAGAGTAAGATCTGATTAACGTTCAGACTGTTGCCCAAAACATATGGGTGTTAAATATGTACATTAGAAAGAATTACTCTTGCCTTTGGCTGTCTGTGCTTGCACCTCCACACAAAGAACTGCGTCTTGATGATCTCAATAAGTTACTAAACTGCCCTTAAAAACCTAATTTCGCATGAAGCCCTGGAGCCAAGCCTTGGCAATATTAAGCTGCAGATTTTCCATGGAATGGCATATACTTAGTTTGGACCCTGCGGCTGTAGGCATTCATTTGCTACGCATCATCAAACCGGCAAGCAGCCTGTCTGTCAGGAACATAGCAGCTGCTGAACAAGAAACATGGAAAAACACCCGATGGGGCTGGCTCAGTGCTCTGTGCGAGAGGGGAGCTCTCCTGCACCAGTCAGCTGGTGGTTAGCTATGCGTTGAAGGAGGTGGGTAACACCAGCTACCTTTCACACACAAATTGAGATGTCTCCCTGAGCAGCCTAGGAAGGCCCCGCTCAGCTTCTGTGTCCTCCACGTCAATACTCACTGAGTCTCCCCTCAAAACTCAATCCATCCTGTTTTCAGGTGTATAGAACAGCAAGCACACTGTTGATTTTTTATCATAGTAAGTTGGGAACTTTGGCAAAACTTAAATAAGTTTACAAGTAAATTTTACATTCTTAATAAAAAAAAACCACTATGTGCGACTTGGATATTTTAAGTGAGATGTAGTTGAAAAGCATTAACTCATCACTCCTGGAATAATACCATTTTTTCAAAAATTGTTTACCTCCATTGTAAGTAAACATTTACAATGACTAGAGTCATTTCAGCTTTCATTTTAACCTTATAGTTGAGCATATCTTATGAGCATTTGCTTTTTACTGCTGGCATCTGACAATAATACAGTTAGGTTTTTGTAAAATGTTCAATAATGCAGACTTTTATTAATCAGGTCACATGTATATTTACATATACATTCTACCAGTTTCTCACAAGTTGTTTTTACTTAGTGAAGTTTTGCCAGTCTTCGTAAGTGGGACAGCCTGAGGCAAATAAAATGTAAATGTCAACATATCCTGAAGTGTGGCCGTGATTATTTGAAATGAATATGCTTTACCCACCCATATGTTTGAAACTCTATAGAAAGGTAGAAATATTCAACTGAACATTCACCTGCTGGGCAAACTGGAAAATTCCAGTCTCGTAGGTGTTAGTGCCCCCTCTTTCCTCCCTGACATTGTCAGAGGAAAAAAAAATGTGCTTAAGGGTAAGTGACTTCTGTGACCTTCATCTTCTGCAGCATTGAAGGCGAAGCAAGTTGGTTATTAAGCTTGCTATTTACATAAACGTTTCTTAAGAGGGAAGAAAATTGCTCACCAATTCCAGCTTCTCCAACAATCCAGGAGAGGCGAATGAAAAGCATGACTCCCCAGATGTTCAGCATGCATCTTACCTGTGGACGAAAGTGAGGATGGAAAGTGATGCTGGGCCCAGCCCAACTAACCCTGCAACTCTAGTGTCCAGAGCTGGCTGGGGAATCCCACTGGATTACCTAGGGGATGGCTCTTATGTGTAAACATGGAAGTTTTCTCACCAGCACACCTTTCACCCATCCGAACTTCACAACACCGGTTGTGTCTTCTTCCTTGTTCTCGGCTTGTTCATCTCCGGGCATCCCATCACCATTGGCAACCCTGTCCGCTGAACCAGGGGCCACAGTCACATTCTGCACATAGACAAAAGCAAAACAGGGTAGTGGATCAACATATTGCTTCTTAAAACTTTCAAAGCCAAATCAAAGCCATGGCCATAAAACTCTAGAAAAGAAATATTTCAGTAACTTCAGCAAATAAGGTTGTTATTGTATCTAACCCTGGGAGCTAACAGGCTACCCTGGTGAGTCATTTCCAGCCATGGCTAAGGCTGTAGGATGGTAGACAGAATCTGGACCGTCCTGCTACTAACAGCATAAAAGCGCTCAGATTTAAATGAGCTTAAAATGCAAAAAGAAAAAATACCGAGACTGTAGATTCAAGAGAGAAAGGTTGCTATGAAAAAGAAAGATCTTCAGGTGAAATACCTTAGGTTTAGATATAGATAACCAAAATTTAAAACTCTTATAGGAAATCGCATTACTGCTATTTTAAAGGCAAATTCACGATAGCAGTCCTGGTCCCTCACTTTGTGGAAGGGGCTGGAATCACAATGGGTTTTAGATTGTGCTTTACTCAGTGGAGTCTGTCCAAAATATTACCATTTAAACCTATAGTCTGTATAAAGTATCAAGAAGGTTCTATGTAAGTATTTTTCATGCGACATTTTTAAAATACAGTGTGCATTTTCCATTGACAGCACATCTTGGCTTAGACTAGCCTCCTTTCCAGTGGTCAGTAGCCAGGAGTCATGTATGGGATAGGTCAACACAGGCTCAGAAAGCATAGCCAATTTCTGGTGGAAGCATTAGGTGCTTTCACACATCAAGTAAAATGTTTTGTTTTGTTTTATTTTTAAATAAATTCTAGACACATAGTAACTAAGCGTCACCTGCAGATTTTACTTTCATTTGTGTGTGCTGTGTGTAAGGTGTCTGTGTTTCTGATACGTGTGAATGAGTTATATGACGAATAAATTTGTGTTATGTATGATGTGTGTATATGTGTATGCATTTGTGTGTATGAGTGCAGGTGTACGTATGATGTGTGCCTTTGTGTTGGATATGACTTGTGCTCATATGTGCATGTGTTTGTGTGTTGGATGCAGACAAGAATTTGTTGAGTCACGTGTGCAAACGCCAGAGGATGACCTTGGGTTGTTGGTCCTTGCCCTCTGCCTTCATCGAAATGGGGTTTGTTTGTTTGTTTTGTTCAATGATGTGCATTGCAGGCTGGGGGCCCCAGAGCTCCTGGAGAAGCAGCCTCCTGTTTCAGGTGTGCTAATATGAATGAAGGATTGTTTGGTTACAGAACTCATTTCTTCAGCTTAGCTGGAGATTCTAGGTTTACAATTACCCATACTGTAGTTAACTACTCTTCCTGTGACTGGGGTCCCACGAGAAAGCCTTAGTTACTTGCCTTTTTGGATGTGATTTTGGAAATAAAACCTATGCTTTCTGGTTAAACCTGCTGAGGGTTTGGTCTAGGAGATTGCTGGGCTCTCTAATGACCTCCAGTGGTGACTCTGACCCTTACATTTGGAGAATGAGAGCATTAATAACTGAAAAAGCAAGCTGGAAAGTAGGATAGAGAAAAAATTGCATATTCAAAATTTTCCGTTAAATGAAGTTTTTGTTTTTGTTTCTTGATGGATACCATTTCTGATCACAGTTTCACAGTTCTTCAGTTTATCACCTGGACTTCAGAACATGATACAAAGAGAACGCTCTAGGAGTACAGGGCAGAGAAACCTCCACACGTGGAAGTCGGTACAGCAATCATTTTCTAAATTATTCAAAAGCAGGGTCAATGTAGAGCCGACAACTCTCTTTTCATAGCTATATGGAACTTGCTAGTGTTTTGAAGTTTTAAGTGTGTTTATATCAAAGGCTGGGGAGCAGTGACCTCAAATTTTTTGCTACTGTGTTTCCTTTTGTGACTTATGTTTAAACAGTAAATTTACAAGACCGCATGCCATTTTCTTGTCTCAATGTAATATGGAGGAGCAGAAAGTTTCTGTGCCTAAGAAACTAGAGGTGGAATCTAATTTTGTCATGAAGTGAATCCAGGGCATGTCCTCCCGCAAGCTACTTTTGCTTTCTTAGGAAGTAGAAATGAGAACACATCCAAGATGTATATTAAAAAAAAAAAAAACACCTTACCTGGAAGTAGTTTAAGGAAAAAAAATCACCTTTTATGTGGTAAAGCAAATCTTGGTTTCACTCTTGGATAAATGCTTCCTTTGTGCACCAGAACAATAGCAAAATCAGTGTCTTGTGCAAATGTTGAACATGATTTGAGTGGGGGTTTGTGGGGATCTGAAGGCTGCTAAGCTCACTGTGGGATTCACAGACATCTGGATGCTGCCAATGTCTCACAGATGGAAAGTTTTGTGATCACATTCTTCCTATAGCTCTTCCTTCCTTCCTTCTTTCTTTCTATCTTTCTTTCTTTCCAATATGAATTAATTTGCTTTCTTGCATTCCATGTCCATAAATGATGACCCTTAATCTTTCATCAATGCATTTTTAATTCTATGGAATGGTTATTCTTTCACCAAGATTTCTATTTGTGTATTATGAATTCAGTGAAGAGAAAATAAAGGGCATGTAAAGAGAAAGGTAGACTATTTGACAGAAGATTTCCCTCTTCCAATACTAAAAAAATTTAATGCAGCTTCAATCACGTGCAATCTAAGGGGAAGTGAAAACCGAATTCCTTTTATGAAGTAAAATTGCAAGATTAATCCTTATCAGATGCCAAGGAATCTATGTGCCTCCTTTGATGTGGAGAGATCACCAAGGACTATTGTATGTTGAAAAGAGCAGAGCACAAAGCAATGCAGATACTTTAGTCTTATTTTATCTGTTCAAAACATGATAAGCCATCTCAAACAGCTTTCATGTGCTGTGTCAAAGCCAGCTACACTACCCTCATTTAGATAGCATACTGAAAACCTGCTGCTTCCAAGTTTGCTCCCTCAATGTAAAGATCTTCATAAGCCAGAGCTTTAAAACCTAGAAATAAGCTACCCTTCTTGTTACAATGTTGGTTCCTTCCACTCAGTTCCAATCCTTTTCCTTAGCGGTGCTGGGGACTGAGCCTATAATTTTATATGTTCTGGGAAAGTGCACGGTTACTAAGCCTTTCCAGTTGCTTGCTTTGTTTTGTTTGAAATTTGAGCCTTACTTCTGAGACAAGGTCTTCAAGTGTCACCCTAGATGATCTGTGTCTTACTCGGTGGTAACGCAGTCAGGCCATGGCTTCCAAATTCTCTAACATCATTTTACTTATTAGGACAACCCTTGTCATATAATCATCTGACTTGGAAATCACGTCCAGGAATAACTGGGATTGCTGGTCTGAACTATCAGGTCCTGCTTCCAGTTTCCTCTTAATGAGGGCTAAGGCATTATTTTTCTTTGTTGTAAACTGTGGGGGTGGATGAATGAGCATTAAAAATTTTTATAGTATTTTAAACCAAGCTTTACAAGTTATGTGTAGTGTACGGGGCTTGCCTGGATAGAATTTCCTGTCTTTTTTTTTCTGGGCATTTTGTGTAATTTTTACTTCTTCAGACGATGGGAAGCTCCTTGTGATATTTACCTTCTGCTTCTATTCCTTCTAGAACTTGGGATCCCCTCTTGTCAGTACACTTTTTTTCCCCTTTCTTCTATTAGCCTGTTTCCCCTTCATTTGGAGAAAGAAACTGACAAGCACTTTGAAACTTCAAATTACCTCCCTTAAAAAAAAAAATCTCCATGAGAGCTGCTACTGTGCCTTACTAGCCATGATGCTGTATTTTCTCTTGATTAGGGAACCAGATATCTCAGACAAAGTCTAACATAAGCAGATTGCCACTGATACAGCACCCTGGACAGAGGAGGAGGTTTGTGGGGTGAGGGTATGAGAGAGCAGAGTGGGAACATGGGGTCTTCCTCTGGATGTACTAGTATTAAGTTGGCCCCCAGGCAGCTCAGAGAGTAAATTTTGAAGCTGTTTTTCCTCTGGAAAGAAGGTGAGAAGAAACTAAAGAGCCTGGGCCTTTACAGAATCATTCCGGGGAGAACCTATCCTGGGCAGGGTTGGGGGTGATGGGAGATGGGTTAATTCTGCTCTCTCATAGTTTTTCTCTGTAACCCTGGCTGCACAAGAACTCGCTGGGTAGACCAGGATGTCCTCAAACTCGGAGATCCTCCAGCCTCTGCCTCCGGAGTGCTGGGATTAAAGGTCTGAGCCACCACACCCGGCTGGTTTAACTGTTAAGAACCAGAATGAACACGCGAATGGTTATGAAATAAACTGCACATTCTTTGCCCCCCCCCCAAAAGCTTGACTCTGAGTAAGCAAACATTTGAATAGGAAATCTTCAGTTCTATTCCCAGAGAGTAACCATGTTGCACAAAGTGAGGTTCAGGGCTGGGAAGGTGGCTCAGTGAGTAGAGAGTTTGAATCTCCTGCACTCAGAAATAGTCTGGCATGGTGCTGTCAGCTCTAGAGCAGGCTGGCTCGTTAGACTACCTGAATCATCAAGGTCTGGGTTCCAGTGAGAGAGCATAAGGTGGGGAGCGTGAGGGACATGCCCAACGTCAACCTCCGCATAGGCCCGCACAGACACGTGCAAGCACATGCAAACAGGCACACATACACAGCATCACACACAGAAGCGTACAGGTAACACCGATATTCATTACAAACCGACAGAAAGGCAGGGCGATAGTCTGTCAACATATCTCGGAGGAAGTCTAAACTTCTAAACAATGAGGTATGGATGGAGAGTCTTTCAGAGACTTTGAAACCGTTGTGCATTCTTTAAACAGGAAGTTTGGCCACTTCTGCGCTTCTGGGCATCATGAAGCCAGGAGCTGCAGGCAAATGTGTGAAGAGGGGGAACAGTAGGGGCGAATCTTTCGCATTCCTGATCTTTCTTTAAGGAGTATTAAAAGTAGTCATAGCTCGGCCTCAGCTTCCAGGGCAGCTGAGTCTTAGGGCCACACAGCGGCTGGACCACTGGCGGGCTCCCACAGTATGAGCTACGAAAGCACAGTGGTTTGTTTAAGGCTTGCTGGGGAGTTTTTAACAGTAAAGTGGAAGCAGTTTAAGACTGAGCGCAGCACGGCCCCGCTGAGCGGGACTTGAGTAACCTAACAGCAAACACTGTAGGATACATTGCCTAACTTCGCTAATTCCCTGACTTCCTGAGTTCAGTCTGCACCTGTCTCCCAAGTCAGCAAACATTTGCAAAGCGCCTGTACAGTTTCGGTTTCTTGGAAACTAGAAGATGGATGGCGTGGGGCAGCCCTCCTCGTTAGACATGCGCCACGTTCCTACCCCAGGGAATGGCGTGGAAGGATGTTTACCACGTCCTTCGAGCTTACCTTGGCCAGCTGCTCGTGGATCTCCAGCAGACTGGGCCGGTTGACCTTGGGCCCACTCACGCTGCCTGTGTTGCGGTAGTACTCAATCTTGGGGACGGCATCCATGGTGTTGTGGCCAAAGGTTTGCAGGTAGTATGTGTTGGTGTGAGTGTCGTAGGCGTGAAAAGTGGTGTCTGTTTTAGCCGGCTCTCCATTCTGGAGGAAATTGTCATAGCACTCCTGGTTCCCAGGCCTAAAGCTGATTCTCAGTCTGTTTTGGGCTTCGTCCCCGAAAGAGGTCTCTTCGTAAAGCGGGGGGTGTGCGCTGTCGCCCACGGCTGCGCTGCTGCCATGGCCCTCGTTTACGACGTGGACCTGAAAACGGCTGGTGCTACCGGAAGGGGTGTTTACTGACATCTTCCAAAATCTATTTAGGAGCTACCTATTTTATAGTTGCTATAGTTTTAATCTCTCTCTCTCTCAATATAAAACAGACAATAATATGGTTACAATATGGAACGCTTGGCTTTGGTTCTAGATGACTCGGTAATTAGATTCCTGGTGTATTGTTGGCGAGTTGTTTCCCATGCAATCTTCAGAATGGCCTTCAAAGCTGTTATTAAGAAAGAAAACTGTATTTGTTCCAGGCAATGCAAATATATTTAAGAGAGGTTTGAGAAATAGTTTTCTTTCATGAGGCATACACTTTGTTTCACTAAAGTTGCCTGTCCCAGAACCCCTTGCCACCTGAGCAACGAAATAACCAGGGGCTGTTTTCTGCACACAGAAATTCCAGTGAAGTCATCAACATGTGACTGACTGCTTGTCATGTTTGCCTGGAAGTCACTGGACTTCTAGAGAGCACGTTAGTAACTGATGACAGCAAGAGGGTTCACAGAGAGTCTAAAGGCTGAGATTGTGAAGTGTTTTGTGTGGCTAGCATTATACACTGTCTAATACATGAAATGCAAAACTTGAAAACTTTGAAAAGTGTGTTTTGCTAGTCACAAAAATCCACATATCACTAATGATAAATTTGTCCCAGAAAAACTTTAACCTGTATAACAATAAAAAAGTTACATTTTAACATGTGAAATTAAAAATAAAAGAGAAGTCTGTCAAGATGATGGTCTGTGAATTTTAAGAATTTTTAGTAGCCTATGAAACATTTCATTTGCTCACATATTTGTGCTTTTCCATTAATGCTATTATGGAAACCTTTAAAAAAATGAGTGTTTTGGAGAGATAGCTCCCAGTAAAGGCTAATGTTCTACTGGCTCCTTTAAATGAAATGTTTTGTGAAATCAAGAGACCACCCGATACTTTTCACAATTCTATGGTATGTGCCAACCTTAAATACTGTCTTTGAAGTAATTTTTTGTAGATACCTTAACATATGATGTTTTTTTTCAAAGAAAACTAGAAAATAAGAACAACACAAACAAAAACTTGATGTAAGGCATTTCTTTGAACTAAAACACACACACACACACACCCATAATTTAAACTCTGAAATAATCTTTTCCTGCTGAAATCACCAGTGGAGCCCAGGACTCTTAACATTTTAGAACATTTAACATCCCACAGTCCCAGAAATCTTCAGTCCAGTCCTCAATCACAGTATGAAGTGAGGTTTTTGCCTGGCCCAGACACTTACCTTTCCATCCAGGAGCCTTCTCCTGAGGAAGTGTAACTCCGTTAGCATCACACAGGCATATATGGAGCCTTAGCTTTCAGGCCACAGCCTTAGGCTTCCGTTCATTGGTTAAAAACTTTCTTGTTAAGAGATGACTTTTCAGTCATTGGCTTGGAATAGTGGGAGAAGCCCTGCTAGTCATTAGCCCTGGGGAACCGTAAGTACCACATCAACTAGTAACTAGTAGTAAATCATTAATCCTTTTAGACAGTAAACAAAATAAAGTTTCTTTAATTCACAGATTGCTCAACAGCAAAGCCTTCAAAAATATTGCTTCAGTTGTTTGGGAGTAGATAAATTTAGTTCCACAGCTTGCCTTTCTGTCTCTGTCTCTCTCTCTGTAATAGGAATTGGACCCAGTGCCTTGCATGTTCTAAGTAAGTACTCTACCACTGAGCCCCCCATCCCCACCCTATTTCTAAATATTTTACTTTGAGACAGAATCTTGCTATTTGCCTAGGCTAGCCCTGAGCTCACTCTGTACTCTGGGCAGTCTTGAACTTGCCATCCTCCTGACCTCAGCCTCCCAATTAGCTGGAAGTAGGCCTGTGGTACCAGGCATAGCTCATCATCTTATTTTTGATGAGACCCAGTGACCTCATATTACTCAGCATAGGAACCAAAGTATCAAGAGATGGTCTCAATATTTTGTAGCTAGGAAATGTCACCTGAAATCATTTTACCTTACTTGTTTTGCCTCTTTTCTGTGTAGGAAGTAAGCAGACTGAGTATGGAATCAGTGAGGTTTTGAAAAGATTTCTGTCTAGTAAGAAAATCACTTTGAGGTGTTCAAACTGGGGATGCTTCCCAGTGGCACCACTAAACGGCTTTTCTGTCTCCGCGTGGAGGAACAGTGTTTATCACATCTCGTGTCTGAGGTTTGCTCAGAGGAAGATTCTGCACCAATCTGTGGGCTGGTGATTAAGATAGCACATGCAATCCCTCCGTGCAGGTTCTGTCATTGGTTTTCAATCAGGATGATCGAATGAGTCCTCTGTGTGTCTAATAAGAAGCCATCCAGGTGATTTCCGGTTGCCTGGGTGGCTCTGCTGTGGTGTGAGGTGGTGATTAAATGCGAGCTGTGAGGGAAGGGTTCTCCATTTCAATTCTGGTCCTGCCACTTGCTGTCTGGGTGAATTCAGGAGACTCATTCACTGTGTGTGTGCTGTAATGTCCTCATATGCAAACCTGGATGCAGAAAACAATGGTGTGTAACTTGCTGAGTTACTGTGAAGACTAAATGAGCTAATTTATGTCTGCTTCTAAACATACCAGTTTTAACATAGTCCTTGCTTGTACTATTTTAGCAATATTTGTTATCCCTTTGAAACTTTTTTTCTTTTAGTCACACTCATGATTTTGAGACCAGCCATTAAACACAGGGATAGGAATCATACCTATTACAATGAAGGGAAAGGTGAATTGGCAGCCAGATGCAGGATTGTACAAAGGGACATGCAGATGCCAAAGGAAAACTCCTTCGATGTTCTTAGCTGGGTGAATGCCTTGGTACTCAAGCGAGGTAATGTTATACGGCTCTGTCAGAAGAAAAATTATAAAGAGGCAGCTGTAACACAATCTGCTCTCTCTTCCTGTTTTTATAATTATTTATTTGTGTGTGTGTGAGTGCACATGTCTTATGGTATATATGGAGATCAGAGGACAGCTTCAGAGGAATCAGTTCTCTCCTTCCACTATGTCTGTCCCAGGGTTTGCCCTCAAATGTCAGGCCTGGCAGTAAGTCCCTCTATCCACTGAGCAACCCTGTCAGCTCTAACCGGCTCATAAAGACCACCTACATAGAAGAAATATATTTATTCAGTAAGGGGTGGCAGCTCTCGCTTAGAAGAAGGACATTCTGCAGAGGAATTCAGGTGTCAGGTTCAGCCAGGGGGTCCTGGGCTACTTAGCAGATCAATAGACTGCTGAGATGGTGCTGAGAGCCACAAGTTTTCTTCCCTGCACTAGGATGATTGGCACCATCTGGCCCTCACCTGCCTTCGGGAATCTCTTACTCATTCTTCAGCCTTCTTCCTCCCCCAGGGGCTGTGAGCGCCTCTGAGGCCAGCCTCTCTTTCTCACTGCATGCCAGTCTGACTTCAGTGTGTGTGAATTAGTTTCAGCTTCTGCCCTCCATCAAGCAGGCGTTTTCATTCGAGGCTGTTATCTCTGACGGGGAAAAGATGGCCTTTGTTCTTTATTAAGGGGATTCAGACCTTCTAGAGTGGCTAGGAGATACTTAGGGGATATGGACGGGATGGCAAGATCCATGAAGTCAACCTCGGATGCTGAGCTTAATTCCAGTCTGTGAGGCAGGTGGGTCAGGAACAGAACAAGCTGTCCGGAGTGACGGACTCCACCTTTCTTCCTGTTACCCTATAGGAGCTGATCTGGAAATGACATTGGCCATCTATTCTTGGGTGCATTAACATTTCTTGAAGTTGTCATAATATATCTCAGTTATAACCAGCCTTTTGTCATTATCATTTCTTGCTCTGAAAATACGGACGCTGATCATTCGTCTACCCCCTCCTCCCAAAAGACTAAGACGCACACACACACACACAAAGCCATGGATCAAACACTTTATGTTAGTGTGTGTTCTTAGTGATATTGGGAGTGGTAATGTGTTGGGAGTTGACCTGAAATGGTGCATTCATGAATATGTCTCACACCCTGTCTTTCTGTTTTTTTTCTCTCTGTGTCTCTCCTTTCTTTTGATGCTTTTATTCTTTTTGAAATAAAAATATAATCTCATGAAATGGGAAGTCTTTGTGAATGTTGTCCCTGTTCCAAATGGAACCTCTGCCAGTTGGATGTGAGTCTTAAGGAGCAAACACTTCAGAAACCCATGCCACAAAGACCATGTTCTGTGTTAAGGCACTGATCCCTTCCAGCAAGGTCAGCTGATCTCAATTTACTGGGTTATTCCTGGGCCAGATTACCAACTGGATGTGCTCCTGAGGCACCAAAAGCCTGCTGGGTGTGAAGGCATTGAACAGTGTTGGGAACTAGCAAAAGAAACTTATTCTAAGTACTACAATTTCAATTTCAGACTCCATTTAGTCACAGTGAAAAACTAAATTCAAGGTCCCAAGCCCTAGGGGAGCTGGGACCGTCCCAATAGCTGAACAGCTTCTGTTGTAAGGAAGACAGTTGTCTGAGTACGGCCATCTCTAGACAATGTCTCCATCTTGTTGGAAGGGTCAAACAAGTTCATGTTTCCAAGTCCAGGAATGAAGTCCTATGCTGTTTCTCCAAATATATATATATATATAGTCAACCAGTAAAGAACATATAAATTGCTACTATTTAAACCAAGATTCATAAGTTATAACCACATATAACCAATTGCCTGTTATGCCCTAATTAACTAAGTGCAGCTGGCTCCTTCTTTGTTTCCCTTATCATGCTGAGCTCTGGACCAAATGTCTAGGAGAATGTCTAGGACACCTTAAGGTCAGGTGTCCTGGATCAGGCCCAGCCTTCAACAGAGACTCCTTTGCTCAATCCTTAATGTTAAAATTTGATTGGATGACCCTGACACTCACCAATGTTCCCTTGCCTTGCTGTTTTCACCCTTTAACTATGCAATACAGCTTCCTGTTGGGGACACAGTTCAGATGCTGGCCACCTCCACGTGAGCTCAGTAAATAAAGCTTTTATTTTAAGCTTCCTTATCTGAGGTAAGTTTTCTCGGCTTCCACCCCAAACTCAACAACAGAAGAACCACAGCTGACAGAGATGTTTTATGAAGCCAGTAAGAAAAAAAACAAACAAAAACCCTATCAGACATCTTTCCGTGGCTGCTTTTTCTTGGAATGCCACAGACATGAGTAGGAGTCCTGGTAAAACATTGTAGAGGCCGGGGAGTTGTCTCAAAGCATAGAACTGAGTTCAGATCCTCAGCGCCCATGTAAAACTCAGGGGTGGAAGAAGCATGTGCAACCCTCGTGCTGGGTCGGGGGTGGTGTGGAGACAGGCAGAGAGCATGGTATGTTTATGGGTTCTATGGTTTTTCGAAGTGCTTTTCCATTCCTTCCATTTCCGTACTCTCACCAGCCTTCCTTAGAGACACAGCATAGGCTTCTCATTCTTGTTTCACGGATGCGGAAACTGTCTGCCCTGAGGTCACTTTACAGGCTCTGAAGCTGAGTCAGCCAACATCACAGTCTTGACTCCTGACCTGGAAAATGTGCCTAATGTCCTCAATCCTCTCCTTTGCTCTGGCTTTCCAGGTACGCTTGTGGCATTTTTAGGCTGTTGGATATAAAGGGGCATTCAAACCCTGTGGTTATCTCCCCCGTGAAGTCCACCGAGTTTAGACAACTGGCTCCTGGCGGCACGGATGCAGGGGAGCTAGACTGGACACCTTGCCTCAGAACAATTGTTCTTCCTACTGGGAGATGCTGGAGCTCTCTCTTTGGTGCTAGCCACGAAGAGGGGGGTGCAGGGACACTGTGAGGCAAGACAGGCGGGGACTCTGGACTGCAGGATTTCACCACAGGAGGTTCTTCAAGGTCCAGAGGAATGCTGGGAATTCTGAGAACCTTCACATCTCTGCAAACTTGGAAGGTCTGGTGTTAGTTTTCTGAATTCGTTCCACTGTGAACTCTGATCTATGGTCCCTGTTTTAAAAAATAATATTCTTTCCTTTTTGGGCCTAAAGGCCTTTGAGCCCAAGCGTTGTGTAGCAATTTCCTCTGAGATAAGTCCTCATCTTGGAGGGAAGCTCCTTAAGGCATAGAATGTTCTCAGGGGAGGTAAAACACTCCACACCTCAGGGAAGCTTGCTAAGTTTAAGGAATAAACAACCCAAAGGCTTCGGAAAGTCTCTGAAACTGACCAGAAACCCCAGTTCCTTCCTTCCCCAAACGTACATAAGCAGTAAGGATGCCAAGAGGCCTGGAAGAGGTTCAGACCACTGAGCTGCCTCAGAGAGACACTGTTCGACCTCTGTGGCTGCCTGCAGGCTGTGCCCTGAGCTCCGGGCTCCCAGCTCTTGTGAGCTGTTACTCATACTGGGGTTGGGTTTTGGTGATAAAGCTGTTGTTGAGTGATTTCTGCTCCTGTAAGTAGCCCATCACCCATATTCCTAGAAGTAACCCCAGTCTGTCACTGGTCCTCCATGTGGGTTGAGAAGACATGTATTCCCGTCCCTCCAAGAATAGCGTCACACAACCCAGGGCTCACTATAGCTGTGCTGGAGCGTGGAGAGAACAGGTGGGTTTGCTTCGAAGAAGTCCTCAGCTAGCTCATTAGCATACACAGGGGAGCAGAGAGCAAGGGCAGATATCAGAGGAGGGGATTTGGTGGCAGAGGTCTGATTTCTGGCCTGTGCATAGAGACCTCCACTAAGGAGAGAGAACGGGTAGAACATGAGATCATACACAGCACAGCGGACCAATCAACCACAGATGTTTATTGAATTTTTTGAATGGAATGATCCTCTCTCTAGCAGCACAGTCGAGCTAACTGTGAAGGTGTCTACCGTGTGTCGCAATGGCAACTGGGGAAAGGCATGAAGCTGGAGCCCCGGTCAGGCAAGTGCGTACTCAAAGGTCCCTTTATCAAACTCTTCCACTTCATCCTCCCATGTGGAGGAGGGCATGCTGCTGTACGGGTCTAACAGAATCTTGAAGCATCTGATAATGAGAAGTCCCAAGAAGATGCACAAAATGCCCACAAAAACAAAGCCAGTCTTTTGCTCCAGAGTCGGGGAGGTTTCAGAGGCTTCGTTGACGCTCATCTTAGCTGAAGAATTGCTGCAGTAGGTGCTACTCATTATTCACTGGTGCATCGTGGTGCCTCTTCAGGGTTCCTGCGGGAGTCAGTTCTCCACCTAGGTACAGAACAGACCCAGTTTAGTTTCATCCTTGTACGGCGTTGCGAAAGAAATTATAAACTCGGGTATTTTCAAGCCCTCTAAACTCATTAAAGATGGTTAAAGATGTCAGATATAGATCAGAATGAAATTGGCACTGGAGATGCATTTTCGACAGCAGGAAGTGCAGCGTTGTTTATGGACCTATAAATCCACGCCTGCATGCAGAAACAAAAAGCCAGGCGTGAAAGTGATTGTTGCATCATTAGCATGGAATGCCTTCCATTTGCGAGCAGGCAGTTACCACCACTTCTTTGATCTGAATTTTCATCTTCATTTTTCGCATGTGGAGATAATAGCACAAATAAAAAAGAGTGTAAGTTATGCCCATAGTTTAAAGTCCTACCTTCAGGGCCCCTTTCCAGGGTTATTTCGTCTGAAACAAAATCTGATTCTTTATAAACAGCTGATATATTTTTTTGTTTCAACTCTTATTTTTATAGCTTCATACTTGGTCTGTTCTCCACTCTGTGTGTGTGTGTGTGTGCTTGTGTATGTATGTAAGAGAGAAATTATTACTCTATAGTCCAGGCTGTCCCAGAACTTGTGGCAATCCCTCTGCCTCAGCCTTCCTGAATGCTGGGATTACAGGCAAGAGCCACTATACCTGGTTTAAATGTTATATCCTCAACTATAAAAGCATGTGTTAAAAATTATGTGAATACAGGCAATGGCCATCATGACGACTGTGAAGAGATAAGTACAATGTCTGTGGGCATTAGCTGTTTCCCTACCATCTGCGTTCATGTTCAGAAAAAACCCTAAAACAGAGGTTCTCAACTTTTGGATCACAACCCCCCTGTGGTTGAATAAGCCTTTCCTTCATGGAGGTTGCCTAAGACCATTGGAAAACATCAGAGCTCTATAGTACAATCCATAGCAGCAGCAAAAGTATCATTATGAAGTAGCACAAAGCTAATTTTATGGTTGAAGGTTACCACAACAGGAGGAAATGTATGGAAGGGTCGAAGCGCTAGGAGGGTTGAGAACCACGGGCCTAACTAAACATAAAATCCAAGTTGAAGTTGTGAGTTCTGCCTAATTCGGCTAACTTGAAGACAACTCCCTAGTCTTGCTTCTAACCAAATTCTCATTCCCATGCCCCTGTCTATGATTGATATCTTTTAAACTACAGCTAAACATTTTAGAAAGTTGACTTAAAATTGTTTGTCCATTTTCAGAAAGCAATCAAAGGAGCTGGAGAGATGGCTCAGTGGTTAAGAGTATTTGTTCTTGCAGAGGATGGGGGTTCATTTCTCAGCACACACACGGTGGCTCACAAATGTCTATAACCCCCAGTTCCAAGCGATCAGACTTCCTCTTCTGGTCTCTGAGGGCACCAGGCATGCATGTGGTACATAGACATATAGGTGTGTAAAACACTCCTGTGAGTAAAAGAAAATAAACTTCAGAAAACTTCACTAAGATAGAACAATAGATAGGTGAGAATGAGTACACAGAGTAATAAGGAGGCATGGAGCTTTCAGACTTAAAAACATAGTGAGAGACACTGTATCTTATAGAACTTTAGAGCTCTATCTTCAAACTACCAGTGGCAGAAATACTCCCTACTTCTGACATGTTGGTTGGTTGATCTTTATCTCAATTA
>CM053748.1:10977834-11057494 GCA_028658305.1 Pachyuromys duprasi
AGAAAACTTCACTAAGATAGAACAATAGATAGGTGAGAATGAGTACACAGAGTAATAAGGAGGCATGGAGCTTTCAGACTTAAAAACATAGTGAGAGACACTGTATCTTATAGAACTTTAGAGCTCTATCTTCAAACTACCAGTGGCAGAAATACTCCCTACTTCTGACATGTTGGTTGGTTGATCTTTATCTCAATTAAAGGGAAAAACATTTTCCTATGTGGAACATCTTTCTACTAAATTGGTTTAATGCTCTCACAAATAAAAGTGTGCTAAGCGTTAAAAAAAAAAGTTTAAAAATCTTTCTTAAGTAACCCGGAGTGATCTTGCCAAAGGCTGAGCTCTTTTGTTATTTATCCCGTAGGAGATATGGGAAACACGATTAAACAGTTCGGTTTTTTTTTTTTAATTGTCAAATGAATGGTCCTTGTAAGCTACATGTAACATTTTTGGGAGTGTGTAGGTAAGAGGAGCCAATAACACTCAGTGGTGCTACTCTTGCAGAATATCAAAGTTCAGTTCCCAGCTCCCACATCAGGCAACAACTCAGAAACATGGGTGACTCCAGCTCCAGGGCACCCTCTGCCTCTGAGGGAAGCAGCACCCACGTGCATGGACCCACACACATGCACATAATTTAAGATGATAAAAAGAAGTCTCTAAAAACAGAGGGGCCAAAAAAAAACTCACATCAGTTTATGGGTGGATATTATTGTGTGCAGGACTTGTTGCCTAGTAGCGGGCAGAGTTACGATCAACTTTCGTGATGAGCTGCAGAGACCTGCCCTACCAAGGGTATGTTTCCTGCTGGTCAGGGAGTGTGTGATGTGGCTCTGACCATCTCGGCTCAAAGGGAAATATGCTAAAGAAGTATCTAGCTCTGGAGTTCCATATGCGTCCACTGAGGATGTTTCCGGTACATATCCCAAAGCAACTCCTGTCCACGCCTGCTTCGCTCTCCCGACGTCTCCAGGTTGGAGCCCGAAAGCATTTAACAAACATCTGGCCGTTAAACTCTGCCTCGGAGTCTGGTTACTACAACAATTAACGTCACAAAAGATAACACACCTGAGCAATTTTAATTCTTTGTTCATCTTGCCATCGAGCAGGGGTAAGCTGACTGGTATTATCATATCAGCTAAGAGCAGTTCGGTATTTTAAAGACATCATAGAGTAAACATATACACCCGGTCATAGCTGGTAACAGGAGAAGCCAGTCTTGGCCTTGGGCTAGTAATTAATCCACAGACCCTATTATCCTTAGCACAACCTACCAGGCAACTAAACATGCAAACCAACAAAAGAGGCATTTTCCAGAAGCAGCAACGAAGCACACAGCTCATGCATTCCTACTGAGCTAAAACAAAGTCCCTCCCTATCTACAGATACAAAAGTGCCTCCCCCATACAATTCATCTAACATACGCCACATCATGCTTTGTATTTAGATTCTTAAGACAGTGAGTTAATGAATTAATGGAAAAACCATTTCTAAATTGATATAGTACCTTTATTTGGTAACTATTTGAACTGGAATAAATTAAATATTTACACAGTGGATGTATACAGTGGATACAATCTTTGAAGAGTAGAGTTATTTTTTAAGTATAAATTCTTAAATATCCAGAGATCTTGAAACTTTGTTTATTAGTAGTTGACATGACCAAGAGAACTTCCATTTGGTTTCAAAAACTGGCCGTGAAGATAACCAGAAGTCAACAACTCGGCGTTCCTGCTCTCTCCTATTACAGAGATTAATGAAGTGTTCTCAAAAAGACAACAATTTTTCATGCTCAGAGATGGAGAATGTGGATTTTTTTCCAGGCAACTCTGTGAATCTCCTTTTGTTTTTTAAGGAAACTACATTAGTTTCATCTATCTTTTTAAAAATATTAACATTTACCAGAAAGTAAAGATGTCAATTTTATAATTGATCTCTGTGAATTTTTAATTAGCTTAAAATTTCTGGTGTAGCCAAGCATGGTAACACATGCCTGTCGTCCCAACAGCACTCAGGGAGGCAGAGGCAGGTGGATCTCTGTGAGTTGGAGGCCAGCCTGGTCTACAGAGTGAGTTCAGGACAGCCAAGGCTACAGAGAGAAACCCTGTCTCAAAAAACTAAAATAAATGAAATAAAATAAAATTCTGGTGTAGTTACTCTTTGTTATTCCTTTTCCACTGTTCAGTCTTTGACTGTTTCCTTTTTTTAGGAAGGGTGTTGTGAGACCCTTCAAAAATCTTCTGAATTGAGCAGGGATATGACCAGTGTGTGGATAAAGAATTGCTTAGTAAGTGAAAAAGGTTGCCATGACAACAAATGTAATTTGCAGCACTCTATCTCTGTTACTAGAACAAATACAGAAGAAATGCAATGCTATCAGAAAAAGTACTGGAAAGCTACCCGCCACTTTGAGGATGAGGTCAGGAAGTCAAAGGTTGAATGAGTTTAAGACAAACATAGAGTATTTTCTTAACTTACTCACTGAAGAAAAAAATGGAGAGACTGAAATATGCCAGCGCTTTGCTTGGTGCTAGGCACTGGTGAACCTGGTAGCAATGCACCATACTGACCATTATGCCTTTATGGAAGAGGCAGACATAATTATTTTAAAGTTATAAATGACAAAGACATGACTCCTTAGCCTACTCTGTTTTTTATAGCTTTCAGAAATGACCGACCATGGAAAAGCTACTGGAGTTACGAGTCCAGGCAAATGCTTCAGTTTTCACAAGGTGGAAGAGAAAATTATGGAAATTATACGTTGGTAATGTGTGACTAATAGACGTTTGCTAGGTAATTGCCGGTGCTGAGAAGGCACTAATGAGAACATGGGTGAGAAGCAATGCTGACTGGAGATGTGGCTCAGCAGTTAAGAGCACTGGCTGCTCTTCCAGAGGACACGGGTTTTCAATACCCAGCATCTTCAAAGCAGTTCACAATTATCTGTAGCTCCAGTTCCAGGGGTACAAACAATCTGATACCCTCTTCTGGCCTCTGAGAGCACTAGGCACACAGTGGTCACAGACATACAGGCAAGCAAAATAACCATATATGTGAATTAATAATTGGGACTGGAGAAATGGCTCAGCAGTTAAGAGAACTGTCTCCCAGACAGTCCTGAGTTTGATTCCCAGCAACTACATGGTGGCTCACAGTCATCTATGCTGGGATCTTATGCCCTCTTCTGGCGTGCAGGTGTACATGCAGGCAGAACACTCATAATAAATAAATAAATCTTAAAAATAAAAATTAAAAAGAATACAGAAGAGAAGCAATACCATACTCCTGAGCCTTCCATTGAAGGCAAATGTTGCATCATCCATTTAAAAGAGAAAAAGTTCATGTTGGCTCTCTGCTTCAGCGGTTTCAGCCATGTTCATGTGACCCTGCTTTTGGCACTGGAGTGTGGCACAGGAGGGCTGCCCACTCGGTGGCTGGAGGGAAGGAAGGGCCAGGGTCTCACTGTCCCTTTCAAGGTAGTCACTGCAGACACCTCTGTTCTTAAAGGTCTCACTTTCTTCCAATAGCCTGGTGACTAGGAGCCAGGCCTTAACAGATGGCTCTTTGAGGAAAACTTCAGATACCAGCAGCTAAATTAGCCTCTTTTTGCCAATTTGATGCTAACACGATGAGCTGGGAACATGGGGCAGCATGATTTGGTGACTTTAGCAATTCATGGACCTTTTAAAATTATCCCTTTGTAAGGAAGATGTGAGCTATGCCTGACTTATAGTGTTTTGTGTAGTTAATGAATCTACATTATCTACATAAAATTGGGCTGTCCTAATAAATACCAGGCTCTGCACATGAAGACAGATCTTCAGGATAATATCACAAAGGTCTAGCCTTGGCTACAGACTCTTCCATACTGCACAATAGTGATGAGGTTGAAGACATTCAAGTGATGATTACTAACTTTGACATAAAACTTGGCTGAAAATATAGGTAACTAGCAGAGTTGAGATTCAAAACATTTCCAAGGACTTAAATTCTGAAATTAGTAGAAACATTTTCAAATGTATTGTGTTTGAATATGAAGGACAGAAATGTGTCATCTGAAAACGAGGGAGATATTGCTTGATAATTTACATGAAAGAAATATCCAAACTGCAATTCATCAAAAATTTATGAAAGTTGAAGACATAAAGTAGTTGCTTGAAAAGCAGAGACAGTATTAACTCGGATGGGAAAAAGGGTCCAAAATGGTAATGTCATTATTACACCCCACTCAAACACAAATGATTAATAGGTAGTCAGTGTAATTGTATTCAAAATATTTATTGCGCTTTTGTTACTTGGTAGTAGATCTTGCCTCTCTCAAAAGCTTGCAACTAGAAAGGGCAAGGAGCCATGTTCAAACAAGAACAAAATAATTTAGTCTTCTACACAGTAAATGAAAAAAAAAGCAAACTACATTCAACATTTACTGCATTTCTCTTATGTAGAAGTGATTTACACGAATTTTATCTCAACCACGGTACCGATTAATTTTATTATCTTCTACATATTTAGAAGAGATGTGTTGGAAACACTGCTTCATGTGAGAAGCAATGAAGAGCTATATGAGTAAGTAGATGGAAAAGGGTGTGGGTTTGAAAGCTATTTATAAAGATAGGATTTGGCACCTGATGAAATGCAGTGAGCCATGATAAGAGAACCATTAGTGATAGCTCCATCCTGCTAGGCTTGAACAATGTAAAAACAGCATCTGTCACTAAACAGAATGAAGAATATGGGAATCAGTATAGATTTACAAAGTAAATGTAAATTTGGGCATCATTAACTTGTGGTTCTCATGTAAGGAGTCAACCCAGATAATTTTGTGCAATATGAAATTCCTAGTGGGGAAAACACTTTAGGTATGATCATCAAGTAAAACTGATATGGATGAACAAATGAAGGACGGAGAGATCCTGATGCAGAGATGTATTTGCAACCTTAAACTTCAGAGAAGGAGATATTATTGAAAGGGAACACTGAAGAAGGCAGTAGATGTATAGACATCTCAAGTGTTTTCTGGGATAGGCTTGTTCTAGGCAGAGCCAGGACAATGCTGTTGCAAGTCCAGCAAGATGCTGTTTGCTATCACCAGATAGGACTGAATGTAGAAAAAGAAAACCCCATCAATAAACCATAAGCCATGTCTCTTTTGCAGAGGGAAAGTAAGATATCCCAGTGGACTCATAAGAAGTGCTTTGGATCACAAATAAATTCACCGTGAGTATTCAGGCAGAACTAAGAAAGCCACAGTTTCTCTACGAAGCCTTGAAAGTGGGGACGGAAACTAAGCACCGACAAACAAGGCCTGATGCCAGAACTATTTCATCATTGTAGAAATTTCCAGAAGGTTAATGAATTGAAGAAAATGTGATGTAACGGCTAAAAATGGAATGGAATTGGGTGGTAATAAAATTTGACAAAACAAGTTTTATTTGCATAGAAGGCAAAGGCACAGGAGGATAACACATTCAAATTCGAATCATTTTCAATAAGAAGAACTTAACCAGATATTTGATTTTTCAAAAGAAATTTAAATCAATTCATCTAATGTTTAAAGAACTGTTGCAGTTTCCATTTTTAAACAAAAATTGAGCTGAGAAGGGTAATCTTGTTAATATCTTAAAAGAAAAATACTTAGACTTTAATGTTCCTCTTTAAACAATGAGTCAATCTAAGAGAATGGTTTTAAAAAAGATACACAAAGGTCCAAAAGAAGCATGCTTCTTGAGGCCAGATCTGTCTAAATAGGTAGAGAAAAGCAGAAATTACAGCACATTAGCCTTCATATTCAAAATATGCATCAAGCACTAGAATGCTGGTATTTGATGCCTAGCTTTTTTCAAATAATTTCCCAGACTTTTATATATTAATTGACATAAAAATTGAATACCTCATTTCAATACCAACCAAGTCTGAAGTTTGTGAGAACACATCACTGTTTTCTGAGCTTTGTGCCATTGATATGGAGCATATTACATAAAATATTGTCAATAACGATATCATAAACAAATAGAAGTCTTCAGTTACAACACTGACTACTTCATGATGAATAAGGTCTCAAAAACACTTTCACCTAGGGATTGAAACATATTTTCATTTTCTGTAATTGGAAAAGATAAGAAAGAAAAGACTCATTAGGTTCTATAGAACAGTTCTTCTAAAGCTTACGTCAGGAGGAAAAATATTCTAATACCATGTCCACTGAGAAATAGAAAATGAATGAAATATGAGAGAAATGGGTTACAAAGGAACAAAACTATTAATATTTTAAAAGCCCATATGAAAAACAACAGTTGTGAAAACAAAAAGGGAATTTTAAAAAAGTGTTGGATGTAATGCTGAATCCAGGTAAAATTTGCTTTAAATGTGATACACCATAAAAGTGGATGACATCATCAACACTGCTCAGATTAAACACTAGAATCTCTCTCTATAATGACTGAAATATTTAAGTGTATTTTTATATGACTTCTGCTACTGATAAAATACTGCTTGCAACTCCATTCACTAGAATTCATGATTAGGTGCTTTGGTAGTGAGCAACCAGGTTCAATGTATCTCTTTTTCTTTCACGGCAAGGATCAGATACAGGACTCTGTAAGTCCTGATGAGTCATAGCATTGGGCCATAGCAGTACCTGTAGATATCAAAAGGCCTAGTGTCGTGGAGTTGCTTTGTAGTTAGCAACAAATAACTGATGATGACTGCAAAGTCCCCTGTGCTCAGTCATTTAAACCATATCTTGGTGGCCAGTAACCCACCAAGGATATATATATATGTGTGTGTGTGTATATATATATATATATATATACACACACACACACATACACACACACACACACACACACATATATATATATATATATATATGTATGTATGTATGTATGTAGTCTTTAATGTCCATGAGTAAACGTGGTAGGAATTTTTTCCCCTCTGTGAATTATTTACTGATTAGGAGTTATCAAATCTTCTTTTCAAAAAACAGTTATTTACTTGGTACATATAACATGCAATTGCAGAAGCCAATGGTAAAATGTAGGCACTTCCTAAAAATACAGAACCTCGTATGTCTTTATTTTAATCAACAGGTTTTCCCCCTCTTGTTTATTTATCTAATAACATCACAAACATTAAATCTGAAGTTGTTACAATTGGAGTACAATATGATATTCTAGGTAAAACGTATTTTAGCGCTAGTCACTAGACAAAAGTCTCTAATGAGAGAATGCTTGTAATTTTATGAAATGAGACATGCAAATTCAAGCTTAAAAAATAATGAGCCCTTCTGTACATAAACAACAGACTCTTCATCAAACACAAACGTTAAATCCTATTTAAATAAGGAACAGCAGAAAGCATTACTGAGGCCCCATCTGTACGGAGCTGTCATTTAGGAATGCATGTGTTGGAATCAAAGGAAAACCTTAAATTACAAACCCAGATGTCTTCATCATGCTGAAGTACATGCATTTTTGATTTCCTAGAGTTCCAAAACCTCAGGATCTTCAAGAATCTACCCAACGCTCTGAAGACGTCAGCTTTGAGAGGTTTTCCTTAAGAAAACATCTGGGTGGCTCCTCAGACCCCATCCCTTCCAAAGCGCTGGGGAGCTGGATCTGAAAATTCTCACTGTGCCTCATTAGAGAAGCCTAGACCATCGTTAGTGTTCTACCTTGTGCTGTTTCCGGGTGTCTTCTACATATTAAGCTGCAGGAAGCGTGGAACCTTCCTACAAGACCTTATGGGAGAAACATCTGCAATCTGTATACAAACAGCACATTTTCTTTCTTTTTTGACAGCATCAGCAGCTGCAGAGGTATTTTTTTTTTCTTTTCAGAATTTGAGCTCACCAAACCTACAAATTCTCCCTGCCCCTCCCCCACTCGGCTCTCTTAGCTTCTGAAATTCAAGAGAATAAGGACACCTTCTCCTAGGGACTGGCGCCTGGAACCGTGTTCGTGAATGCTGAGGAAGGGGGAGAAAGTTACTTAGCAGGCAAGGGGGGACGGATGGCCTCACCTTCCATGTTTGTTGCCATGGAGATGAATTCCAGCCAGTAGACTTGTTGGCAGGTTTGTCTGTGGTCGCCGGTCGGTTCAGTGTAAGCGGTGTGTTCTGAGGACGTGCGTGGAGTCACAGGACCGTGGGTAGCGCTTTCCTGGCCTACGTGTGTAAATGCCTGTGTCTGGGTGAGAGACGGGACGCGGGCAGCTGCGGAAGGACGTGCGCGCCGACTGTTTGCAGGAAAACGTGTGTGCATGTGTGCATCTCCGATGTGGCGATGTGTAAATGTTTGCAAGCATGTACAAGTGCGGGCAGAGGAAGTGGGAGGTGAGCTGGGGAAGGGACTCTAACAGCAGCAGCAACAGGGTCTGCTTTCCAGGTAGGAAGAGCAGAGACAAGGGCTCATTTTCACTCACATCGCACCCCGGAGCTTAGCAATCAGGGCTCTTCACTGTTTGTGCTTCCTAGGGTGGTTGAGGATTTAATTAATTCATTGCGAAAATCCTTGCCTCTGCTGTGTCCCCAGCTGTGCCGAAGGCGTTTCGCTGTGAGTGGAAGCAGCAGTCTCGGGTTGTTAGAAGGCGCTACATTTTTAGGTTTCCTTTGATCAGACAAAGGAGAAACGGAGCGAAAGGTGTACTGCTTTAACTGAGGACTGATGCGTCAGTTGGTGTTCGTTTCCACTCCCCACGCCCCCTTTCCATATAAACCATACCCCACCCCTTTCCGCTGACGCCTTGGAGCTGTCCGCAGTGCTGAAACGCCGCGGCTGACCTGGTTCCTGCCAGAAGCGTCCTAACAACCAGTAAGGAAACCGTTAGCTAGATGCGATGCAGGTTTTCTAAAACGTGTTGAATATAGACATTGTACACAGACCCCGACGCAAGCATTGCAAAGCACATCAAAGCAGCAGACACGTCTCTACTCATCCCTCTTCGAGAGGTTTCTCCACACTCAGTTTTAATATTTTTTAACTGTGATGATATTTTGACACTATTCCCAGAAGCACCTGTAGATTCCCTACAAACTTAATTGGTAATCTTATGAACTACTGAGCTGTTAATATTTGAGGAGAATGTAGTTACAGCATTTGGACACTGCTGTTTTTGTTATTTAGCAGAGAACACATCGTGCGAGTGTGACCAGATTTAAAAATGAAGACAATTTTTATTGCTACCCGGAGTATTACTACTTAGAAAATCCACTGGTCTTACAAAAAACGTTGTGCAGAGAGTGCCACTTGCGTGCTTAGCCACAAATGGGACATCTAAATCAGCCCCCACTTTGAACCTCAGAAACCACTGAGCAAGAGCAAGAGGAAAGGTGGTAAGAACCAGAGGGAGGACCAGAGTGAAACCATCTTTTCTGGACAAGTCTGCTTCACTCATGAACTCTCAGTACAAGCACAAGACCTGCAAAAGATCAAGCCAGTCAAAATTCTAACATGGTGTGAGGAGGGGGTCCCTAACCAAGGAGTCATTAACATTTGACAGGCTGTGTCCCCTGGTAGGTTGATCAAATTTCTGTGGATAATCTCATACCTAGGGGAAGTAGTAAATCAATGCACAGTGGAACTAGTGAATTATTTAAAAAGGAGGGGGGATGAAGTTGAGAAGAAGTGTGGATATTATGGGTGGTGGACTCAGGAGGAGCTAGGGGGAAAGGTAAAGATGATCTTATATTACATACATACATCTTATATTACATACATTCTCCAATACATAATGAAAGTATTATATATTTTAGAAGTTGCACAAAATTTATTAGGAATTCATTTAAGACTATCTTTTTAAAACATTGTTTTCCTTTAAATTTAAAAATAATAAAATAAGAAGTTACTGACCTAGTTGCCCACTGTGAAAGAATGGAGGATGTATCTCCTTCTGGTGGCTCATAGCTTTACTGAGTTTTTCAAATGTGTTAAGGGCTGCATCATTTCTTCGTACTACAGACTAAAACTGTTGCTTGAGTTTTAATGTGGTTATGAATTTCACATTCGTGAGAACCAGTAGATGCCAATTCAGTAGGTGTGAGGTTACGCCTCAGGTTATTCATTCCTAACCTCTGAACTGATGGTAGATGCTTGCTAATCTTGCAACCATGCTTCAACTATAGGCGTAGTATATGCTATCAATGCAGTTCCTTGTAGAGTCCAAAAATGAACTGGTTTTCTTCCACCTTTATTTTAAGATTGTTGCCGTAGCTGGAAAGATGACTCGGTGGTTAAGAGTCCTTGCTGCCCGTGACGGCTTAAGTGAGAATGTTCCCCATGGGCTCATACACTTGAAAACATGTTTCCCAGTTGCTTCCTGGGGTTTGGGAAGAATTATCAGGTGGTCTTGTCAGAGGAGGTGTATCACCTGGGGTTGGCTTTGAGATTTCAAAAGATTTTCATTCTCAGTATCTCCTTTTCCCTGCCTCATACTTGTGGTTCAATATGTGAGCTCCTACTACTCCAAGCACCATGCCTGCCAGCCTGTTGTCATGCTCTCTGCCACGATGGGCACGTACTCTAACTCTGTCTGGGTCATGGTTTTGACTACATTGCCTAAGGTTACACATGGTTCTTATTACAGTAATAGACAAGTAACCAAGACACTGCTCTTCCAGAGGACTCTAGTTTGGTTCCCAGTGCCCACATGAAAGCTCATAGCCAACTGTACCTCCAATTTCAGGGGGGCCAGAATCCCTTTTCTGCCTCTTAGGACACCAGGACACACATGGTATACATGAATGCAGACACACACTACACATAAATAAAAAAAAATAAAGATTAATCTTAAAGAAGGGGCTGATGTAAAAGCTATTCTATTTAAACAAGCCTGGAAAGTACATTTGCACACCATTAATAAAATACTTGTGAATCTGATTAATTTCATTCTAATTTTGGTAGTATATGGATCCATGCTACATTTGACTCTCTCTCTCGTATGTGTTTTTATGATGGGGGCAAATGTCCCATGGTACATGTTAAGAAGTCAGCAGACAACTTGAGTAATCAGTTCTCTTCATCTATCATGTGAGTTCTGGAGACTGGACTTTGGTATTCAGGTTTGGGAACAAGTAGCTCTAAGTGCTGAACCATCCTGCCAGCCTGTTCTGTATTTCCTCAGTGTTATCTGCAATCATGCTTTAAAAGCCTCCCTGAAGGGATCAGAACCAAGTGACATGAATCTGCTATAGATAGGAACCTCATTTCAGGAATCATTTTCATGGCTAGAGATTTTTAATTTGTCATTTTATGACTTTAAATATGTTTCCATGGAAAATGCTCATGAAGCCAAAGCTTTTTTCTGTTTCCTTCCTTCCTTCCTTTCCTTCTTTCTTTTGTTTTTCAAGACAGTATAGTTTTTCAGCAGTATAGTCCTGGAACTACCAGGCTAGCCTCTAGCTCAGAGATCTGCCTGCTTCTGCCTCTTGAGTGCTGGGATTAAAGGGGTGTACCACCACCAAGCAGCTATGAAGCCTAAACACCTGGATGCTAGGGTTGAGGAGATGGTTCAGCAGTTAAAGTGTGTGCTGCAACTAACAAGCACCTAACTCCAACTTCAGGGGATCTGATACCTTATTCTGGCCTCTGTGGTCACCCACATTCAGGTGGCATACACTAACACACATACACAACACACACACACACACACATCTTTAAAAATACTTGGGTGTTACACATCTAATTCTCACTTAGTCTAGAAAACAATGTGACAGTGTCATTATTTGACCATTGATGTCACAAGTCCATACATTGATATTGAAGGTTTCTCTGGGTGGTTTTCTATGCTTTTTAAAGATTTATTTTCTGTGTATGAGTGTTTTGCCAACATGTATGAGTATGCACCATGTGCAGGCCTGGTGGCCACAGAGGTTGAAAGAGGGCATAGGATACTCCGGAATTAGGATTATGAATGGTTATTAACCACCATGTGGGTGTGGAGAATCAAAACCAGGACCTCCGCAAGGGAAACAAGTGCTACGGACTATTGAGTCATCTTTCCAGCCCTCTGGGTTTCTATTTTCTATTTCCTAACACACACACACACACACACACACACACACACACACACACACACACACACACCATTTAACAGAGTGCTTCCATTTAGAGCTTTTGAATTGACGCCAAAGGAAAGCTTTAACTGTAAATTAGGTACGTTGGTGTTAGTTGGCACATGACCTTGACCTTTTCAAGCCAAATGGAAGGTGGTGATGTCCTCAAAAGCTTGAAAAGTGCCCATTCAGGAGCGTGTGATGGATTAAAAATCTATTATGTTCCACTTTCTTTGCTGGATGCTGGGATCCAAAGATAAATTTGATTTGTTATCTGCCCTTGAGGATGTTTGTTAGGGTAAAGCAGTGTAGAAACTTCTACAAAGTTATACTGCTACAGAAATTAATATACTGCTTACGTTCTATTCTCCATTGCAAAAGGTCTGGTGAAGCAATGCCATGTGCAATGAACATGTGCCTTTCAAATGCTTGCACAACTTTCATAGAAACTATTTATTGAAAGAAATGAAACTCACTAATGGCCTTTCAAAGACATGAGGCTCACCTATGCTTTCAGAGACTCTGGCTTACTTTCAGAATAAAAAACCAAGGGTATGGCTGACATTGTACAACCCCAGACAAAAATTGTCTTTAACATGCCTTGCTGCTACACTGACTTTATCTACAAACATCCTATTAGAAGGACTCCTGGTTTACAAAATGTGATTGACTTCTTTATAGAGTTGTTATTAAATATCAGTTGTTATATTAGTGACATATATTTGTATGCAAATACATTAGTAGCCAGTCAACACACATCATCTTTACTACTTTTTCTCTAAGATGCTGAGTAATTTAAAAACCTTGGACAGTTTCTAAGAAGTACTGCTTTGCAATGGGAATGGAATTCTCATACCCACTTCTTATTTCACTCAATCCAGAGCATGCAGTGAGCTTTTTTTTTTTTTCGCATGTACAATGAAGACTGTGCGTCTAATCATGTTCATTGCTTTGTTGTTGTTTTATTTACCGGGGACGCTGGAGTCAATGTAATAGCTAAAAGTTAACCACTTCACAGGGTTCTTTTAAATTGGTTTCTTTCTTCTATCTGGCTTTGGTTTTAAATTGTTTCTTAATTATTATTATTTTTTAACTTAGATTATGGTCACCTGTGAAAATAATCTTATAAAATCGGAAGTGGAGTAAATGATGACTGTTAGGTGAATGCATATGACAGTTTTTTTGTTCTTTTGTTTTTTTTGAGACATTTTTTTTTCTGTGTAACCTTGGCTGTTCTGAACTAGCTTTGTAAACAAGGGTGGCCTTGGTCTCATAGAGATTTGCCTGCCTTTGCCTCCCTGAGTGCTGGGATGACAGGGGTGTGCCACAATGCCTCGCTATATGACAGTTTTATGCATTTATTTATATTTATTTTAATGGAATATTGAAAGATAGAAAACTATATAACCTAATTATTATAGAGAAAAAAAATCTAAATTACAACTAAATATTAAAATGTTACATTGGCAGAAAAATGTATATATTTCAATGTATACTATTACAAACTAGCTTGACAAAGCACAGAGCACTCTGTTCTTCTTCTATAGCCTAAATATTGTCCTTTGTGATAAAGTCTTTTAATTAACTTAGAGATCAGAAGCATTAATTTCTTTGTGTGTGTGTGTGTGTGTGTGTGTGTATACACCATTGGTATCTCCATTACTCTGTACGTTGTTGGTGTTATTATTATTATTAGTTTGTGACAGAGTCTCTTACAGAACCCGGAGCTCAGATTCAGCTAGGCTGACTGGCCAATGTGCTTGAGGGATCCTCCTCACTCCAGCCCGTAGCACTGCGGCTACGGACACATGCCGTCACACCCTGTTTTTACACATGCACTGAGGAGTCACACTCAGGTCTTCATGCTCACAGAGCAGGACTTTACAACTGAGCCATCTCCCCGGCCCCTGGACATGTACATTTCTGCCTCCTTTGTAGGAAGACGTGGAAACTACAGGAACCTGGAAAGCACTGCAGACAGCCTCACTCAGGAACGTACTCAAGAAAGATCGTGCATTCCAATAAGACAGGGAGCAAGACCTTCCTCTAGTCAATCAGCCTAGGATTCTTTCCAGAGGAGCTGTTGCTTGCATGGAGCCTCTTCACTGGGAGCTTTGCTCTCAAGATTTTTTATAGTTCAATATTTTATATTTTTATATAAGTTCCTATAAAAGTTCACAATAAAGCCAAGATGTTGCTTTCCTCTTTTCTGAGGAATCCACATCCTGTCTGATGGTTGATGGTTGACTGAAGCAGAATTTTCTAATATGATTGGGCCTTTTAATGAATAGTACAGTTGACTCAAACATTGGGTAATAAAACTGATGTGTTGAAGAAAATGTAGAATAATTTTGTTATAATCGCTCTACGTCATTTTTGCCTTTGTGCTCCACAGTTATTTTCATCTTTTGGGTGGGAGGGTTAAGGATGCTTTTGAAATTTTAGTAAAAAAAAAAAAATACCTGCTATTTTTCCAAAAGAGACACCACTGCAGATATTCTGCTCCCAATGCAACCACACCCTGTGCTCCTTAGAGACTCGCTCCTGTCATCCCAGCGTCATCCAAGGAGCCCAGTTAGAAGCTTCCCCAGTAAATAAATGGGGCAGGATCTCCTCCCCAGTTTTGCAGCTCAGTGTCGAGTGTTTTAAAACTCTGTGGGGTTTTGTTTGTTTGTTTTGCTTTGCTTTGTTTTAAATCACACTATTAGCCTCTTTCCTTTCTTCCTTTCTTTCTTTCTTTCTTTCTTTCTTTCTTTCTTTCTTTCTTTCTTTCTTTCTTTCTTTCTTTCTTTCTTTCTTTCTTTCCTCCTTTATGATTCCCCACCCCTACCTGTCATTTTTATCATCTGTGATCTCAAGAGTAGCCGGTGCTGAATGTGCTGAAATGGGATGGGAGAGTTTGGTAATGGGATGATTGGGTTAGAGAATGACTCTGTTGGATTTTGTCCACAGTGGGGAAATGATCTGAGTGGACTGAGGAGTGAATTGAGTTGATGAACACTCCCGTGTGGAGAATGGTCTGATGCTGCCCTATTTGATGAGTCTCATTTGGTAACATTAGACTTTGCTAGAAAATGTCTCTGCAAAGAAACTTGCACCCAATGTTTCAGCCCCTCATGATTATTAAAATGAAATTTCATTCAATTGGTTTCAATTTTACTCTCCATATGCTTCTAAATAGTTTTATTTAAACCATAATTCAAGCCGTTAAATAGGATATGTTACTTTCAGCATAATCTCCACAAGCTTTTGAGCCATGAACAGTATAATATACAGGACCTGACTTAAGTTGTTCCAAAAATCAGTCTTGTTTTCTGTTACAGTACCCAGTTCTGTAATATCAGTCAGTTAATACATGACTGACAAATGGAGATGTCAACACATTGAGGAAAATCATTGTTTTACACTTGGTTTTCTTCGGTGTGTCATGTTTTGACTACCAAGTTAAAAAAAAAAAGTAGCTGAACTCTTAAGTCCAGGTACACAGCTGAACTAGGCAAGCTCTGGCGATGGCAGCCTGACGCCCAGGGAGCATTCACGCATCCCCATCCCCCGCCCTCCGCCCTCCACCCTTTCTCCGTGGCTCTGCTGGACTGCCTGGGCTATCTTGAAAATTTTTACTGATTCTTACTAACCTTTGTATGAACTTTTCATAACTCAACCTTCCCTCATATTCTCGTATAATTTTTCTTCTTAGTCAAATTTGTGAAATCCAAACATATTATAAAACAAATTTTAGCCTTCATGCTTCAATTATGCTACCATTTGCTTTAGGTTTGTGTTGGTTTTATACGGAGCTTGGAAATTGTACTAAGTTTGACCTTTGACTATTCAGTGTTACCCTCACCCTGCTAACTTCTCCTTCTTCAGAATCCCTCTCCAGTTGTATTCCAACCTAAATTCTGCCAATGAGGGGTGGTGTTGCAAATTTCTGAGGAGGCCGACAAGGCCCGTTTTGTTGCAGCAGTTGCTGCAGGTAACTTGGTGGGTGCTGTGGTTTGAGTAGGGATGGCCCCATAGCCTCATGTGTGTGAATGCTTGGCCTGTAGGGAAGGATACTAGCAGGTGTAGCCTTGTTGGAGGAAGTGTGCCACTGCAGAGGCTGGTTTTGAGGTCTCAGATGGTCAAGCTATCTTGAGTGACACTACCTAGAGCCGCAGTCTCCTTCAGCTCCCTGTAGACCAAGATGTAGAACTCTCAGCTTCTCCAACACCACCTCTGCTTACACGCTGCCATACTTCTTTTCATGACAATAACAGACTAAACCTCTAAAGCTGTACACCAACCTCAATAAAATGTTTTTCTTTGTAAGAGTTGTCTTGGAGCAGGGCGTGGTGGTACACGCCTGTAATCTCAGTACTCAGGGAGGTAGAGGCAGGTGCCTGGGACAGCAAAGGCTACACAGAGAAACGCTGCCTTGAAAAACCAAGAGAGAGAGAGAGAAAGAGGGAGAGGGAGAGAGAGAGAGTTGCCTTGGTCATGGTATCTCTTCATAGAAACCCTAACTGAGACAGTGGGTCTCAGCAAAGGGCAGGCAGGCTTTTGCATCAGGACTGGGCACTAGGCGTCTTCAGATTTTCTCAGCAATCAGGGACTAATGCTGGTGGTTCCTTTTGATTTCTGTCCTCCCTGATTTGTTAAACTTTAACAATAACTCCTCAATTTCTGTTCTCCTAGCCCAAATAGTTGTTGTGAACGCATATAGGTCCCTGCATAAGATCCTTTCTCCTATGAAATATCTAAATGACTGAATCAAACACTTTGCTTTATTTTTCCCTGACAGGCTATCAAGTTTGTTTCTAGTCATACTAATAGGTTCATATATCTTTCATATTTAAATTGTTTGTGAGACAAAATACATTGACATGAAATAAATTCAGTCTACTCTTCTGTAAAGTGTAAGATAAGATAAAACACGTTTGTAAACTATTGTAAGACTATTGCTTTCAGTAAACAATATTGATAAGCATCTGTCAATAATGAGTGGGTCTTGTTGAAAGGATCATAAGGAGCTAAATTTCTACAGAAATCTAGTTGGAGTGCTAAAAGAGAAGTTATTTTTACTTCCAAAACATGAAACTTGGTTATGGACAGTTGAAGGCTTATGCAGTGGTTTTCTGAAGTTAGCAGTTTCGGGTCTCTCTTTCTTCCTCCTCTGCAGTTATTTGCATGTAGATCTGCCCTTAGATTTGTTGAATCGTGGTTTCCATATGCAAGGTCAACTTTCTATTCGTATGAGGAGGAAGGAAAGCAAAGAATTCATCAGGAAATGAAGCACGTCCAGAAACCCTTGAGTACTATTCCTCACAACTTAGTAGATAGATCTGTTCCGTGTGGTCAGGCACTTCATTTACCTAGGCACAATCACTGCTCCAAGCAAAACTTTGTCAGTAAGGAAAGTAGAGAATGGACATGGGACAGGACCCCTGCAGTGTTCTGTAGCATAAAGCAAAGGACAGGTCAAAAACAAATGTGAGCAGGACCATCAGGGAAACCTTTTAAAGCTGTATTTGTTCAGCCATCATATAGAGGAAACTATTAAGCAAATAGTCCTCTCCATTGGAAGTTATTTCCATCATGATCACGTTCAGTTGTGGGTAAGAGGAAGGGGCAGCAACACAATCAGGGGGGGCATTTGTTAGTCATCCTAGAAAACAAGTCAGGGACAGAGTGGCAGGATAATTTCTGCAGCTTCCCGGCCTAATTAGCTTCGAGGGATGAGGTCACTTCAGGGTGCTACGTGGCAATTGTTGCTGGAAACACATAGCTTCTCTATTCTCAGCCAATGACAGGAGATGGCAAAGAGGATGGAAAGTCTTTGCCAAATGACTTTCCTTAAGAATCTCTTATGTGGCCCACTCAATATTTCCCTTAGATTTTACTGATATACCTAAATAGACACATGTAGCTACATGTAAAGGAGGAAGCATGGGTTTTAGTAATTACCACTGTCAATATGTTTCCCATCAGCAAGTAAAGAGAAGACAGTTGGTTTTTTTAATTATCTGTTCTATCAGACACTAAGGGTTATCTCCAAGTATTCAAAAGAGTGAAACTTGCAAATCATCATTCCAAGAAATCTACTTTTGTTTCCGAATGTTATAATTAAAACTTGAGAACAATGATGCAAATATTTAAAGGCAATATTTAATACATGGTAATTGTCTTGGTACTCTTAGAGTGAGGCTGCCAAGCTGAGGACAATTAAAATATTACCACTTAATATCTTCCTGTGTGGCAGGCCTCTCTGGAACTCCTTAATGTGCCTTTAGATGACGTTACTGGGTGACGTGGAGGTAAAGGTAGGGAAACTTAAACTAAGGAATTAGAAAGTGGCTGAAATAAATATCTGTGTTTTCATCATGGAACAAACTGCAAAACAGAGGAGCGTACAGTAGGGCAGACTGAACCTTGTTATACAGAAGCTCTACCACTGAGATATAGCTTTAACTATATTACCTCTTTTCAGACTTCAAGTAATGAAGAACAACTAGAAAGTTTAGAATTTTAGTGCTTCCCAATTCAGCCATTTAATTTGTCTATTTGTGTGTGTGTATGTGTTTGTTTGTTTTGTTTTTTGTTTGTCTTTTTCGTGGTCATGGCCTTATCTTCTTCTTTTAACCCCTAAGACAAGGTCTCAATGCCTAGTTTGCTTCTCTGTCAATGTCATACAACACTCACCCAAAGGCACTTTGGTTTACAGCCTACGGTTCATGGAGAGAAGTCCGTGCAGGAACTTAAGACAGGAACTGATTCAGAGGCCATGGAGTAACACTGTTTACTGGATTGCTCTCCATGGCTTGTTCAGCCTGTTTTCTTATATAATACAGTACCACCTGCCCAGGGTTGGCTCCACCCACAGTGGTTTGGCCCTCCTCAAATCAAGCATTAGTTAATACAATGTCTCACAGAAATGCCAAAAGGCTACTCTGATGGAGGCAAATGCTTTAGCTGAGGTTCCCTCTTCCCTGGTGACTCCAGTTTGTGTCAGCTTGACAAAACCATACAAACACACTCAAGCAGCCTAGGCTGAGCTTGAACTTACTATATAGCTGAGGATGAATGACCCAGAATCACAGATCTTCCTGTCTCTACCTCCTGAGGGCTGGGATTGCAGGTGTGTACTCCTATGTCTGGCCTGGCCTTTGCATTTTAAGTCTTACAAAGAAAAAGGATTATGATATCCTAGCTGCCATACCATTTCAGATTCTCCCTCCTTTGGTAACATAATTCCTTTGGCAATGAGCCTCTCACCCCTTTTCCATCCCCTCCACAGCTCAGTGAGTCCTGGATAAAGTTCTGGTCTATCACTGGAAGTGTATGAGACTTCTCAAAAGAATGCTTCCTTCTATTGTGGATAACTTCTGACCTACAATGCAGACAAGATGTCCAAATTACCACAATGGTCTAGGATCATAGAGCATCATTAAGGATCAAGCTTTACCCTTGGATGGTCACAAATTAGGGAAATGGAGCCTGGGCTCATGACTGTAGAAGGAACTTTTATTTTCCCGCTTCAGTTGTCTTATTGCCTCTGTCTGCCAATCTTGGCCTAGTTCTGGAAGCTTCCAGCCTCCATGGAATCTAACCAAGGCCTAGAATGTTTTCTGCCTCTGAGACTTACTGCTTAATAAGCTCACCCTTTCTTGTTCTTACTGAACTCTGGGCTCACTGGTTCAACTCAGCTATTCTGGCTCAAACTCCTCTCCCAGCTGACTTATTCAGGCTTCTCTCTCAGCCCCTGAAATGCTCTGCTTGGCCTCAAAACAACTCCAGCATTCTTTTCTAATTTTCTGGCTCCTTCTTATTCTCTGGCTCGTTCTGTTTTCATCTGTGTCTGGCTTGTTTTCCCATTCAACCTCTCTCAGTAAAGCTCTCCTGGTAGAACTGTCTCTTCTCTCTTTCTATATTGTCCCTTAAGTAGCTTCTCTTTCCTCTCTTCATGACAGTTGGGTGTAGCCTATTCTGTCAAATCTTTCTCTGATTCATCACCTTTTCTGCCTCTCAATTAGACATCACTTTCAAACATCCGTACTTCCGTCTATAAACTAACTTCACCTTCATTGTTTGGGATTACAAGCATGTACCACCATGCTTGGACTTAAACTTTTCTTTACCTGAAACTTGCTCTCTACCGGGCTGGCCTTGAACTCAGATCTGTTTGCTTCTGTTTCCTGGATTAAAGGCCTGTTTACATTCCAGACAGATCACACTGACCTAGAAGGTCTTTGGATGTGATCTCTTGCCAGAGCAATCATTTTCTGAATTAAAATTCCTCTACACATGACTGTGAGGGCAGAATACTATCTTTAGGATGTACCTTACGTACCTCATTTAAAAAAAAAGATTAGAAAAGCCAATCTTGTTTAGGATATGATTGTTTCCTCTTACTGTTACTAGCAGGTGATAATAAGTGATAAGGTATATTAAGCTATTAACAGAAAAGAATGGATTTTGGAGTTATATTGCTAACATGTCAGAAGGCTTCCCTCAGCTGGGTACAATGTTTGTAATCCCCAGCACTCAAGGAGGCAGAGGCAGGTGAAATGCTATGAGTTCAAGGTCAGCCTGGTCTGCAAAGCAGGTCTAGGTCAGCCAAGTCTACAGAGAGAATCCCTGTCTTGAAGAAACCCAAAACCAAAATCCAAAACCAAACCAACCAAACAAACAAAAACAAAAAAGCTTCCCTTTCTCACCTACATATGTAAATATACATTCCAATTTTTGAGAAAGAAGACTAAGTGGTCCTTTGACTTTATTCCAGATATATCACAATAGCTTATTTTCTATTTCTGTGATACAGCACCATGACCGAGGCAATGTACGGAAGAGTTTATTTGGTTTTATAGTTCCAGAAGAATAAGAGTCATCATCTCAGGGAGGCATGGCAGCAGGCAGGCAGTGGGAACAGCAAGCTGAGGGCTCATGTCTGGCAGGGAGCAGAGAGTGAGCTGGGAATGGCATGCATCTTTAAACTCTCAAAGCCCACCCCTAGTGACATACTTCCTCCAACAAGCTTACATTTTCTGAGAGCCCCACCAACTGGTCTGAGTGTTCAAATACATGAACAAAAGGGGCTCATTCTTATTCAAACCACTACAAATACATTTTGTATAATTGTGAAGGGTAAAAATTTTTCGCTAGAAGCTGTGGGGAAAACCTTGACAAACATTTGTTGTGTGTTTTACAATGTGCATGCCTATACTGAAAAAAATATCCCAATACAGGGAGTTGAGGAATTGAATTTCACTTTGTCCTTTGTAGATTTCACTACTGCAAGTGTGACATCAACAGCATGGAGGAAGCAAAGGTCAATATACAGGGCAGTTTCTACTCTGCATGGAAGCTGCTGCACTTAACCCTGTCTTTCAGGACCCACGTCTTCTAGGAGCCCCTCCTGAACCCTCTGCTGAGATTGCCCCCTGCTGTTTATGTATCCACCAAGATCAGGAGTAAAGTCTAAGCAGAGCCAGTTGTCTTAGGCACAAAATGTAAGCCCCTGCCCTCCAAAGCGCAATCCTTAAGATAAATCTTTTAAGGGAATATTTAAATTGGCATACTCTGGAGTATGGGCAAGTCTTTGTGTGTGTGTGTTTAATTAAGCCGAGCTTTTGTGTCTAGTACAGCTCTCAGAATGCTGCTTACGAAATTCCTCATCCAGCAGGGCTCTGGTGCTTGTTCTGTGCCTTCCATTGTGCTTTGGCCGGGAGGAATTCTTGAAGAGTCTTGAAATGTGAAAAAGGTTTTACAGAAATCTACTAGACCAGGGACGGTCAGATTGAGTTTCTTGGTGAAATTCAAAGATAGTAAAAGAATAATGAATGATGAATTCTTTGAAAGTTATTGCATTTTACTACTTAGGGGAAAAATAATCTGGTTTCTCCTTCACTGAAACCCCACGAGGGCCTTAAGCGATAGAGATTGTAGTACCATAGCACTTGGCCCTCTGTGAAGTGCTTTCTTTAAATCCTTACCCTGCAAGGGAGGCGTTGCTATCTTTACTGTGAAGAGAGGCTGAGAACGAAGTTACTTACCCAAGTTGCTAGAGGCTAAAAATGGCAGAAGTGAGCTCTAGCCCTGATTGTTTCTGCCAGATTGTACGGTAACCGAAAACACCAGGCCCCAGGGTTGCCCGAAGAGAATCACCTATCAAGCCCAGCAGCATCTGTGGTGTTTAGGACCCTCTGTGGGTAGTACTCCAAAGGCAGTATTCACAGATCACTTCTCACTAATAAAATATGCTTGCAGTATGCCATTCCCTTTTTATGGAAGGAAACGTCTGAGGAGGTCTTTGCACTTTTCAACTGAAAAAGATCATTTTAGTGTGAAGTGTAATATAGCACTCAAGTTATGTTTATGAGTTTTTCGTATTTAGGAGAAAAAAAAATCTAGAACCCAAACACACAACGTGTATTGGTAGCTAGTCTTGTACAAGATTTTTTAAAAAATTTATATTTATTCCACGTGTGTGTTTTGCCCGCATGTGTATATGTGCTCTAAGCACATGCTAGTGCCTGTGGAGTCAGAAGAGGGTGTTGGATCCCCTCCATGGGGGTGCTGGGAACCGAACCCAGGTTCTCGGCAAGAGCAGCATGTTATTTGTCCTAACTGCTGGGTAATCCTTCCAGGCCCCTTGTACAAGATTTCTTTAAATAATTATGGACTGTCCACATCGATTGCTGCCCCGAGAATTTGCAAACTTCAATCTCCTAGCTGACTGTTAAGGTCCAAAGAAATCTTCAGCCCTCAAAGAAAATGGTCAACTTGGTGACCAGTCATCAGTCATGGATGCTCGCAGAGCGAATACGTAGAGCATCCATCCCTAGAGACGACGCTGGCGTAGTTCCTGCATCCCAACGCTCCTCCCCTTGAGGACCCCCACGTCTGTGCCCCTTTGGCCGCCGGCGCTCCTTTCGCAGGTGGCCGCGCAGGAGCCCCGCCCCCTCTCGCTCCTCAAGTCGCGGGGGCCTCCTCCGATCTCGCGAGATCCGGGCCGCCGAGCGCTCGGGGCCTTTTCAAATTGCTATCCGTTACCGCTCTGCCGGCCGCCGCCATTGTAGCGCTCGGAGCCCTCAGCGCGGCCGAGGCGGAGCCCGCGGCGGGATGGCCGATGCCGACAAGCCCGAGGCGGCCGCGGGCGACGACGGCCCGCAGCAGCAGCCGGCCGAGCCGCGGCGAGACCCGCACCCCGCCGAGTCCGAGAAGCCGCCGCGCAGCAGCGCCAACGGCGTTAAAATGTATTGTCTCCCCCGGGCGGGCAGGGCGGGGAGGCTGGGGCGGCCCCGGTGCGGGAGCAGGTGCGGCGCGGGCGGCCCCGGCCTCGGACGCGCGGAAAACGGTCCCCTTTAAAGGCCCGAGGCTAGCCTCATCCCCGGGGAGGACCTAGGGATGACATCATCGGACCTTTCCCCTCCCGGCCCGGTTCCGAGCCCCGGGGAGGGCCGCGCGTGTGCTGCTGCCCCCCTCAGCGTTAGCGCTGACCAGCCCCATTGTGTTGCCCTTGATTGGCTTTCTAGAGAGGGGACTTGGTCTCCTCCACCCACCCGTTGATGCTTGTCGGCCGTGCAGGCTGTTTTTTTTTTTTGTTGTTGTTGTTTGTTTGTTTTTTTTAAACACAAACTCAGTGTGTGGCCTTCGTTGTACTATAATTCAATATGAGATGATATAATTAAGTCACTAGGATATAAGTCTGTATTTGGCAGATCCGGGAATGGAACCCAGGGCCTCATGGGTTCTGGGCGGGCGCTAGGCCACAAAATGACCCTCCATCCCTCCATAAAATACAGCATCTTTAGAAGAAAACCCACGATCTGTCATCAGTGGCTGTATAGAATTCAGTCGACGTTAATAAGATCTTTAGTTACAAGGCAGTAGGATGGGAACATATTGTGCTCCCCCCCCATCACGTGGGGTGACGTGAAGGCAAACATTTATTTTCCTATGTCTCCTGTAAAACTGTTCATGTCAGTAATTTAGTGAAAACACCCTTCACCTTTCAGTTCTGCCTCAGTAGAAAGTAGTGAACACATGGTCGTATTAAAACAGGAAAAGGTAAAATGTCTTTCTGGCTTTTCTGTGTCGAAATTCTTGAGGTAATGGTTGTACCATTTGGACCAGTCTGTGTGGACTTGACTGTGTCGAACTGATTTCAGATGAGATGGGGTAGCTCTCCCCAGCGTCATTTTGACAGTCTTGCTCTTAGGATGACGTCATTGGGTATCTTCTCCTTGCCTCTGACAGTGTATTTAAGAGGAATTACCCCAGTTCCCTGGGGCCCATCCTGAAGACCAGTGTTTGTTGTTTTCTGGTGTGTCTATCCATTTTTGAAATGATACGTGTAGGAGGCACCTTAATAGTGTGCCAACAGGCAGACATTGTGTTACCTTAACTGTGGACTTTAGCTTCCCTACCCAGCTGGTGCCATTTGAACAGGAAACATCTGAGCAGAACAGAATCCAGCAGGTATCAGAGATCGGAACTCAGGGCAGTTTGTTTCTGGATGGAGAGTTTCCATGTTGAGAAATGGAAAGCAAGTGAAGCTTATCTCTTATGTGTGCCAAATTGTGGGCTCTTTTCAGAGATTTGCTATTAAAAATAGAAATAAAATCACAGTGGAATGACTGCAACAATAAAGTCAGCCTGCATGTCTTTGGATTCCTTGTCCATGACTATAACCATGAATTGAAAATACCCACATAATGTATTTGTATGGAAAATAAGCAGAGTATATGCATTGTTTTAGGTATTATAAGTAGTGAAAAGATTAATGATTTGTGTTTAAGTCATATGCAAACTATGCCATTTTGGGTAAGAGACTAGAGCATCTTTGGACTTTTTTATCTTTGGGGTGGAATGGGGCTGAGTGTGCTACCCCTTTTCTCCTGAAGAAAATAATTATTAAATCCTATGATGTTGGTACATATGAAGCTGGTATCTAAACCTACATTAGATTGGAAAATATAATGTCAACAATTGCATTGCAGAATGAGAAAAGAGATGGGAAAGAACCATTTTCTAATTTAAGGAGAGAAAATACAGATTGTTTTCTTATTCTAATTCTTTCTGTATTTTCCCAATATTAAGTAGAGAACAATGTACTCAGATTTCTTGTATATCTAATAGGTCAGCATAAAGTACTCACAATGAACAAGTAGGACCTTGGATCTTATGTGAATCTGCTATGAACCTGTATGGGTAGTTGGCAACCCTAAACCTTGGGCTTATTATGCTTTTAATGATAAGAATTCACTGAAGGAATTTTGATGACCAGACACTGCTTTACCTCATAGACTGCTTGGAAAGCGGACCAAGTGCTTCTGTTGTCAGGATGGAAGCTACTATGTCAGCTCGTAGTCAGAGAAGGCAGAGTCTTTCTCGTTTTTGCACTGTGAGCCCTTTAATTGTAAAGGTCCAGTGAGTATCTGTTGAGGAAATACAGGAAGAAACTTTGAGATCATGAAACTCATGCAAAAGATATAGTTGTCTTTTTCATATTTAGACAGGAACTAAAGATACTATTCCCTCTGTCCACACTCAAGTAAATTGGAAGAAAAGCAGTAATTGTCTTGTGACTCCTTATTAGTCTTGTATAATTATAAATGTATTTATATTTGTGCTACTTGTAAAATATTTAGCATTGGGTCTGGGTGAAGTGATTACTAATAAAGCATCAGTTTTATCATGAGTGAAGGTCACAACTATGATGTTCGTCCCTCAGCTTTGCTGAAATACAATTGAAAAAATTGTGTATATTTAAGATAAACAACGGGATGTTTTGATTTGCTCTATATATTATACAGTGGTTATTATATTTGAACTAGTTAATATACCTGTGACTTCATATAGCTATCATCTTTTGTAATTGTTGCAAATATTTATGATGTATTCTCAGTGATATTCTAGTACATAGTGAATCATTATTATCTATAGTCATTGTACTACGCGCTGTTTCCAGAACTTACTTGGTAACTGGGAATTTATGTCCTTAAGCAGACATCTCATTAGACTTCTGGTAATGATCACTGTACCCTGATTCTTTGAGTTTTGTTTTTGATGTCATGCATTATTTGGTTTTCTATGTTTGACTTATTTCACTTAGCACACAGTCCCCCAGGTTGCTACAGATGACAAACTTTTCTTCTAAAGGCTGGATCTCTATCTCTCATGTATGCTTATGCATACATTGGGAATATACACATGCCCATACCTACCTTTTCTTTAACCATTGAACAGCAAGCAGACTTTTAGTTCAGTTCTGTATTGTAAAAAATATAGTGAAAAAAAGTTCAGATATTGAGGTGATTTTATTTCCTTTGGTTAAATAAAAAAAGTGAAATTGCTAGGTCATTTGATAGTTTGGTTGCTGATTTTTTTGAGGACCCTTTGGTTGCCTTCTGGTCATCCTTTAAGGAAAAATAAAGAAAATGTCCTAATAATGAATTTTTAATTGAATTGTCCCTAGTATGGTGAGCAAATGTTTAATCATAGTCACATAACCTTCAGCCAGGTGAAAAGTAGAGGAACATAGTGAATACTGGAGAATTCTGTGCATTTTCACAGTGGATTTCATTCAGAATGGAAGTAGGCAGAGGGAGGGATACTTAATTGATTGAAAGACTAGACATCAGATGGACATGGTGGTGTATGCCTTAAAGTCCAGCACTGAGGGAGGCAGAGGCAGGCAGATATCTGTGAGCTATAGAGTGAGTCCAGGACAGCCAAGGCTACTCAGAGAAACCCTGTCTTTAAAACAGACTCACAAACGAATAAACAAACAAAAAACCCCCAACAAAACAACAACAACAAAGAAGACTAGATATCTTCTTATCTGACCCCAGACTGGAAACATTCAGTGAATTCAGTGGAAGCACATTATTATGCAGATGGTTCTTCAGGGGAACTAAAAAGAAAGGTTTGTTATGTGTGCTGTAGCTAGGGACCAGAGAAGAGGCCTTGTACTTTTGGCTGCTTTATTCTCAGAAATGCCACTCTGTTCACACAGAAGCAGGTTCTAGAGTTGGACAGTAGAGAAGACCCCTTTCAGGCTCTGCCAATATTATGAAAAAATAAGGATGATTGGAAGATGTCCCTGTTAAAATCTGAATAGGTGGAGTTTAGTTCTAATGTTTCTTGATTGTAGGAGCATTTCTTAAAGATGGTGTCACTGTCTGTTCAGAGTATGGTTTCTTTTTGTTTTTGAGGTAGGGTCTTATTTGTAATCCTGGCTAGCCAGCTTGGTGATAGGTAGTCCAGACTGGCCCTCAGCCCTTAGCAGTCCTTTTGTTTCTACTTCTTGAGTGCTGGCATTACATGCATTACAGGCATGCCTCACCATTTTCAGTTAGGGTTTGTGTTTGCTTGTGTGTGGTCTGTGTCTGTGTGTCTGTGTTTGCTTGCTGGCAAGTGTGTTTGTACACTTTCTGAGAGGTTTCTTGTTGAAGTAGCCCAGTTGGCCAGTGAGGTTCAGGAATCCACCTTTCTCCCTGCAGCCCCCAGCTCTAGAGTTAGAGGTGTATACCTCTATGCCCAGATTTTTATGTGGCTGCTGGAGAGCCAAACCTTGGCACTCAGCTTTGCATAGCATATTACCAGCTGAGCCATCCTCCCAACCTCCAAAGTGTGGATCCTTAACTGACAATTGAAAAATTAGCATTTACCCAGCATATGTTATAGTCAGTCGCCATTCTAGATACAGTGTGGATAACCAAAGGAGGTAGCACACACACACACATATGTACCTGCATATTGCTTTGAAACTTGAAGTTGTATTTTAAAATACAAATCCAGATTTTTATCTACAGGGCTTACTTTAAGTATATAACCATATCATATTTATATGTTGGCATATGTCATCATAGAGTTGCATTGTGATTGAAGTCTTATAAATTAATTTTTGTAGTTAGAACCATTAGAAAAGACTGGTAAGTTCTGGCTCATGATATGTTTACCTCCTCCTACCTCAACTGTATGCTTTCATTGTAGATAGCATTACTAATACAAGAGACAATTCTATGAAGTGTCCTATATTCAAAATGAAGATACAAGGATGTCTTTAAATTTTCTTTGTTTTTCAAAGTAAGAAATAGATAAAACTTGACACAGTGAATATGAGTATATGTGTGTATTGAATGCATAGACAGATAGATGAGACTATATTTTGATTATGATTTTAAAGGAAGGAGAATTCTAGGGAAATTTGTTAATCTGTAAGTCATAAAGGTTTTCAGATAATCATTTTAGTTTATTTATTCATTTATTTACTTTTTTGGGGGGCAGAATCTTGACTGTGTAGCTCTGGCTTAGCTGGCTACCTTAGAACTTATTATATAGATCAAGCTGTCTTGTAACCTTTGTGCTTCTGTCTCCTGAGTTCTGGAATTAATTATATGTGTCACCATTCCTCAAATATAAGCTAGTTTTAAAATTTAGTTAAAAAACATTTTTAAGAATTTATTATTTTGCACATTTGTGTGCGCATTTTGTGTATGTATGATGTATGTGTGTGAGTATGTGAACCATGATATCATAGGACAAATTTGCTTAGTTTTCTCCTTCCATCTTTAACATGGGTTCTGGCTTTGAACTCAGATCATCAGGCTCCTGCAGTAAGTGCCCTCTTGCTGGTCTGAATTGGGTTTTAGAGTTGCATAAAGCCCAGAAACTTGATAGTGAGATAACTCACATGCTCCTGCCATAGGGTCTCTTAATATTTATTAAGTAGAATGCTGGGAAAAACTAGGTTTTGGGATAGTTACTGTTAATATAGAAGAAAGATGCCAACTGTTAACTGAGAAAATTGATAACCTTGGGCAATAGGGAGCTCTCAGGCTGATATCCAGCTTTGCTGAGATCTACCTTAATTGAGAATTTTATGACGTGACAGATGTGAATGATTGATACACAGAGTTCCATTCTTCAAAGCTCAACTAAAGATGCTTTTTTTTTTGTCTTCTAATTCACAGGGAGAATGATGAATCAGTGAAAGAAGAAAAATCTGATTTAAAAGAAAAGTCTACAGGAAATAAGAAAGCCAATCGATTTCATCCTTATTCAAAAGATAAGAATTCGGGCACTGGAGAAAAGAAAGGTCCAAATCGGAACAGAGTGTTCATTAGCAACATCCCTTATGACATGAAATGGCAGGCTATTAAAGATTTGATGAGAGAAAAAGGTAACAATTTCTGTAGTAACTTACTATTGGAATCCTTGTATAGTAAGGGGAGGAAATGAGCAGACTTTTTATTCCTCTTAGCCAAACAGACTAAAAAAAAAAAAGACTTTACTTTCTTGACATGTCAATTAATCTTTTCTTTTTCTTCCACTTGGCAATTTCATTACAAGGAAGTATGGACAAATGAAGTATTTTTCTTTTTGCCATTTTAGTGGGATAGTGAAGCCAGCATTTGCATGCCACCAAGAATTTTGTTAAAGTGATTGCTTTGTCTAGTTGAAGTTTTTAAAAATAGATTTTAAAAGGACTATTGCATTAGTTAAGTAATGCATTTAGCTTGTTAATGTATGTATAATAAGGTCGATTTTTTTCCCCCCAAAGATGTTTTTGGTGGAGTCTGGAATCTGGCTGTGGAATTCATTTTGCTTGCATTGTCACGACTGCCATGATGCTGTCTTTGCAGTTCTGTACTAAATTTGTGTTACTGCTGCTGCAGTTTTGTTTTCAGAATAACCTGAAAACCTTCATCTTATACACATGCTTGGTTTTGGGGGAAAATAATTTCAATACTTGATCGTGTAAAAGATAGTTCTGTTATCTCTTGAAAAATTGAGGTTCAACAGTCCTGCAAACTATGTACTTGGCTTTGAGGGTGATCTTTTCTAATAATTTTTTTTAATTGCATTGGTGTATCTGTTGTAAGGTGACAACTATTTGACTGGTTTTATTCACTGACTATTTAGAAGTGTGTGGCTTGCTGTGAAGCATGACTTGTAAATTTAGTTTACTGATGGCAAACATGATTGAAGACATTCAGGTAGGAAGTCACCTTAAAACAGCTGTTGTGTGTAGGCAGACCAAAGTTATTTGAAAAGTGCTAATGTTGTTAATATGACAGGCTGAGGGACCATTTGTATGTATATGTGCATTTGTTCACCAACCATATCATGCTGGCCAAATACGATCTGCAGTATGAATTGGGTTAATATGGTTGTTAGCTTTTTTAGAGAATGTGGATGATGTAATTTCTGAAAATTAGTTTAAATTTCTATAGCTATTGCTAGGAGGTATGTTGATCTGGTCCTGATTGCTGGTGAATAATAGGTGCTTTTTTGTAGAGTTGTGCACAGGTGTGCAGTAAAGCAAGACACTGGTGTTTAAATGTATTGTTTCTTGGTATCTTCCTTTTGTATGTCTTATGTAGTTGGTGAGGTTACATACGTGGAGCTCTTTAAGGATGCGGAAGGAAAATCAAGGGTAAGTGCTGTGGGCCATAATCTGCTTGAGGTTTAAAAGTTCCTCAGCAGTTTACTTCTGTATACTATTCTATCAGACTTTTGGAAACTTAAGTTTCATTTTGTTTTACTTTAAGAATTGAGGTTTTATCCTAGCAAGTCTGACATGTGCCAACCAAACTAGCTGCCTGAAAGGGATGGGTTTTGCAAATGTTCATAAAGGACATTCATTTTTCAAATGCTTTAAGGTATGCTTTTTTTTTGAGCTAATAAAATTTAATATAGTTATTTTTTGTTGTATTTTGATGTCTTCAGGGATATTTCAAAAGTCACTGAATTGATATTTCCTAAGAGTTTCATGAGAGGCCTGTGGCTTAAAGGTGTTAATTTAGAATATAATTTTGAAACTTTTATTGAAAAGCTTAATTTGGTAGCCTGCGGGACCACGTAAGAGGCAGTGCTCTGACCAATTGGTATGAATGATGTCTATGACTAAGTTGACCTAGAAGGCTGATGATAGATTTTGATTTAGCAGCATGAGTATACTGAACAATATATAATGGAAAGCTTTTTAACAGTGTTTCATCATATTCATAAAATGTTGGGTACCTGAGAGATACAAACTGTCATCACATTCAAGTGGCACTTTGAACAGTAATCACAAGAATTATTTTTTAAAAAATGATTCTGTAAGTTTCTTTAGCATGGGTAATTTGCTTTACATGCTTTCAACTAGATATTCCTAAATTATACACAGTTTTAACCTAGTAGATAACTTTATTAAAAATAAAATTCATGGGGGCTGGAGAGATGGCTCATCAGTTAAGAGTAGAGGACTTGGGCTCAATTCTAGCACCACAGGGCAGCTCACAAATGTCTATAACTCAGGTCCCAGGGGATCTGACACCCTCTTCTGGCCTGTGTGGGTACCAAATGTGTATGTTCTGTATAGCCATACTATACAGGCAAAAAATACACATAAAATAATTTAAAATTTTATATTTATTTGCTATTTTAACTAGACGTAAAAGTATATTGTATACAATATATCTTTTGAAATATTTATTACTGTGTTGGAAAGTGTATATTGGACCCTTCAGTTTCATCGTTTACGTACTGTTGACTGAATTCATACAGTGATACTAGTTTTAATTTTAAGAAGTCACCTGAAAGTAAGAATGTACTCCAAGCTTGTAACATATTAGATGGATTTAAAAATTTATTGAAAATGCATAGTCACTTGTTACATTTTGGAGGTGTAAAAGAAAAAAAATGTGTTCTTGATTACTTTTAATTATTTAAATAATAGAGTCTTCCATTAATTTCATCTACTGACCTAAAATGTTTTCTTTTTTCTTTTGCAAATATTGACAATCTACTGGATATAGGGTTGTGGGTAAGAATTTTTTTTTTCAAGTATCTTAAGTTAAATTAATCTTGTGATTAGGAATAAGAATTTTTTTTTACATAAACATGTCTTATATATTTTTTTCCTATAAAGTGTGGTTGAATTCAAAGATGAAGAATTTGTAAAGAAAGCACTAGAAACTATGAACAAATATGATCTTAGTGGAAGGCCTCTGAATATTAAAGAGGTAAGGGTTTTTTGTTTTTGTTTTTTTATTTGTAATTTAAATATTTATGTGGAACATGCTACTTTGATGTTTTCATTTAGTTGTATGACTACTTTTTAAAAGGATAAATGCGTACTAAGGACTATAGCTAGTGACACGTTTTTACTTAGAGTTGATTTTCTATTAATCCTTAGGTTATTCTTTATATTTTATTACCTTGTAGTTACAGATAGATAGTGGTCCTCAATTTAAAATAAAAATCAGGACTCAAAAATTTAAAGATGACAGACTTTATTTACTATAAACATTTCCGTTTTTTAGGCTATTGTTTCATTGAAATTCAGTCGGCATTGTAGTTGATTACAGGTTGCTTGATAATACACATAGCTTTTGGATTTGAATAAGATAAAATAACTAAAATTAGAGCCTGTAAGATTATAATTTAAGAAGTGTTAGAACTTACCGAGATGTGTAACTAGAATTTAGAATAATCTACAATGGGAATTTTCTCTTTGTATGGAATTCTAGTAGTATAATTAGACACATGATTAGACAGTACCTTACTGCTGACCCTTGTACTGCTACACATAAGCTTTGTACATAGAATAAAAAAGGTACCTTACAGAATACCACTTATAGGAATAATGTAATTGATCTTGGTAATAATTCATTTGAATAACAGTTTCATGGGCTCTTTTATTTTATCTTGTTATTTTTGCCATAAGTTTGACCATAAAGCCACTTGTACACATATCCTTGCTAAATCTGTATTAAAAGGAATAGACAATAGTATTTTGAGTCTGAAATGTTGTGGTAATACTGATGCTATTTGTTGACTGGCATTCAGCAGGAAAACAGTGATTTTGAGTTCCAGCTTATGTTTTTCTGGCCATATTGCAAGGAGTTTTACCTCACTTCTCTAGATTTTAGTACTTACATGTTACTGATAACACCTAATATGACTTTTATGAAGATCAGAGTGATAAATCAGTAATAGTTCACTCTCTGTCACTAGAACAGCTGAATGGCCCAGGAATAGCAAATCACTTAACCTTTGTTAGCTTGCCTTGTCACTAGAAATCTCTCTGGTAGTATTGCAAAGACTCAGTGTTAATTAGTGTTTTCTAGTTACTATATTTGCAATATTATTATGTCAAGCTATTATTAAAATAGTTTAACTATATCATCAGTGCAAGCTGTAAAAACTGTTCTTGTTAGTGATTGCTGGTATCTTGTTCTTTTGTGTGAGGATAGCCTGAATGCCTTAGTACCAAAATATTATGTACCTACATTCTCTACTTTAACTTCAAATTTCCCTGAATCCTGTTTGATCCTGGGATTATAATTATCTAAAAAAAAATTGCTGGGGCCTTGTTAGGGAATGTTTAAGCTTAGTGATTTGACTAGTCATTTATTAGGTGCTTTAATGCATAAGCTGGGACTTACTTAGATTTAGAAATGTGCTGGCATCCTAAATAATTTGTCCCAATTTACAATCCTCTGATAATTTGATGATCATAATTTGCTATTTTATGATCCTGTTTCTTGTTTAAAGGAAACAAGTGTTGTAAAAGCTACATAGAGGCACTGTAGGCATACTGTGTTTATAGTATCTTTCCATTTTTAATTAACAGAAGTGACTGGGTGTTAAAGGCTTAGGTTGTATGATTGTGTTTCTTTAAGTTGCAGCATACTGTAGAGTCCAGATCTAGGATGCCTCTATTTTTAGCTATTTTAGAAGGGGGAAAAGGGGTCTAATTTTGCTTTACTAAATAATGAAGGATTTATTTAACTCTTTGGTTAATGTTCAGTAAAGGCAGTCATTTTCCTGGGAATGTCTGACTTATAAAAGTGTTGAGGACTGCTTGCATGGGTATTTAATAAAGGTATATTTTCAGTGTTCTTAGCAGCTTTTTAGAATTCTGTGTTAATTGCATGAAGATGAGTAGGAGGCCTACATGTTTCAGTAGGCCCACTGATAGCATTAGTAGTTAGTGATTGGTAGGCTGGAGAAAGGAGGAATAAAATCATATGTGATTTGTGTGTGTGTATGTAATGTGTATAGTGTTTACATGTGACAAACAAATATACTACTGTTAATAACCTATGTGTTTTAATAGTTGAAGGAGCTTTTGTGAACCACTATTCTCAATTTTGTGCTTATACAGGTTTTTCAACTCTCTAGCCTGAAACATTCATGACTGTCTTAATTTCTTGTCACTGTGCTACAATGCTAGGATGAAGTCAGCTTGCGGGAGAGTTTGTTGAGCTCACAGTGTGAAGGGTGATCCATCGCTGTGGGGGTGTTAAGGCGGCCACAGGGACCTGAGACAGCTGTGTCCATAGTCAGGAAGCAGAGATGAGCGCATGCTCCACTCACATCCGTCCTTTTAGACATTCCGGGAATTAAAAGTATTTTTAATTAATGTGATCAAGGTTATTCCCCACAAGCATGCCCAGAAGTCAATCCCCAACCCCATGATTCTGATTCTGTCAAGCAATAGATGAGCACCAAATCACCCTGACTACTCACTTAAAGTCCTACGGCATTCTTTGGTAACATTTACTCACTTTTGTAATTCTTTTAATTTCTTTATCATGAAGAAGCACATGGAAGTCCAGCATGCTTTTATTCTTACATTCATTCTTTTCTCCTTCATTGTGTCCTAGCTATGCTGGAGAATTTAATAAAGTCATCCTATTTTACTGTTTTTAAGTTCAACATATACAGATTGAGGGTAGCAGGGAAGTTTTTGATAGAATATTTCTATTCTTTGAGAATTTCATGTAATGTATTTTGATTATTTTTATCCCCTCTTCTCTCCTAGCTCCTCCCTTTCCATTTCTACCTCCCTACCCTTCCAACTCTCTTTGTTTCCCTCCCAAATAACTTTTAAAATCAGAGTCCACCCATGTTCTCCCGAGTGTGTGGGTCATTCAGTGTTGTATGGCTGACCTGCCAGATTCCATACCCTTATGGAAAACTGGCTCTCTCTTCCCCAGAAGCCAATAGATGCCTCATGGATAGGTGCTCTGAGTCCCTTTTTGCTCCATGTTAGAATGTTGGCTAGTCTGATCTTGTGCAGACAAGCATAAGTGCTGTGAATTCATGAATGAGAAAGTAGAATTTCTGCATGCAGATGATGCATGTAGTCTTATCTTGTGTTTTGTTATTGGCCATCTACCTAGCAGAATGAGTGTGTGAAGCACATTTTGTACTTGCCCTTTGTTTTGTTTTAATAAGAGATAATTCTTTTAAAAGTTAATGAGCCTAAAAATATTTGCTATCATTCTTTACTTGGACACCCCTCTCCTTTTCCTTGTTGAGGAAGCTAAGAGGTTATAAAATGGATTATTAGATTTTTGTAAGGAGTGATGTTAGTCAGTGATGATAAAATTTCCTCTATCTCAAGTCTTCCTTGGATTATAGCAATGAGAGGCTGTGAGTTAGTCTGACTGAGTTAGCCTTCGGCTCTTCAGTGGTGAGAGGCCAGCTTTACTACACTGTAAGGAAAAAAGAGTGTCACAGCATCTTGCTGCTATTCAGGTGAAGGGGACAAATGGGCACATTTCTTTTATCAGTGTGACAGCAAAGCAAAACTAACTTCAAGTTTCTAAGTGGCCTCAGTGACTGGATAAAGTTACTTAACTTCCAACTTTGGAGTCTGAAATCTTTTGTCTGTCTACATGTTTTTATGGGACTCACTTTCTGGATGAAAACAACAATAACAAGGAAAACCTAAGTCCTCACAAATGTTAATACTTTTGTCCAGATGGCTTAGCTGGCGTCTAGTTGAAGCCACTTAAATTGTATATGTTTACTGACGTGTTTGATGGCAGTTAACTTTCACCATGCATTGTAGGATCCCGATGGAGAAAATGCTCGCCGGGCATTGCAGCGAACAGGAACATCTTTTCAAGGATCACATGCCTCTGACGTGGGATCTGGGTTGGTGAATTTGCCACCTTCCATTCTTAATAATCCGAATATACCCCCGGAGGTTATCAGCAATTTGCAGGCTGGTAGACTTGGTTCCACAATTTTTGTTGCTAATGTAAGTTTAAATTTTGTTGCTCTGATACTTAACTGTTCTCATGAGATTATTTTGTTAGATATATGCTAGATAGACTTGTGGATCATTCTGTTTGTTTTTTACTTAAGTAAATACAAGTTATAATTATTTTAAAATCAAACCTAATTTATGTCTGTAGTCTAAAGTTAGGCTCTAAATACAACTAGGTAAACCTGTGGAAATCAGAGACATTGAACAGTTTTTAAAGTCAGTTATGTGTATTTTTGTTCATCTTGGTAGTTGAATTTTATTCTTGTAGACTGGGGGTTTGTAAGTGCCTGTTATGGTTGGTTTGCCATTTTATGGTCTTGAAAGTCTGAAGTGGACAGTGTTTTCCAAAACCCTAATTTTTCTTAGTCAAAATAGATAAATACGTCTCACATGTACAGGACAATATGGAGGACTTGAAAGATAATTTGAGTTTAAGTGAAGATAAGAAACAAGATAGATGTAGCTGAGCTGATTTTAAACAAGACCTTTTTATGTGAACACCATTGGTGTATTGTTGAACAAGAGTCACAGTTTATGGTTTTATGAGGTTAGAAAGTACTATTTTGTGTTTACGATCAGGTGGCCCCTTTATTAGGAACTTAACTCTGCACTCTGTGTTAAGCTTGACTTCAAAGTCGGCTGGAAGAAGCTGAAGGAAGTGTTCAGCATGGCTGGGGCTGTGAAGCGGGCAGACATCAAAGAAGACAAGGACGGCAAGAGCAGAGGCATGGGCACCGTCACTTTTGAGCAGGCGATCGAAGCAGTGCAGGCAATTTGTATCCTGATCCATACTTTGCATTAAATGAAGTTGGTGAGGCTGTTGTTCATGCTCTGTAATGTTGCCTTGCTTAGAAATCTATGCTTTTGTGTCCAGCACAAAGTCTTGTTCTTTGTTAAGGAATTGGCCAGGTTATTTAGGGCTGGTTTGACCTTGTTTTCTGCTCTTCCTGCTGCAGCAAAATGTGTGTGCTTATGCTTTGACACTTAACTCTGTTGTATGTCAGTGTGGTTTTGTTGATGAGACCTTTGGTTAATGAAGTTAAAAATCAAAACAAGAGACTAATAGGAATAAAGTAACAATGTTAAAATAGAGAAAGTTACAGGTTCTTTAAATATGATAATTTGTCTTTAAGTATAATTTTACAGTCATCTTAACTGGCTTTCCTTGACTGAATCGACAGCCATGTTCAATGGGCAGTTTTTATTTGATAGACCTATGCATGTGAAAATGGTGAGTGCCTGCTTCTCATTTCAACCTTAATTTCTTCAGCTCTCTTTCCAGCATAACAATAGTTCTTGCTTTTTAACTATATGTATAATAAACTTTTTTTTTCAATTAGGATGACAAATCTGTCCCTCATGAAGACTATCGTTCACATGATAGTAAGACATCACAATTACCACGTAAGTAAGAGCTGTTGTTAGAAAGCAGTTTTTTTAAAATCATTATGTAAAAAGCAGAGGCATATTTTTATTCCTACATTGAAGTTGCTCACTCTCTGAGATTTGTTTGAATTTTGGACAGTTTGCTGCTTCTGATTATCTAAGGACTGAAAAGATAAATATGGGACTTTAAAAAAGTTTTGGCCACCTAGTTAATGAGTTCTATTGTATTTGTTGAGTTCATATACAAGAAGGGGAAAAACCCTATAATTCACCATAGACATCTATCACTTTTAATATTTTACGTATATTCTTTCTTTCCTTGTGCGTGTGTGTATATATGTATATGTGTTTAAATAGTTTCACACTACTATATAGATTTAGAGGTTGGTCTCAGCTGTAAATTACAACCATTTTTCCATGTTGAAAATTCTTTCCAAATATTTTTCTTGGTGTTGCATAATCATGTTACTGTTACGTGTTTTACATGTTCTAACCTTTATTGCTTTAATTACTAACAGAGTGTGATGTAATTTCATGAAAATATTTCTTGCGTTCATAGAGACCGAACTCTTACTGGACCTCAAGATAATACCACTTGAGAACATTAAGACTATGTATTTAACCTGCTATCCTACTGTGTGCTTAGCCTGTTTAAGTTTAACCTGTATTTAAGAGAACAGTATAATAACCAACCTCACCATGTATTAGATCTCTCATGCAATCAGCGTTTACAGCATAACCCACCTTTGATCTTATCTACTCCTCCATGCCCCTGATCCAGAATAGTGTGTGTGTGTGTGTGTGTGTGTGTGTATTGTAATCATTTGCTGAAAACAGCCGGTAGGTTGAAAGTTGTCTTAAAACAGATATCCACCATCTTGGAATTCACATAGGATAAAGCTTGATAATGTCTGTCTGCAGTGTTTACCATCCTGGGCCAGTTTAGTCTTTTCCTTTGTAAAAGTTCTATTAAAGGTTTCTGAAGAACTTTTTAACCCCTTCTCTATGCCATGCTTTGCTGTTTGATAAATACAGGGCAAAGCTCTGTGTTAGAGACAGGCAGATAGAAAAAGTCAGGCAGCCATAGACACAACAGACAGACTATGGATAGTTCAGTAACCACAAATTACAGACAGATGGAAGACAGAGACAGAAGTTGAGAAATCAAATTTGGGCTCACTCTTGGCCAAATTAATCCAGGAGGAGGGCTGTTTTCACTTCTTAATGTGACCCTGATAAATTTGGATGCCTCTGAGATTATCTTAAATGTGTTAACTAATACAATAGAGTAAATTATACTTTTTGTATAAACTATTGGCCATTTTAAATTCTTTTCTTTAGATGTCCTGAGCTAAGCCTTGTGGCAAGAGAATCTAAAGGTCAAGTCCAAGGCCTGCCTTAGCTGTAGTGTGAGGTGCAAGGCAGCTTGGACAATCTAATGAGGCCTTTTCTCAAACTGAAGCTCAAAGGCTGGAGATGGCTCAGTGGGAGAGCTGTTGTCGACCATGTGTAAATCCCTGGGTTCTAGCCTTAGCACCGAAACCAAGGTGTCTACCTGGGGAGTGCCGGTATACTTCAGTGGTAGAGCCCTTGACCAGCATGTGTAAGGTCCTAAATTCAATCCCAGGATTGAAAACCAATCCTGGAGTACATTTAGACTTACAGATTTTCAAGATCTGCCCACTGATCACTCTTTTACAAAACATAAAAAGACAGCGGTGTAAACGTTCCATGCTTGCTGCTGTTGCTTGCAACATTACTGTACATTGCTGTTTCCCTTCATGTTCTTTCATTATTATTAATTTTTCAATGGAATATTTTAAATATGCAGACAAAAGTTAAAATATTTTTATAGTCTCATATGCCGTATAGTTATTGGGTTTTTTTAAAGTTAAATTTTATTGGTAGACCTGGGATGCCCTACCTCCATGCCCACCTTTCAATGTGTTCTTCACCTGGAGGAGACTGGTCAAGACTATGTTTGTTATGAATGCATGTTTACATATCCATAAACAAAGAAGAGCTTCACTGAATGTAACATTCAGTGTGATGTCATGTTATTTCATAGTTCACTGTTTGGTGTTTTGCCTGATTCTTTTTTATTGATAAAGCTGATATCTTCATTTTACCTATTTATATTTCATATATTTTTTGCTTTAAATTAATGTACATTTTAAATTATTGGAAATAATACTGAATTGGATTTTATGAGAAGTCATACTAAAATTTAAGAATTACCTTTTTTTGTTTGTTTTGCTAGAAATGTGTAGAATTTGACCTTCACGTCCATATTTGAGGGAAAACTTATTCAGTGGTCATATTTGCTATTACTGTTTGAGTTAGTTTTGATAACTTATTTTTCTAAGGATTTCCCCCCTCATTTTTCTCTGCTTTGAATATTATTATTTTTTCAACATAATCAGAGGACAATTCTTAGTAATCAAGTCTCTCCTACTACGTGGATTCCAGAGATTGAACTCAGATTGTTGGAATTAGCAGTGAACACTTAACCTCTGGTGGCTCAGTGTTAAACTTTAAAATTTTTTAATTTATTAAAATTTATTCACTTTGTATCCCAGCTACAGACCCCTCTCTTGTCCCCTCCCAATCCTGCCCTCCCTCTTCTCCGCCTATGCCTCTCCCCCAGTCCACTGATGGGGAGGTCCTCCTGCCCTTCCACCTGACCTTAATCTATCAGGTCTCATCAGGATGGTCTTTCACAGTCTTCCTCCATGGCCTGGTAAGGATGCTCCCCCCTCAGGAGGAGATGATCAAAGACACAGCCACTGAGTTCATGTCAGAGACAGCCCCGGTTCCCATCACTAGGGAACCGACTTGGACACTGAGCTGCCATGGGCTACATCTGAGCAGGGGTGGTCTTTGGTTGGAATATCAGTTTTTGGAAAGGCCCCTGGGCCCAGATTTTTTGGTTCTGTTGCTCTCCTTGTGGAACTCCTGTCCCCTCCAGGTCTTTCTGTCTCTCCCCTTCTTTCATAAGATTCCCTGCATTCTGCCCACAGTTTGGCTCTGAGTCTCAGCATCTGCTTCGATACCCTGCTGGGTAGTCTTCCAGAGTCCTCTGTGGCAGCTCCTGTCCTGTTCTCTGTTTTCTCCCAATTCTGATGTCCATCCCATTTGCGTTCTGAATGAGGACTGAGCAGCTTCCCTAGGGTCTTCGTAATAGCGCTACCTCAAGATCCAGCTATGTCACTCCTAGGCATATATCCAAAATATGTCCAAGTACACAACAAGGACATTTGCTCAAGCATGTTTGTAGCAGCTTTATTCATAATAGCCAGAAGCTAGAAACCCATATGTCCCTCAGTGGAGGAATGGATACAGAAATTGTGGTACATTTACACAATGGAGTACTACTCAGCAATTGAAAACAAGGAAAACATGAAATTTGCAGGCAAATGGTGGGAACTAGAAAAGATCATCCTTAGCGAAGAGACCCAGAAGCAGAAAGACACCCATGGTATATACTCACTTGTAAGTGGATATTGGTCATATAATATAGGATAAACATACTAAAGAAGCTAGACAATGGTTGAAATTTTAAAAGATAAATTCTGGAAAATTATCAACCTTGCATCTTTGAATACTGCGCTTTCTTCCTTTGTACGGCAGCCTTCCTCCTTTCCCAGTTACCTGGTGAGGGCTGCCATTGTTCAAGAGCCCACCTGTGTCTGCCTCTATTATCAGTAGACTTTAGTGCTCAAGACCTTCACAGTCAAGTCAGCCAAAAACTCAGCCTGGGTGATTGGTAAAGGAACACACAAAACCCATCAATAGTTGAGTAACCACATTTTTAATATACTTTCCAAGGTCACTAATTTTTTCCCCTGAATCTCATTTTTCCTTACGGCTGAATAAATCTCTGTTGCATATATTAGCATGTTTTCATTATCTCTCCATCTTTTGGTGGATATTTAAGCTGGTTTATATTTTTATTTTTTTCCATGGTGAAGAGAGTAGTAATGAACATAAACGTGCAAGGATTTGACGTTCTTTGGATATATGCCCGGGAGTGGTTATAACTTCAGTTTTCTAAAGTTGGTTTTCTGTCTGTCTGTCTGTCTGTCTGTCTGTCTATCTATCTATTTAAATATCAAAACAGCCTCCCTCCTCCAAAAAACAAAACAAACAAACCCCCTCAAAATCCTGAATTTAAAAACAAGACATAAAATCTAAATTTAATCACATAGGTAAATCACATATGTTCAGGTAACATAAGATCTCAGAAGTTTCCTCATATTTGCCTAATAGATATGAAAACATTTATTTTGTAAATGTAAATAAATATTCATGATAAAGCCAGGCAATTAGTATTAGTTTTTTTAATGTGGGTTTTTTTTTTAAATACATTTTTATTTTATGTACATTGGTGTTTTGCTAGCATGTATGTCTGTTTGGAGGTATCAGATCTTAGAGTTACAGACAGTTGTGAGCTGCCATCTGGGTGCTGGTAGTTGAACCTGAGTCCTCGGGAAGAGCGGTTGGTGCTCATAGCCACTGAGCTGTCTCTAGCCCTTGTGTTGTGGGTTTTTCAAAGGTGTTTGATGTGTGTGGGGATTTGTCTGCGTCAGGTGTGTGCAGTGTCTGTAGAGGCCAGAAAATGGTGTTGGGTCCTCATGCCAGAGTTATACATGTATGGGATCTGCCATTTGAGTGCTGAGAACTGAATCTAGGTCCTCTGCAAGAGTAACAAGTGCTCTTACTCATTGGGCCATCTCTGCAGACCCTCTTAATTAGGGATTTTATAAGCGGATTTGGTATTGGTTGGTTGAGGTGGATTTGTTGTAGAGCTCTGGCTGGCCCTGCACTCACAGTCCTCTTGTCTGCCCTCACGTGCTGAGAATCCTGACTAAAGGCTGTGCCCACTGCATAAGCTCAGTCTGTGTCTTCAGTAATTGCTGCCTTTTCAGTTTTAGTTGGACTACTTTGAATGTAATACTAATGTTTTAGTGGTTCTACCCATGGGGCAAGATGCTCATTTTCAGATATATATATATACTGCGTGACTACCTGAGGATATCTGAAAAAGCTCTCTTTAACCAGAGTGTATCAGCCACAGACTAAAATGATTTACCCAAGTCTTTTTTGATGAATTGGTGAATTTATTTGTGTTAATGCACAGGAATATTGGCAATTTACAGGTCTCTATACCAGCAAGAAACAATTGTGTATCTTCCCTCCTCCCAGCTCCCTAACCAGTAGTTGACTCCTGTCTCGTGAGCTCTCTTCCTTATACAAAAGAATATTAGTGGACCCGATTTTGGGAATGTCTCCTGTGGCTAATCACAACTGCACTGATCTTAAGTTAGCAATTGCTGTATCATTCCTGGAGAAGAGAGTTCTACAACAGTGTGACATGAAGTAATGTGTTTCACAGTTTCTTGTGCATTTGTGTGTGTGTAATGTTTCAGGGGTTGGGAGTGGGTAGGTGTAGAGCTCAGGCCAGAAGACACCCTTGGGTGTTTTTCTTCAGTCAGTGTCTGCTTTTTTTTTTTTTTTAGATGGAGTTTCTCACTACCTAGAACTTGCTGAGTAAATTAGACTAGACTAACTAGCCAATGAGGCCTGGGGATCTGTTTCCTCAGTAGCACTAAGATTACATGTGTCCAACACCATTGCAGGCTTTAAAAAGTGTGCTTTCTGTGTTTTTCTGAAGGCAGGTTCTTTTGTTTGTAATGCAAGCCCTTTACAGAGCTATTTTCTCAACTTCTCTCTTGGCAGTTTGTTGGGCCTCTCTCAGTGCCTTCAAGTGAATATAAGCTGAACCTACTTCATAAAATTCTTCTAATTTATAATGCTAGAATAATGTTTATGTATGGTGCATTCTAATGAAAACAAGAACCCCTGCTATTCGCAGCCTTTCAGTGTTGTAGGTATTGTAAGCACACAGCTAGTTTTAAAGGTTAGGACCAGTTGGTTTTAGATGAGTCTTGGTAATGATGTTATTTGTGATTTAGGTGGTCTTGGAGGCATTGGAATGGGACTTGGCCCAGGTGGACAACCTATTAGTGCCAGCCAGTTGAACATAAGTGGTGTAATGGGAAATTTGGGTCCAAGTGGTAAGTTTTTTCTTAAAATCTTTATAAGTGACCTATTTGCTATTTAATAAAGCTTATATTTATTTGTTTCATTGTTTAGAGAACTCTGTTTTAGAGATGTTTAGAATGTCAATTCTGTCTGAAAAGGAGCAAACCCTTGAGAGAGCAGCTGGCATGAAAACAGGGCAGATATAGGTGTGGACTACCTGTTAGGCTAGGCATGTGAAAACTAGCCCATGAGTGCAGTGTGTACTGAAGTGGCCTTGAGGTAGATGAAGTCTCAACATAGTGTCCTGTATGTTGTTTAATACAGGATTTGTGGAATGGGTGGCAACATGGCATAGCATAGGCAATTTAAACTTATTACACTTGGAAGGGAGCTTTGAAGTAGCTATTTGCCGGAAGCTTGAACTCTTATTTATTTTTAGAGATTAGTTTTCCAACTCTTTAAGTTCAACAGACCTCATTCTTTCAAGTTTGTTGAGACCCTAACATGATTTTGCTTCTGTGGTAATGTTTCTCAATGTTTATTGTATCATAAAATCTTAAAGTTGTAAAAATTGACTTACTATTTAAAAGTCATGGTTAGCCCTGATGCCAGTCTTAACCCTAAAAATTATATTCAATACGTATAATGTGAAACATGTAATTAACATAAGTACTATTTTTAAGAAAATAAAGTTTTTCTAATAAAAATGAGAAGAGTGATTCTGTTTTCGGCATCTCTTTATAGTGTTTGGGTTAGTGTAGACAGCTGTATTGCTGTGTCTGCATCTGTGTTCACTGTGCTAACATGCATCATGAAGTTTATGGAAAGTTCCACATTTTAGTCATGAGAGGATGAGGGGACGCAGTCATGTAATTCAGAAGTATTGACTGATGGAAATCATTTTGACCCCCTGGCCCTTTGAAGGTTCCCAGACTGTCCTTTGAGAATTGCACTTATGGGCTGATAAACCTGTGATAGTCTTCTTGTTGAGATGATACAAACTGTGTAAATGATAAGGTAGTGATGGAAATCTTTCTTATTCTGAAGAGAAAAAAAAAATGTTTTCTCATTTCCTATTGATTTGACCAGCCTGTTAACTGCTGTGTTTATAGCTATCTTTGCTTTGTACTTTCATCTCTAAATCTGCTATAATGACATCACTCTATTGGGAAGAGTACACACTGGTTCTAGTTATTCTCCAGCTGGATGTTGCATGTGACCAGTATACTTTTTTTTTCTTGTCTGATGTTCAGAAGCCTGTTCTGAAGACTGGTGACTAGTCAGCCACTATGACATAGCTCTTTAAACCATCCTTCTGCACCTGCTTCTAGTGTTCCATTGTGACTAATCCAATGGTATTTATTTTGCTATAATGTCATTCGTTAGTCACAAAATAAGATTTACTGAAAGTACATACTGTGTATTTTATTTGAGGTATGGGAATGGATGGTCCGGGTTTTGGAGGAATGAATAGAATTGGAGGAGGTATGTATAAGTATTTGTTTTTGCATGTACTCATCGTCATTTTAAAGAAAGTAGAAACTTGAGAATTCTAGAAAAAGTCATGGTTTATTATTGGCTCATGTTCTAAAGGCTGTTGGCAAGCACTGAGCCTAATGCACCCTTAGAGGAAGGTGATGTGCACAAGGTGAAACAGGAAGCACTTACTGGTGACTTAACATTTCTAGAATGTACTATTCATCTACAGATACGGTCAAATCTCAAAATTATTCTCTATTTCATAGGAGTTGGGTTTGGTGGTCTGGAAGCAATGAATAGCATGGCAGGATTTGGTGGAGTTGGCCGAATGGGAGGTAGGTGGATGTTACATGGTCAGGGACCTTATATTATCAATACTTTCCCTAGTATTGAAACATTTCACACCCACATAGAAATAGATGTTGTAGAAGTCTTCAGAAGGCATGTGGGCACTACAGGACACTTGTAAATGTGGCAGAAAGTGGGGTGGGTCATGTAATGAGTGCATGAGGTAAGTTGGCATGCCACAGACTACTTTGTGTCGATAACTTTTGCTTTTTTTTTTTTCTTCAGTTTAGCTTAGACATATTCCTGAATGGTTTTCCATACATTGATGTACTTGAAGAAGGGTTAATTTGTTGCACATCTTTTCAGAGCTATACCGTGGTGCAATGACTAGTAGCGTGGAGCGAGATTTCGGACGTGGTGATATTGGAATAAATCGAGGCTTTGGCGATTCCTTTGGTAGACTTGGTAGGGCTGGTTGCATACTTTTCTCCTTTTGCAGGTCATATTCTTAAAAACTGTTCTTTTTGGTGAAAACATTTTAAAAAGTTTTAATTTATATAGTTTGTTACCAGAAGAAAACACTTCAGGGATTTTAATTTCATGGCTCCCTTTTACAGTATCTTAAATATTTTAACTATTTCTAGAGAAATTTAAAATGTTTTTTTATTTGTGAGTATAGTACCTTGGGCATTTTGAAGTGTCATTATTTAAATTAATTAGTATATTATCTTTCCATCCTTGTTTAGGCAGTGCAATGATTGGAGGGTTTGCAGGAAGAATAGGAGCTTCTAACATGGGTCCAGTAGGAACTGGAATAAGTAGGTTTAAATTTTAATAGACTTTACTGAGTAGTATTTGAGTGCTTGCAAGGAATTTGTGAGAATAGTTATTGTAGTCCAGTAATACTTTGCTCTTATGTGTTAATGTGTCTTACCATATTTTGAAAACTTTAATGAGTTAAAGTTTGATTGTTTGAAAATCACTTTTTTTTTTTTTTTAGTATTTCCCAACAAACCATAGAATGTGTATTCAGTAGCCAGTTCAAAAACCATCTTCCCATATCCCATGTCACAAACAGCTGTTGCTTGAACACCAGCCTCAGTTACGTTTTACTTTTCACAACAGCTACTAGCTTGTTTTATCAGTATGCGTTACGCCTTCTGGCAGATGGAAACAAAACACCAAATTAGGGACTTTCTGAAGTTAAGTGAAGAGATGATTATTTTGCACTCTTCTTAGACCTTTAAAAACCATGGGTGTATTGCAGTACTAGAGAATGCCAACTACTTCCCCACCAGCTCCCACTCCCACATGGTAAACCTCACATAAAGCTTGCCCACATGACTTGAGTTTCTGACGGGCATCACCCACCAACTTAGATGTGCCTGTGAAATCTCCACACCTTCCTGGCCTCCTTTGGGTAGGGGAATTTTAGGAAGCAGGAAGCAAACTTTCTAAGCATGGATTCTGAAAAGAAACCCTGTCTGTCCGCTGGATACATTTGCTTTCCATGTGCTTCTCCTTTCATTTCCTGCGTTGCCACCTCTCCTTTCAGTCCCCTCTGAGTGCCGCCCTCACCTTTCCCTTTTATCTCGGTGTTTACTTCTGTTTCCCCAGCTACACTGTTGTTAACAGATGGTCAGCTAAGAAGTTATAATACTTTTTAGGATCTTCATGTAGGGATATTAGGTATGAGAAAGAAGCACTACATTTTGAGAATGAGATCAGGATAATTAAGAGAGTCAAGAAGTAAAGCCAGTGCAAGAGTAGTTACAAGTGAGGAATGAAATTCTCAAGCTTTGTTTAAAGGACAGTGATTTCCCTTTGCAAGTTCTGTGTAATATTGAGTTACTATTATCTATGATTACTGAAAGTTGAGTTTTTGTCAACATAGAAGTTGTGTGGGAAACAGAGGTACACACACTGAGGTAAAGGTGAGCAAGGCAAGGACGGTGTGTCGGGAGTGTGATGAAGGTAGCATGTATGCTAGAGTTGTAACAGTTTGTACTGATCTCTATAATTTTGTTTTCAACAGTTACTGTGTTTGATATTAGAAAATATAAGAATTAAAAGCTATTGTAGTATGAAAGTGGTTGGAGAATTCAAATATGTAATATGTCTTATGATTGGAGTATTATTTTATAGAGGCATATATAAATGCCAAAATCTATTACTTGTTTTGTTTTCTCTATGAAAATAATTTTCTGTTGTAGAAAACTGTTTTGAAAACTGATTGTTCTCTTTCCTTCCTCCCTCTTGTCTTTCCTCTTGGTATTTTTGTTTTGTTTTTAACCTGAAACTCCCCAACCCTCGTGCCCTCCCCCCCGCAGGCGGCAGCGTGAGCGGCATGAGCGCTGTGACTGGAGGCATGGGCATGGGCCTGGACCGCATGAGCTCCGGCTTCGACAGGGTGGGGCCGGGCATCGGAGCCATACTGGAAAGGAGCATCGATGTCGATCGAGGTTTTTTATCGGGTCCCATGGGAAGCGGAATGAGAGACAGATTAGGCTCCAAAGGCAACCAGATATTTGTTAGAAATGTAAGCAAGTAAATGTATTGCAAAGTTAAAATATTTTTATGTTTATATATAGAAAATATTTATTTTATCATTTTATTTTCATATATATGGGAATATACATACATACAGATATATAACATATATGCTACAAATTTCTCTTTTCATTCTAGCTTCCTTTTGACTTGACTTGGCAGAAATTAAAAGAGAAATTCAGCCAATGTGGTAAGTATACCAGTAGCTGCAGGTTATGCTGATATTTGTTGTGGGGGAAAAATCTGATTTTTAAACTTTGAAACACCGTGTTTAGATCTTGGCTTATGTCTGATTCAACTTCAGGTAAGTTTTGGTATCTGGTGACTTGGAAGAGACAACAGGACCTAGTGGTGGCTCGACAGGATAGCCTGTCATCATTTGTTGTAAAGAAGCCTCATCCATTCTGCACACTAGATTGCCTACACACCATAGGAACCTTAAGCTAGTAGCATAGAACCCTGCTAGACAAAGGCACATTTTTGTGGCTCTTTGGAAAAGGACCTTCTGGTTTTTGCTGGAGTGGCACTAGTTGACGTTAATTTTTCCTTAGGTTTGCACATTGGCTGGTCTATTAATTTCAAATAAAGCTTTCTTTGTGCCCTACTCATTCTTGTTTTAAAGTTTCTAAATTGGTAAAGCTTCCCTCCTTGTGTGTGTGTGTGTGTATGAGAGAGAGAGAGAATGGGAAGAGGGAATTGTGTGACTGGAACAGAGCAATAGTTTTCCTTCTCACAATAGTAAGATGTGCATGTTGCACATTATGCGGAAAGTAGTACATTTGGCCTCTTACAGTTCACCAAAAGCTAAGATCTGCCTGCCTCTCCTCTAGAGTGCTGGGATTAAAGGTTTGTGCCACCATGCCCATCATCTTGAATATTTTTAAAGGCATGGGAATAAAAGGTAACTTTATAGTGTTCTTCCACAATAATAACCTTTATAGCTGAGCCTGGTGGTCCAGCCTGTAATTCCATCTACTTGGGAGGCTGAAGCTGGATCTCACAAGTTCAAGGCCTGCCTGGGCTACTGAGACAATTCAAAGTCAGCTTGGACAATTTGATGAGACTGTCTCAACATAAAAATAAAAACTAAGAGAAGATGGAGGACACTGGGAAAGCATAGCTCACAGAATCAACTAAGCTGGGCTCACTTGGGCTCCCAGAGAATGAACCAGCCAGCATGGGGCCTGCATAGGTCTGCATCAGGTTATGGCTGTTAGGTTGGTGTTTTCGTGGGACTCCTAACAGTGGGAACATTTGTATTCCTGACTCTTCTGCCTGCTCTTGGGACTCTTTTCCTCCTGTTGAGTTGCCATGTCCAGTATCGATAGGAGGGTTTGCCTTGTCTCGTATCTTGTTTTGTCCTCTTTGGCTGTCATCTCTTAGAGACCTCCTCTTTTTCTGAAGAGGAAATGGAGGAAGTTAGATCTGTAGGAGCAGGAAGGTGAGGTGTGTGTTAGGAGGAGTGGAGGGAGAGGAAACTAGTCAGAAAGTTTTATATGAGAGAAGAATCTATTTTCAATAAAAAAATAAAACAAACCAAAATAAGAGTTATGCAGAATAAAACAACAACAATAACCCAAGAGAGACTAGATGGTAGAGTGCTCACCTGTCATGTGAGGCTCTAGGTTCAGTTCCCAAGATTGAAGGCAAAAAAGGGGGAGAGGCGGGGAGGTAAAAAGCCTTTATGGGCTGCTGTCATGGATGTTATTATCTACAGGGTTCACATGCATTTTTTATAGCTTTTATTACAATGATTTACTAATTTTCTTTAAACCCAGATTGAGGCTTTTTAGGGTAATTCGTATCTTTTAAAGCTAGGAACTTTTATTATCTTTGTACATATAGAAGCATTAAAATGTTCACAAGTATCTGGGGTTAAATCTTCATTCTGTTATTCACTTATTAAGTCATGATCACTGTTTTTGGCAGTCTGCTAGACTTTGGAGGTGAACAAAATCAAATTTGAGGTTTTCAAAGAACCTACCCTGTGAGTCTGTCTAGGTAATGTTCTGTCAGCAGCTCTTTTATTTCACATTAGTTTATTTGAAGAAGAGGCAGTTCTTATAAAAACCTTGTCAAAAGTGAGTTGGCAGTTGTTCACTACTGAGAGAGCGAACAGCATAGTGCATTGTTGGGCAGGGTGTTGGTAGCCTGTGGAGAGTAAGTACGTACACTCTGTAAGCAGTTGCTCTTTTGAAGTCAGTAGAAGCAACACTTGACAGACAAAACTAGGGCTGGGGTAACACTGACAGATGGTAGTGATGGAAAGGCATTTTGTGAGAAGAGAAAGTGTCCAAGGCTGCATTTAAAAGCAGTGGCTAAATGATAACGGACTTCTCTTCTTTGCCTTTTGTATTAGCTGATTGTCTTAGGGTTTCTGTTGCTGCGATGAAACTCCATGACCAAAAGTCAACTTAGGGGAGAAAAGGGTCTATTTGGCTTTTACTTGCATTGCTGTTAATCTTTGAAGGAAGCCAGGACAGGAACTGTTATCTCGCTTTCTTATGAACTCATTACTTAACATTTCTACGGCAAGGAGAGGAGGGCTGATGAGATGCCTTAGCTAGTAAAGACACTCGCTGTGCGGCCAGCCAACCTGAGTCCAATTCCCAGAATTCAGGAAAAGGTCATTTGGCCTCTACAGCTGCACCATTGTACATGTCTGCACATATACACGCATACACAAGATGTCTTAGCTAGGGTTTCTATTGTGGCAACATCACACAGTGACCAAAAAAGCAAACTGAGGGGAAAGAGTTTATTTGGCTTATACTTCCACATTGCTGTTCATCATCGAAGGAAGTCAGGACAGGAACTCAAATGGGACAGGAACCTGGAGGCAGGAGCTGATGCAGAGGCCATGGAGGAGCGCTGCTTACTGTCTTGCTTCCCATGGTTTGCTCAGCCTGCTTTCTTGTAGACTCCAGGACCACCAGCCAGGGATAGCACCACCCACCATGAGCTGGACCCTTCCCCACTAATCACTAATTGGGAAATTGCCTTACAGCTGGATCTCATGGAGGCATTTCCTCAATTTAGGTTCCTTCCTCTCTGATAACTCTGGTGTCAAGTTGACACAAAACCAGCCAGTTTTTAACTTTTTAACTGGAAGTTAAAAGGTTAATGAGGTTTTTTTTTAACCTTTAAATATGTTATAAAAGCTGTTATTCAATTTTATATTTAGTATATTTACATAACTCCATATCATACCATTTTTAAACTGTGCATAACATTGATGGCAAAGAAAATAAATTACAGTAATACAGAATTATTTATTATTGCCAGAGTATCAGTTGACCTGTTTAAACTGAACCAACTGTTTTCTGTCGTTTCACATTATTTATGAATCTTAAAAGAATTTTTGTTGTTGTTTTAATATAGTGTTCTTTTAACCTGACACAAGCAAGGAATGATCTCTTTAGCCATAAAGGCTGGTTGGTTTGTTTGATTTATTTCCTATGCTTTGCTTTTCTGAAGCTAGCTAAGTAAATGTTTCTTGAAACTTTGCTTTCATCAAGCTAGCTAAGTAAATGTTCTTCCTTGCGGAGAAAGAGTCTAGTGGCACTCTAGACACAGTGTCTGCCGGGAGTAACTCACTGGCAGGTGCCTTGCTAGTAATACCCATGTAGTGAGCTGTCCTTGGTGGAGCAGTAACAATCGTCTCAGCTTTTATAATTCAGGAAGATATTTTCAAATCTTCTGAAATATAACAAGATGAGGAATATTTGAGAAAATTTGTTTTCAAGTTCTAAATTTTAGTAACCCCCAAAAGGCACCATGATTGAACTTCAGATAGTAATGTCATATCTTCATTTGGGCAGAAATTTTTTTATTATTTATTTATAAATGTGTTAATTTGGATTGTTTTTAGTTGTGATCAGTGCCAGCATTTCCCAAAATATATACCATTTCCAAAAGTGATATCCTGGACTAAATAAAGTGGAAAGCTTTCTTTTCTTGTGTTCAGTAGTTCTGTGCCTGCTGTGTGTGACAGCAGTGTCGAATTTGTGATACTTCTCCTTGTGGCAGAGCTTAGTCCTAGACAATTGATACAATGTCAGTCTTGTTTTTATTTTCTTGAAATCCTGCAAGACAGTAGGCCAGTTGAAGACATCCTCAGCATGTAAAATGTTACACAGATTGATTTTAATTATTTGAAACTTTCCCTCCTAAAGTATTTATTTTAGAAAGAAAATATCTTAGTATCTAATTCTGTTTTCATAGGGTTGGGAAATGTGTAATTCACCTTAGTGTAGTAGTGAGTGCCTGTAGTCTGAGCACTCAGAATGGCTGAGGTGGGAAGATGCACCCTGGGCAAATTAGTGAGACTCTCAAAAAGTTAAAAAAAATCTAAACCCAAAAGCTGACAATGTAATGTCAGCATTAAAGCACTTGCCTGTTATGTGCAAGGCCCCAGGCTCAGCCTCCAAGTTCTGGAAATAATCAGGCCATTCAGTGACTTAGGATTCTTTGTGCATCCATTTTACTTGACTATCTTGGGGTCTATGAAAACTGGCGTATGTGACCTTATGTCTATAGTGTAACTATCCAAACTGAGAAGGCTCTGGTGTCTTAGACACAGGACTTGTCAAGTATATGATGAGATCATGGTGAGATTAGGAGTCTGGAGGCTTGAGTGATAATTCCCTACACCGACAGGGATAGTTTAGGAGGAATTTGCAAAGAGAATCTTGCATGAAAGATGAAAAGATAGTTTATGCAAGAGATAACATGTTTTCAAGATTGCTCTTGTAAACCCCATTGTTGCTTATAACCCTATGCTGTGGAACTTAGAAAAACCTAAACTTTTAGATAAAACTAGAATAAGAGCAGAACCTCCAGCTTCAAAGCCTGTAAAAGTTTCCCACAGTCCTTGGAGATTACTGTAAGTTTTGCCATGTGGCAAAGCATGCTGCCTTCATGGAGTTGCTCCTTTCTGGGTGCCAGTTCCCAATATGCTGGGGGATTTTAGAAGTTGCACTGTCTGGCTCATTTTTCTGTCAAGTTGACAAGCTAGAGTTGTCTTGAGAGGAGGGATCCTCAATTGAAAAATGCCTTTATAAAATACAGCTCTAGGCAAGCCTGTTGGGCATTTTCTTAATTAGTGATTGATATGGGAGGGTCCAGTCCATTGTGGATGGTGGCATCCCTGAGCTGGTGATCCTGGGTTCTATAAAAATGCAGGTTAAGTCTTCCAAGGTGACTGCATCAGTTCTCACTTCCAATCTCTGACCTGCTTGAGTTCCAGTCCTAGCTTCCTTTGTTGATGATGATTTGGAAGAGTAAACTGAATGAACCTTTTCCTCCTCAACTTGCTTTTGGTCATGTGTTTCATCATAAAAATAGTAACCCTGAGCAAGACAACCACTGAATTTTTTTAAAGCATAAATCTCTTGTGATCCCCACCCTAGAGAAAATAAGATGATTGTTTTTTAACATGTGTTTTCATTTTATTAGTTGTGAGCTAAATATAGTTTTAGTTTACTTTAATCATGAAAATTTTGGGGGATTAGTCTGTTTTACAACTCTTAGGGACACAATTTCTTGGCTTACTTTACATGGTTTGGGTCAGTCTGATATTGTATTTTGAGTATTTAGTGTTGAGAAGATGAAGGGTTGATTATCAGTTTGCTTTGAGAAATGCAACAGAAAGTGTATGAGAAAACAAAAGTAACCTAGGATATTATAGATAAGAGGTCATTCAGCTCAAGCACTTAACAGGAAAACAGTCTTGCTTATTCATCAGAAATGGTATTGATTTCCTTTTCTTGACAGACCCCCACCTTTTACTTTTCTCTCTCTTCCTTTTTTTTTTTTTTTTATCCCTTTGTAAAACTAAATGTGTCCGCCTGCTTTTGGTTGATAGACTAGAATTGGCACACAGTAATCTAGCTGCTGTAATATTCAAAGTCTAGCATGATTTGATGACAGGCGCATTCACTCTGGGGAAAGTATTACCTAAGTAGTTGTACCCTTAAGTTAGAGCCTATTTGGATTTGGCTATTGTGCATGTTGGATAGTCTGAGCTGCAGTCTTACTAGTCTGTCTTGTTTACGTGTGATTATTACTCCTCTGTACTCTCAGCCTCTTGTTTTTAACTGATGGATTTTAAGGCTGCTTGTTTTTTGGTGTTACTGATCACACTAAGTAATTATAGATTTACTATAGAGTTAACAGTGATAATTGTATAAAAACAGTTGTTAGGTTTTGTTGTCCTTTCCAGAAGCTACTCTGAGATTAACTTTTAACATCATTGTTTTTATCTTTACTGTTTTAAATCTGCTGTCTTTTAATAAGCATCTACATATTTGATGCCATCCTTAAGATTTTTAATCCAAATTGAGTAGATGGCTTTGTCAACAATAGTTTAAAAGCAGAATTGGTGGGCTCTTTTATGACCTGGCAGAAACTAGGTTTATGGACAGTTGCTCTTTTAAGGATTAAGGAGTGAAGTAAAGATAAAGGAAAAGGAAGAAAGGTTCAAGAGACTGGACAGTGAACAACTATGTAATTTTGATTAAAAGTTTAATCCTGTTTAGGGGTCATGGTGAGTTGGTGGTGTTTATGCTAGCTAGCCTTATTGCTGTAACATCTACTTCAGAAATTAGGGATTTAAAAACCAAACTCAGTGTCCAGTTCCAGTTTCCTATAACTTAATACGTATGTATACATATTCATTATATAGAAATGTACTCAGACTATCGAATGATAATGCTCATATATATGCACCTTATATTATTAATGTCTAACCAAATTACCTGTGCTCTATTTCTACTGATAGGAGGAGTTCAAAACTTGTCTAGTGAAATGGAACCCATTTAAATGGACTAGTAATTGTGTAACTCTCCTTTTACAGGTCATGTAATGTTTGCAGAAATAAAGATGGAGAATGGCAAGTCAAAAGGCTGTGGGACAGTTAGGTTCGAATCCCCAGAGTCAGCTGAAAAGGCCTGCAGAATAATGAATGGCATCAAAATCAGTGGCAGGGAAATCGATGTTCGCTTGGATCGTAATGCATAATTTCAAGCATGGTTGGAACATTCCTTCATCTGTTTATTGAATCTCCTAGTAAAAGTCATTTTTTTAGTAATGTTGTATGCTTACAGATGCTGTAAAAATGAACTTTAAAAACTCCCACCAGCTTTTAACAGTATAGTGTTGAAAAATATACTGTGATTTTCGTTATCTCAAGTTTGAGTTTCTAAAGACAGCAAGTCTGGTCATTCAGTTTCAATGGATGGACATACCATTTTTTATGAAATAAGCCATTTTGTTGTTTTTAGTAGTGGAGCTTGTTTGTTCTAGTTTCCCCAACCTTATTGTAAGTTAACAGACACTTTTTTTTTTCTTTTAAAATATCTGCTTTGTATGTAATTGTTAATGAAATGAAAGGGCTCACACAAATTAGGATGTGATTTTGGTTTGGTTTAAATTACTTTACTTATTAAGGATAGTAATTAAGTGTTACATTCTAAAGTTGAGGATGTTTTTTATTTGATCTAAATGAAGACAAGGATTTTTTTTTCTTTTTTGCCCCTCTACCACTTCCACCTTTTCCACATAACACTATTAAAAATATCAAACTCCACAGCCCCTTATTCTGTTATTTCCAATAATTCCAAGTTCATGTAGAATTGATAAGGTAACAAGTCCTAAGTATAACACTAGGCATACCATCCCCAATTTTCGGTCTAGTTTCCAGCTATTAAAATGAACTGCTAAGAACAGAAAAATAATTGAAATGCTGAGAGAAATGGTTATGTACGTGAGTCCCTTGCTATTCACTTCTACAGGAGCAGATGTATTTGTAAATGCAGTCTTAATAAACCAGGGAAGACCTAGGCATAGCATATCAAATACATTGGATCCCACGATGTTAGATATAGCCATGTCTCCTTTACCTGCAGAAGAACAGCATGTTGTTAAAATGTGCACACCAATCTATATTCTAATAATCTTCATAAGAAAAACACTGGATACTTTTGTTGGTTGGTTTTAGAAAACTGTTTTTGTTAGAGCAAGAGCCTTATTGTATTTCCTTGAGTTAGTATTTAAAGTCTTAACATTTATTTAATATCTTTATTTATTAAACCATTTTAATAAGGTCTGCAGCTTACTTGTTGCTTTTTATTCTCATATAACAGTGAATTATCATCTAATGCACATTTCAGGTCAACAGTCCGTGGGGGATTAGGTCGGTGGAATTAACCTGCTATTAAAAACTAAATGCTTTCCCTGAGTCACCTTCTTTTTTCTTTAAAGTATGTTACTGAGGAAGTATTATTTCATTTACTTTGACTTGTTTTATTGTAATCAAACTTAAAGAATATCCAGTGCCTCTGGAAGACCTCCAGTCTTACCTTTTCTTGCAACTAACACACTTGCGACTGTGTCTGGTATGCTTGTACCTGCTGCCAATAAAGTAAGGCCCATTACAGTGTCTGGAATTCCTAGTGTTTCCCCTGTAATGGGCAGAGACTATAGGTTACAAATCACAAACCTTAGATGAACCATTTTCTAAAGACAGGTTGAATACTTCTTCCCTATTCAAGAAAAATATTTCCGTATGTTAGATATTGGAACATATGCTTATGTGGTTATTAGATGGCAGAGTATTTGGAACATGTTGATATTTTAGGTAACCAGGGTAGCACACATTTTTAATGACCAATATCTGAAGATAATGAGTGACCAACTTCCTTGCAATGAGAAGACCTCATTTGCAATCCAGAGGAAGCTATAGGTGTCACTGTTGACTCTTTTGGGCTGTTACTTGCTTTCTCTTTTCTAGAAGTTTCTTGGAGTTGAGGATCAAACACCTTACAGCTACTTATCCATTAATTTATTGAATTGTGAAAGACCTACTTCACTCACTCTCTTTAGGGGGAAGTACATAGACCTCTGAGGTAGGCAGGACTTTTCATCCTGCCTGAGTCTGACATATGACCCCAATTTCTTAATATTTGTGTCAAATTGATAGCAGATATAGGTTCATCCTGAGAAATAAAACCAGAGGGCACTTTAAAAGGGTGGAGACATGTAACTGCTTTCTTAATTGTTGTAACTGAAGATATGGTTTAGAGTAAGGACATTGCCATTTGTCATTTTAGGGGTTGACTCATCTGTGATCTTGTATGTGCTTCTTCCTGTTTTCCTAATGTCACATATTCTGACTGCCACAAAATTGGATACAATGAATATGCAAGCTACCTGGACATTCTTACCATTTTCATGAAAAAGAAAACTTTTATTTTTGTTTGTTTGTTAGCATACAATTATAATACAGTTAGTTATCTGGGAGAAGTTGGGGGCAGCCAGTTTGGAGAACGAGCCAGGTAGTAATTGTTTCAACTGTACAGTACAGTCTTTGGGTTTCTATTGTAATTCTTTAGTCCCACCAGTATAAAGAGAGCAGTGTATACAGTGGGCCCAACTGTGGTCAGTGAAGCTTCATTGGTACAGCTAGGTTCGATAACTTAGGCATGGAGAAAGTTTGTTTATTTCTAATGTAAGTCGGTTCAGGTTAATCTTTTTGAGAGAATTTTCTAACTTTTCATTTCAATTTATAATCAGTATTTAATTGGCGACTAGAGTATATTATTGACTAAGCAATATAACTTAAACCTAAAAAGAAAACTTTGGTTGCCATTTAGTCATCTTGCTTGTATTTGCGTTGCCATATTGTAAAGCGAAAGAAAACCCCACCATCTGATTAAACTGCAAGCACCTACTGCTGACCCCAAACCCTAGTCAGTTTCTTTCTCTCCTTTCCACTGTGCATTAGAATTCATTTTCATGAAGAACTCTCATGAACCCTGTGTCATTAGAAAAATAGCCTATGAATTATACCCCAGGCTGTATAATAGCAGGAAATACCTTTGGTATGTAACTCACAAAACCTGAATAAGCTTATTGGTCATGATACTAAGTTTTCATGTTTTGTAAACAGCACTAGTTTTTAAGTCTTGCTGAAAAAGATGTATGCTTCCAAGTGAATATTTGCACCTTGTTCTTACATAAAATACTTTTCTTGTACTATTATGCTTAGTTTACATACCTGTTATTGTGACCATCCAGACCAGGATGTATGTGAATGCAGATATCCATAGTGCAGACATAAAAAAGGTTATCACAAAATAATTTCTCCAAAACTTTCTTCTGCAGTCTGGTGTTGTCAGAAAAAGTAATGTAATAATAGGAAGAGAGAGTACCCAAAAAATTCTTTTTAAGTCTGCTTCAGGCATGCTGAAAACACTTGGTGGATCTGTTGTGGAAAAAATAAACAATTTTGAGTTTTCTCAAACAGTTTATGTTAGGCCCATTTAGAAGGCTGTATTAAAGTAAGTTAGTGGTATACATTTTTGAAAGACTTGACTAGATCAGCAGTTCTCAACCTGTGGGTTGTTACAGGGTTGAACAACTGTTTCACAGGATCACCTGATACCACCAGAAAACAGAGATACTTACATTACAATTCATAACAGTGAAATTGCAGTTATGAAGTAGCAACAAAAATGATTTCATGGTTGGGGTCACCACAACATGAGGAGCAATTGTATCAGTGAGTTGTAGCATTTAGGGAGGTTTGAAGACTGCTGGTCTGGAACATTTGAATTGACTTCATTACTGTCCTTGCTGGTCAAAAGAAACTTAACTGAGACTGGACAGACAGTGTAAGCTGTGGTACTCAGCACCCCTTCACCACGGGCTTGAGCTGTCCTGAGTGTGCTGCTGGCAGTAGGACTGTCTGGCATCGCTAGGGACTTCGTGCTTTTAGGATTAACTTTGCTTCTCTCCCTGCTGTTTCGCTCCCCCGCCCTTTCCCAAAATTTGTTGATGCTTGTGCCTTGTTGTATACTGACACGTGGTTGGGGGTGTTCTGTCATTCTCATTGTGTCTTCATCACTTACCAATTCAGGTTCGCAGTTGCTAGAATGCATTTAGAGAAGATTGGACCTAGAGCCCCTTGGCATAGCTCTGGGGTGTGCTCTGGGGACAGGGATGCGTAGATTGTATAGAAGTGACACTGGGCTGTCAACTACCTTGTGTCACTGCACGAAGGTTGGATCAGATCACAAACACTACTGTAACTCATAAACAATGCGCCATAAGTTAACATGATCATTTTGACTAGTTCTTTTGAGGTTGTTAAAAATCTCTTCTACCTTAAAGACTAAAAAGTATGTTTTGTGAAAATGTCATGTTTAATTTTTTAAAGTAGTAATTTAGAAGCCTCCTTCTTAATCACTTAGCTGAAATTGGAATCAATTTTATAAAGTTTTCTGGTCAGAAATGACATTGTCGTATTGAACATCCAACCTCCTGTTTAGCTTCTCCTTTGTACATGTTCAAATCTCACCTTTTTCTGTATTCTCTTCCTGCAAACCATCGTATTTACCTCAAGAGTTGTTACAAAGTTGACCTTTTTATCCCAGCCCATGAAGACCCAAGCCCCTCTCTGCCTCTGCATGGTCCCCTTGTGGGCACTGTTTGGTGATGCTTCTCTATCATCTCATAGTGTGCTCATGTTCACCTCCACCGCCCTGTCTCTGCTTTGTTCATGTCCTATGTCTTATTTCAGTATCCTGTGAAACTGAGTGAGGGTGAGGTCCCTAAAGCAGCTCCATGACTTTCCCTCATAAACCTTCCAAGCTCCTCACAGTTCCTTGCAAGGCTGCTGCACTTCCTCCTTGTCCACCCCTCCTTTGCTCCTTCACTTGAACGTGTTGTTTTAGCTCTGTCTATGCATACATGTGAGCAGGCCTTTGCTGGTATCCCCTGGCCTCAGTCCCGTAGGGTGCTTGCATCTGCATCATTTTACACAATAAAGATGTCAGTTGTTCCTTCCTGACTTAGAGTGTCAGATTATTGAGGTGCAGCCTCTCCAGCTCCACAAAGCCCAGCTCAAATGCTCCTTTCCCTATGTGCATCTCCCGTCTGAGTGTCATTGAAGTTTATGCGGTCTGCCTAATGTAACATAATGTAATGGTAGTAACCGTTGATGTTTTTATTTCAGCTGAGTGGGGTCTGGGGAGATGGCTCAGTAGTTAAAGTGCTTGGTGCACAGGCATGTGGGTCTGAGTTCAGATTTCCCAGCAGCCATGTAAAACGGCATGGCAGCGATGTGTAATCCTGGTGCTGTGAAAGGTAGACACAGACATCTCTAGAGCTCGCTGGCTGGCTCATCTACTAATTAATGAGCTACAGGTTCTGTGGAAGACTCTGGTCTCCACATGTGCATATACTCCCCTCCCCAACTCTTAGCTGCTTGTAAAGTGTTTATTGAGAGCTCCTTAAAGGCTAGAGCTTACATTTCAGCTCTGACTCCATAGTGTGTTGCCTAAGCGTGAGCTAATTACTAACTCGAATGAGAACTTAGGTTTTCCTCGTGGTTAGATGGAGTAGTGGGTAGGATATAGTCATTACCTTCAGAAACCTGACTAAGACCATGTAAGCTTAGAGAAAGTTGGGAGTAACCAGAATCTTCTTGAAATATTCCACTGTCTGTCCTTGACTGGCGACGAATAAAGACTTGTCTCTCGTCCCCCCACCCCAGCAGTGTCTGCTGTTCACTTCTCTCCTCTATAGCTTTGGCAAGGCAGGGACAGCAGGAACTGCATTTCTTCATGATGTATCGGCTGATCTTAGTGTCAAAACACAACAGCAAAACATACAGCCCGTATATCAGCAGGAGCAGTGTGCCTTCATACCTAAAAGTGGAAGAAGTTGGTGTTTAACTATCTAGAATAATTTTTAAACAATATCTTCTAACAAAAGCAGCATTAGAAGAGTCAAGGAACCATTCCTAAATACTTGTATTTGCCCAGTTATAGTCCTATTACAAACTTACTGATAAAAGCCTGACATTTTATTTAAGAAGGATTATAAAATCCATTGTCTGTTTTTATAGATTCCTTTCAAGTACTAGGCATAAAAAATGCCTTGAAAATAGTTGGAAAGTTTTCAAAGTAAAACTAATAATAGACATTTTAAATTTTATTTCTTTGACATACTACATCTTACCAAATATCTAATAATTGGAAGAGAACAAGTGCCTGTCAGATCACCTGGTGCATGGACTTTCTGAAATACTCAGGATAAGTTAGATGTTGGCTGGAGCTTTGCAGTTTGCTCTACAGAGAGTCAAAAGCAAGTTGGAGGTGGGGTATTGACTTGCGAGACAGTCTCAGTGTATAGCCCAGACTGGCCTTGAACACTATATACCCTTGATTGGCCTCAGATACTCAAATTCACAATCCTCCTATCTCCTCAACTTGAGTTTTGGGGTTTTAGAGCTGCACTGCTATGCCTGGCCCCCTTCTGATGATTTAGTTTAGCTGATTTGGCTTATAGTCACAAGAAATCAAAGATACTCTAAAAGATGAAATTCTAGCATACAGCATGTCTGTGCTTTGCTTTCTCACTTTACTAATTTGATCACATGTGAATATTGTTATTTTATTTCACAGCCAATGAATCTCTTTGCTGCAGCTAAAAAAAAAAATTGAGTTCCTGATTTTTCTAATGAGGGAATGTGTTTAGGTACTTGGATATTTTTATGGTCCTTGTCACTTATAGGTGACAGCTGAATCCCAGGGTTCTTTGCTGTATAAGCAGCCTGCTTTTTTATTTCTCTTGTTCTTCCCTGTTTGGGAGTTCTCTGGACACATGTACATGTGTGGCCATGTTTTTATATTTCTTTTATGGTGCCCAGCATAATGATAAACACCTAGGACAGGGTTTCTCAACCTGTGAGTCATGACCTTTTGGGGCTTGAGTACTCCTGTGACAGGGGTCGTCCAAAATCATCTGCGTATCAGATATGTACATAACAGTTCTTAACAGTAGTTAATTATAGTTATGAAGTAGCAATGAAAATAGTTTTATGGTTGGGATCAACACAACATGAGGAACTACATTAAAGGGTCGCAGCATCAGGAAGGTTGAGAACCACTGGTCTTAGAGCTGTTTGGGCCTATTTGGGAAGTTTATGACTGTCCACCAAGTTAGCTTTTTTCATTTTCTTGGGTATGCTAGGTGCAGGGAGATTATGGGAAAGCAGCAAGTTTTTTTTTTGATAGTGACATATAAACAATCTTTGTTGTTAAAAAAGGCAACAGTTCCTTCTTTTCTGGGAGGATGGGAAAAACTGCAGAAATGGAGGTGCGTCTGCTTGCTCTCCAAGCTTTTTTGACTATTACCATTTCTAACCAAGGCCAGGTGAGCAACAGCCTAATAGAAGAGAGCACCAGCAGTTGGAGCTTTAAGTGACAACAGCGGCTGGGAGAGTCCTGAACAAAGGAAGAGTGGCTGTCTCCAGTGACTAGGCGAGGGAAGCAGACTGATGGGAAGGAGATGGCACAGTAGAGAAAAGCAGCCGCCAGCAGTGTGTGAAGCGACCAGCTGAGCCTGGAGTAGCTGCTCGAGTGACAGGTCCTGGAGAAGTGAGTTGAAGTAACGTTTTTGAAAAACTACTAAGCCATTTCAGACTTCAAAAATTCTGCCTGTAATTATGTTTTACATAAGTGAGAATTATTTAAAGCTTACCAGTAAACTCGGTTGTCAAATATTATGCCAAAAACCGCTCCTACACTAACTGCGTACACCGTACAGTCTCGGAACAGGGGCCAGCACGAGAGTGTTGAAGCCTGGAAAACGGTGGTTTGATTTACTGTGTGCATCATAGTGTAAGTCATTCAAGAACAACACTTAGTATAATCCTGAAACGTTTGTATATTTGTGGTAAAATACTAAGTTTTGCATGTTACGTAGAGAAACAATCTTAAAAATTGTTTCTATACATGTACTGACTTTTATAAATTTGTATTTGTGGGTTAAATAAATTGAGTAAGTGTTTTTCTAGTGGCTATTAAATTTGTCTGAAAGCATTGGTCGTGTCATATTGTTCATCCCAGGCAGGTTTAGAACTTATCAAGACAATATATCTTACTGAATGGTTTTCTTACCATGTTGGCTAACAGACCACAGGCAGCACAGATGCCAAGGAGATTATAAATTGCAGATCCTAGTATGGTGCTGATACCAATATCGCCCTTTGTGAGAAATACACCTGGGAGCAAGATAGTAACAGCTGAGTTAAAGCTGACTTGACACTAAAATCACACTGAATAAGCAGCAAGTCAAAGGAACAATATTTACCTAAAAAGGCAGTTACTAGTTCAGGGGCGGAGCTACCTGCAGCCATGAAAGTTGCACCTGCAACATCCTGTGACAGTCCAAGGGCTAAAAATAAAGGAAACGGTTACCATGACTGACAAAGTGACAGGAGTGCACAGTAGCGCTATGTCGAAAGATGCTCAGAAATTATACCGTTACATCACACCAATACTGACGGAAGCTGTGCAAACGAAACATTTAGGTTAGAAAATCCAGGCATGCCCTCTAAATGTTGCTTTTTTACAGAGAGGGCCGGCGAGGTGGCTCAGCTGGTGATGATGCTTGCCATGTGGCTTAGGGTCTCCATTGCCCTGAAGAGACACCATGACCAAAGTACCTGATAAAAGGCTGACACTGGCGGGGCGGGCTCACAGTTTCAGAGGGTTAGTCTGTTCTGATGGCAGGAAGCATGGCGACAGGGAGGATGGTGCTGAAGGAGCCAGGAGTTGTACGTCTTGGTCAAAAGCAAGGAGGAGAGTGTCTTCTACAGTGGGTAGAGCTTGAGCACAGGAGGTCTCAAAGCGCCCTCCCTGCAAGTGACACCTTTCCCAACAGGGTCACACCGGATGGTGCCACTCCCTATGGGTCAAGCATTCAAACACATGAATCTACGAGGGCTAAACTTATTCTGACCAGCACACCATTCAAGTCAGGCAACCTAAATTCAATTCCTAGAACCTACAAAAATATGAAAAGAGAAATCTGACTCGATGGACTTTTCATTTGGCCTCCACAGGTGCACCATGACATGTGCACACTCACACACATACACAAGATGTCTTAAGAGTTTCTGAGGGCTGGAGAGTTGGCTCAGAGGTTAAATGCACTGGCTGCTCTTCCAAAGTGCCTGAGTTCAATTCCCAACAAGCACATGGTGGCTCTCAACCATCTATAACGGTACATGGTGCCCTCTTCTGGTGTGCAGGTGTACATGTAGGCAGAACACTGTATACATAATAACATAAATTAAAAAAAAAAGAAGAGTTTCTGTTGCTGCACAAAACACGATGACCCCCCAAAAAGGAAATTGGTGAGGAACGGGTTTATTTGGCTTACACTTCCACACTGCCATTCGTCATCGAAGGAAGTCAGGATGAATCTGGAGGCAGTAGGTGATGCAGAGGCCTTGGAGGAATGTTGTTACTGGCTTGCTTCCTATGGCTCGTTCAGCCTGCTTGCTTATAGAACCCAGGACCACCAGTCCAGGGATGGAACCACCCACAATGGGCTGGACCCTCCCCCATTGATCGCTAGTTGAAAAAAATGAGGTAGAGCTGGATCTCATGGGGGCATTTTCTCAACTGAGGCTTCTTACTCAGATGAATCTAGCTTGTGTCAAGTTGACACAAAACCAGCCAGGATACAAGATACTAACATTTAAGGGGCTTAGTGGTTAACGGTTCTTGAGTTCTATTCCCAGAACCCACATAACAGGAGATAACTGACACAGCAAAAGTTGTCCCCTAACCTCAGCATGTGTCACACCATGTCTCCATTCCCAAACAACTGTAAGATGAAGGGGAGGAGACAGAAAATCCGGGCTGTTAACAATTCAGAGAAGGAGGCTTCCGTCTGTAGGTGAGCTTCCAAAACAACTCCTCTGGAAGCAGATTACAATAGTTCAGGGTTCCTAAGCTAACTTGGAAGAAGCAAGGAGTCAGTGGTTCTTAAGCTGTGCAGTGAAGCTCGACTGAGTTCTTTTACAGATTTCCAACACCAACCTTATCTAATGGACAACCAGAGGAAACCAGTAAGCAAAAAGCCCCATAAATCTAGCATTATGCAAATTACACAAAAATGTTAAGTACTGTGCTATCATTTGTGGGTATCTTCCAGACTTAGAAGCATCCGATGGTAACGGACGTTAGGAAGAGGCTTATGTGGCTCTTCCAGTGTTAGAGCTGAGAGACCTACTGCAGGAAGAAAAGGAGAAGGCCATGTTGAAGAAACAAGTCAGTCGTTGCTTTCAGACATCTCCAGGCATGGGTCAAGCTTGCCAGTAAAGGTAGCATGGTAAATGGTGAATTATCCCAGCTAGAACTCAGAGCTCTCTCCAGTGTCAACAGCAGGCGTCTCTCCTCAGTTGGTCATCAGGTTGAGGATTCTTAGGGATCCTCCTGTTTCTACCTCCCCAGGGTTGGGGTTACGGTTAGGCGTCACTGCCCCTGGCTTTTCATTTGGTCCTGGGGATCGGAATTCATCCTCAGGCTTGGGTGTCAAGCATACCGTCTTTCCAGTCAGTAGAGTTCAGATTTCTGAGACTTGATGACAGCCCCCCCCCCCGCTTTTTTCTTTTTTTTATGTCAGTGTTTTTACTATTCTCACAGCTTCTTGACTCTTAAGTTTTTTGGTCCTCAAACCCTGGTATACTTGATTTGGTCTCTGTCATGGAAGTGTTTCCTTGGGCTTGTTTGTGAAGACTGGCTGTTTTGTTTGTTTGTTTTAATGTGCATTGGTGTGAGCGTGTCTGATCCCCTGGAGTTACAGACAGTTATAAGCTGCCATGTGAGTGCTGGGAAATGAACCCAGATCCTTCAGAAGAGCAGCCAGTGCTTTTAACCACCGAACCATCTATCCCTCCAGCCCCTGACTGGCTGTTCTTGCTTACGATTAAGTACATGTTGGTATAATGTTCTTTTGGAATGTATACAATTTACCCTTGTTCACTTGAAATACTGATTTCTTTACCCCACTATCTGGTTTCAAACTGGACATTGCATTGTGATGCTTATTCTAATCATCACCTCTCTCAAGTTTGTGTAAACATGAACCATTTGTTCTCTGTATTACCAATAAAACAACCAGCCACAATGCTGAGCAATGGAGAGGATAGGGTGGGACATCCTGGTCCAGAGGGGTGGAGAAGGAAGTGAGTGGGAGGAGTAGGAGAGTAGAGATTGGCCGGAGAGAGCTTGGAACCATGAGGAGAGATGAACTGGACCCAAGATATGACTAAAAGCAATGTGTAAAATCTGAATGGTAGGAAACTATACAGTCTTGGAGGTTTAGGATGGAGTAACTATTGCCAAGCATAGTGCTCTAGGTTAACTAAATACATCCTAGTGTCTGTGTGGTGATTTGGGTATACAGCTAGTTTAGGAATAACCACTGATTAACTAAAAGATAAATCAATAATACGTATTAATAATCCACAGGTACACATTTCTTCTCTGCTGAAACTTCGACTTTTGGCCTTATAAATTCCTTGTTTTGGGGTGTAGCCGTTTGAATTTTACAAAACTCACTACGATATTTTTATTCCACATCCTTTCCAATAACTTTTTTTGCTTCTTATTAAAGATGGGAACTAGGCATATGACTTGGTGGTAGAGCACCTGGCTAGCATTCATGAACACAGATGAGCCTTGTGACTGCTTTGACTAATTGAGGGCCATGGCCCTGTAATAACGTTTTCAAGGCCAGGACTTTAAAAAAATGATAGTATTTTCTCAAGTGTCCTCTCTTGGGACATTTGCTTTAGTGCCCCAGATCCATGGAAGTCCTGCTGTCTTGCAGCCTCCACACAGGAGAGACCTCATGAACCCGTATTGAAAGGCAGAGCTCCAACATCCATGCTTTCTCATCCTTTGGAGTCTTTCAGGCTTAGGTACTGGGCATGTAGGAGAACAAACCTTCAATGATGCCAGATCCAGCCTCTCACTATAACCGCAGCAGGAACCTAACCAGCTAGCTGAGCTCCGTAAAGACCCCGGACTATGAAGAACAATAAAAACGGTGCTTCTTTATTGTAAGTGACTACTTTTGGAGGCAATCTGACAAGCGGCTGTAATCACCTGGCTTTTCATTGCTGAGTACCAACAGCCACTATGCAGATGCCTCTCCGCGTGTCAGGATTTGGCAGCCAACAGACAAAAGCTGCTTTGTCACTTTATAGTGTGGTGGAGGGATAGACAAGCAAAATATGGGGGTTTTAGGAGCAGCAGGAAGTGGGAATGGAGAAACTATGAAAGGTCGCGGGATAAGAAGTAGCTTTGGAGGGGAGGTCTCAAAAAAATGGTGTTACCCCAGGCATGTAGGTAAGAGCAGTGCAGGTAGGTTAAGTGGTTACAGACTTCCTGAGGCAACACCTATAGAGCCAGCGTTTGAAACGGAATGAAGAGCACCAACGGAAAAAGAACATCAGGTCAGGTTGAAGGAACATCGTGTATGGCGTTGCGGTCCCTAAAAACGAAAGACTATGCTTTTTTTTTTTTTTTTCCTGAAACACAGAAAAAGTTGGTGGAAAGGTCCAGCTACTATTTGGAGCTATTTTGTGTGAGGCATCAAACAGCTCTACTCTGAGGTCTTCTGCCACCTGGTAACTTAATTGTGAGCAGGGTTCTGAACAGTCGGAACGAGGTAATTCAGTCCAGGCCCTCTCATCTGTTCCTATTTGCCTTGACTATGTCACTTAAATATTTGACTCCAGTGAACAACGAAGGGAGAAAAAAACAAAACAAAACAAAAAAAAAAACAAACCAAAATAAAACTAATGGCTTGTGGCTTTCATTTCATACTGTTTCTTTTACTGCTTAAGAGTGACATCAAATGGGACATACATAAGTCAGACATGCTCAGCCCTGTCCCTGTGAGTTCCATAGCCTCAGATTCAACCACCTGTACATCAAAAATACTCAAAGAGAACTTACCTTCATTTTGGATATGGACAAGACTCTTTCTTCCTTTTTTCCTGAACAAAACAGTGTAAGGCTATTTGCACACTGCACTGCATGTTGTTATGTTATTATAAATGATTTAGAAATGCTTGTTGGTCTTAATGTCTATAATATGACACATGTAACCAATATGTACACATATGGATGTATACACATATATGTACATATATTACTTATGCCACAGAATTTTAAAATTGAACAAGAGGCAAAGCAGATTGCTCTATAATTTTTCATTTCAGAAATGAAGGCTCTATTTTAAAATATGGCATTCAACTTACTTTCATATTTATAATGTCAACTCTTTAAATATGAGTTTAGGAATTTACATTTTATAAAGAGCCAGCAGTTGCCTACCATGCATGAAGCACTGGCTGTAATATCCAGCACAGCCATACAAACAAATCAGGACCTGGGAGTAAAGAAACAAAGCCAAGTCCTAGGGATTGTAAAGATTTTAAATGTGGGATTTAAGTACAGACCTATGAGGGCTTCATGCTATTGGTACCATAACTATGTCTGTTTGATGCTTTTTGACAATATTTTTTGAAATGGTCTCATGTATCCCAAGTTGGCCTTGAATTCACTGTGTAGCTAAAGATGACCTTTAACCTCTAATCCACCTACCTCTGCCTCCCAAATGCTGGGATTGTGGCTGTGCCAGTACTTCTGGATTGTGCAATGCTGGGGACTGAACCTAGGGCTTTGTGCAGGTGAGGCAAACACTCGGCCCACTGATCCAGATCCTTGGCCCCCTATTCTGTTCTCAGGTAGGAGAAATTAGCTGTTGGGAACCAAGAATCCTTGACAGTTTTCCATCATGTTTCCAAGAGATGAACAGTTAGTGTTCAGATTCTTACAAATTCTTAGGCTGTACCTTCCTGCCAAAGCCAGGGTGGGAAGACATTGGAAGAGAGTGTTTTATCTTACAGTGACAGAACACACTCAGTACGCTGAAGACTGGCCAGTTTTTCCTCAGTGTTGTCTAAAGACTGCCTTCATGAGACGAACTCAGTTTCTAGAGAGAAAAGATGTGGATCGGGCTACATTAAGGTGGGAAAAGCATCCGCCCTTTGAAATTCTTTTGGTCTCAGAAGGCATTGTTGCTATTTTCTGAGCTCTAATTGTAGATATGAAAGGAAAGATTCTCTTAGATGGCTGAATAACACTTCAAGGATATTTTTTACAAGCTCTATTGTATGGCTGTGAGAATATTTTGTAAAATGGTTTATACCTCTGAACTTTACAGTAGATTGGCCTTCTCTTTCTTGACCTTTGGATAACATTTTCCTGTGCTGTAGTTTATTATTAAAGATAAATTGTTCTGTTTCCCCTTATTTCTATTATTCCTTTTCTCTATTATTCTAAGAGAACAACCACATTTACTTCAAGTTATAGGAGAGATGTCTAAGTTACACTCTCTTTATAGGTTCAGGTGCCAACATATTGCTTGCATAATGTAATGATGATGAGATGGTTTTAAAATTCACCAGACTTTCTCCTAAGTGTGTTCTTTTCTGTTGTGCCCCATTGAAAGTTTGTGAATTTCTGGAAATACCACTCCCTCCCATGTAGCAAAGAGAACTAAACTAAAACAGAGACCCAAAGTCTGGCTCTGCCACATAATTTGATGTGAGGCTTGAGAGAAGTTGCTTAGAAGAGCCTCATACTCACCACCTCAGATTTTAAACCGAGCGAACACTGAAACGTTTCTGGGATGCTTTCACAGGTCTGATTCTGCTAAGAAGGGACTGCCCCCAGTTCACTGGGTGTATCAACACAGTGGACTCTCCTGCCCTCTGACCCTCTTGGTCGCTGCTCCTCTAGACGGGAGGTGGGATAGGACCTCTATCTTTCTGATGCCAAAAGTAGCAGCGCTTTTGGTCAGCCACAGAGAACGAGATCAGCAGACAGCCCGATTTTTAGCATTACTGCCTGGCTCTTGCCCCGCCATGTTGAGAGTGCATGGCTCCTGCCATAGATGCAGATGCAGTTCAAAGGACCACAGTTCAGGCCAGAGAGAAAAAGCACCAGTAGCCTGGTTGCCTGGCTCTCAGGAGGCTCTGCTTGCACAGCGGGGAAGGGGCACTACTCTGAGTCTTTGTTCTTTAAGGATGCTTTTGCCTCTGTAAATTTCAGGAGGCTTAAGAGTCAGATAATCCCCACAAACTGTAGGCTATCCAAATGTCAGACTCAGAATTACTAAGATTCCTAACTTCACAAGTTAGAGTCAGCTCTACCTGGAATTAAAACTTACCTTTTTCTTTTCCAACCATCTATCTCTGAAACATAGTGTAGAACGTAGGCAAACATTGGTTCAAGGCGGAGGTAGTGAAAGTAATTTTTAAAGATAAAAAGTAAATATTTAAAATGTTTTTTAAAAATGTAGGAAGTTTTTTTTTTCACTTAAATGTGTTATAACTCAAAGGTGTTAGCAAGGTGGAGAGCTTAGATGTTGGAATGAAGAGCATATTGGAGTAACATTTAAATGAAGGGTTCTATAGCTAGCTCACTAGAATCTGGGCTGAATCAAGTGACTATTCTCTCTCTCTTTTTCTGTATGTGGGTGTGTTTGAGATAGGGTTCCTCTGTGTAGTCCTGGCTATTCTGAAACTCACTCTGTAGACCAGGGTGTCCTCAGACTCAGAGGTCTGCCTCCCTTTGCCTCCTGAGTGCTGGGATTAAAGGCACAAGTGACTATTCTTAAGAGCTTCTCTGTACTTTATAGCTATTTGTAGAGGGATTTTAATCTAGCAACATGGCTACTCTGGCTGGAATACAGACACATACTTAGCACACACCTTTAATCCCAAACAATGAAGATAAAGTTAGTTTGTAGAAGGAAGCACCTATGTTTGAAAGTAATTGAGAGGCATATAAAATGACGAATCAGAGAAAGATTTGACAGAACAGGATATGCCCAACTCTCAGCAGAAGAGACTGGAGAAAGAGGACTTAGAATAGCAGTGAAGAGGGAGAGAGAAGGCAGTTTTACTTGGACAGTTTTACAGAGGCAGGTTGTAGAGAGAACAAGCTAGAAACAGGTAAAGACAGAATAAGCCACAGAATAAGAAGGAGCCAAAAAATTAGAATAAATTGCTCGTGTTAGTTTGAGGTGAAGCAGAGCAAAAACCAATAAGCTGAGAGAAGCCAGATTGAATCAGTCAGCTAGGAGAGGAGTTTGAGCCAGAACAATTGAGTTGAACTAGAGAGTTCAGAAAGAGCTGGAAAGGGTGAATTTATTCACAGTAAGTCTCAGAGGCTGGAAACATTCCAAGCTTTGGTTAGATTGTACGGAGGCTAGAAGATTCCGGGACTAGGCCTAGATTAGAAGACAGAGTCAGTAAGCCTCAGAGATGACAATTCCCTCAGGTGAATAAGAGTTATTTTTATAGATATTTTTACTTTTATACTTTCTCAAGAGTGATTCGGTAGAGCTGAGATACCGGTGATGTAGCAAGAGGGTGCTACTTTTAGACTGTATTCTGTTCCTGTAGAGATGTGCATAGCATCTCTGTGTGTAGACCGGAGAGGGACTCATAGCTGGGCTGTGTGTTTGTGTACCATAAACGTACATTTATCTTAAGATAGCTCTTTGAACAATGACTACTGAAATGCAATAGTACAATAGAGATGTTGATTCAAGGAAGAACCCAAAGGAACTAAAGATTAGGGTAAAGCTGCCAATGGGTTATCAGGTAAAGGCTTTATAAGCTTACATCTTGCCTTAGGAGATTATGTGGTTTGTTTTTACCCTAAAATGGGCTTCAAGCTGTCATAGTGCACCATAGATTTAGTATTTGCTTCATGCATATTGTTATTGACTTGTTTCCCTTGTATGCTTTGATTTTTCCTGGGGGAAAGGAGTCTTAATAGCCTTCTCAGTGTATTCTCTAATAGCGAACGTTCAGTGGCTGTTTCTTGTGTGCAATTTTCTGATGTTTTCTCATGTATACAGAACAGAGTTCTTGGAACTAAACTATAGTAATCTGTTTCATAGCTGACATACCTGAGACAGACAAATGTTCAGCACTTGCCCAAGAGTTAGCAGCTTGCAGAGTTGGGAGTTGGACCCAGATGTGTCTGTCTCTAGACCAGACACTTTGAATTTTCTTCTAACAATCATGCCACCCCAGCATGTGTTCACTGTGTCCCATGACTCCAGCCCTTCTGTATGCTCAGCCATGTCATAGGTCGTTCATTAAGCTCAAGATCGTACAGAAGGAAAAGACAGGAAGAAAGAGCCCCAAGCAAGTAAGACACAGCAACAGGAACGTAGGCAATGCCACAAACCAAGCATGACAGTCAATGACATAGCGTTTTGAGACAATCTTATTGAAATGACCAGATTGCACTGAGGCCCCATCCTTCATGCCATTTAGAATCCTTTACCTCTTCTCTGCTCCTGGCACCCACACCCATTCCTCAGTATCCTCCGAGTCAGGATCTAGTGAGGACAGCTGGCAGGGGTAAGGATGGTCTGGGTTTAGGACCTCATATACTTCAGGTCCCTCGGCTGTAAGCTGAACTGATCTTTTCCCTCCCTCTCCAGAGTCCATGTTCTGTTTCTCACCACAGAAGTCGGGTCTTTTCTCCAGGTAAAATGTTGTGGGGAACTATTTCCCTGGTATGATATAGATTAATTTTGCTTTAGACCTCTGTGTTTACAGAATTTCCTGTAACTCTTCTTGCACCCCGCCGTAAATGAGAGGGAGAAGAAACAGAATTGGAATCCGAGTCAGAAAGAGAGGAGGAAGAGGGCGATGATGAGAAAATCAGAAGAAAGGATTATTTCCAGCATTACTTTCCTGTGGTGATTTCATACAGCTGAGATAATGGCAGAATGTCTCTGGCTGTCCAGTACATGCTTCTCCAGAGTTGAAGGACATAGGGAGGCTGAGTGGCTTTTATCACCCTCAATAGAGCACAGAGCAAAGAGAAGTGGAAAATCCTTGCTGGAAGCCTCTAGTGGCCGCAGCTCTGGGAGAGGTTGCCAGCACATTATAGTTAGAATGAGCAAGAGCACCTGTTGACCAAGCTGGGGTCCTGTCATGTTATCAGCAAGAGACGCTCTTTTCCACTTCTAACCATTCCTTGCCTGGGGAGTAGTCTTGAGGCCCTTACACTTTTCAGCTTGCTGAAGGTTCCACTGCTAGCCCAATGAGCCACTGTGGTGAGTGTAGGAGAGAGCAGTAGGGTGATGGTGGTGTGCTGGGACAGGCCCATCAGTTCTTCCATTAGTCTTACTTGAGCTAGAGCACATATGCCAATGGGAATTATATGTGACCATTGAATTTCATAGTACTGTACAGTAATCCCATGCGCATTTTAGGCAAAATGTTAGGCTGAGAGCCTAGTCATCTCGGAAAATGTTTATGAAATTAATTTATAACCCTTGATAGGTTTCTAAGAGTCTAAATCTATGTCAGTAAACAGCTCTTGGTTTTGTAGTATACTTCATACAGTCAATGTCTCATATATGCTTTTGTCAAAATTGTCAGTGCCCTTGGGCAGAACATTGCTGCTTGTAAGACTGTTCAAATAGAACTGGCATTCCGAAACAACATATGATGGTAACTAATCTCTCTCTCGAGTATGTGTAAAATCATAGCACATAGCAGGTGACTACATGCTTGGGCTGTGGAACACCAGGGAGCGCAGGGTTCTGCTTTGTACTGGCTGGGTTGTCAGCTTCACTTTCCTCCCCAGCAAAAACCAATGTATTAGTCACTGTTTTCTAAAGTTTTTTAAAAAATGTAGGTGAAGCCATGTATATATGTATATGTACATACTTATGCATGTATGTTATATGTGTCCTGCCCACATGTACATGATGTGTACTACTGCATCAGGATCACTGTGAGTATGGGTCTGCTCTAGTAGCGTGTGAAATATTCTGGGATGTTCTAAGGGTCATTCTATTACTCATTAGCTAATTAAATGAGTGAAACTGTGCACCTCTGTGCTCATCAAGGAGCACGGAGGAAAGGCATGCTGACTCTGGAAGCCAGCCCCTGTGGATGGGAACAAGCTGTGGGGATGGTTTCTTAATGCTGATGCTGTCATTTGAATATGACTATGGCAGGTCTTGAAAGAGGGACTCTAAGACTTTAACAAGTGGCTTGAACAAACACTATTTCTATCTCATGTTACTGGCTGTCATTTTAATACCCAAGAGCTGAGTCAAATCATACAGCTGGGGAAGACTGGCGTCACGTGCACATCCATTGGTCACACATTCCTAACATCTCTGTTATGTTGATAACAGTGGTTTTCTTGAGAAATGCGTGTTTGTCATTGATGTTTCAAGGAAGTTCCACAAGCCATCATGACAGCTGGAGGCAATCACCTGATGAGGAATACGTGGAGGGCATGGTCTGACTTCTAATACAGGGAGCCATGCTTTCTGCCAGACTGGAAGTTTATTCTCTTTTTCATATTTTACCTCTTACAGGCAACTTTTTCTTTTCAAGACATGTAGCCCTGGCTGTCCTGGCTGTCCTGGCTTTGTAGAACATACTGGCCTCACATTCACAGAGATCCACCTGCGTCTGTCTCTGCCTCCCCCGGCGCTGGGACTAAAAGCGTGCACCCCTGCAACCCAGCTTACAGGCAACTCTTATTAACAGGATTCTTGCTAGATTCATCCTGTCAGCTCAGCCAAGGCAGTGAAGCTTACAGCTCTTAGTGAGGTGTGCACAGTATTTTACATTTTTCGTTTTCACATTTTCTAATTAAATGTGTAGTGCTGACAGAGGAGTGAAAAGATTATTCGATTTAGGATTATGGGAGCAGATGTGTGTCTGTACTTAGTATTTGAGAACTGATCAAGATTGAAAAAACGATGTATTCTGTGAAGATGATTTGGGGCTGGGAGGAATAAGTGTAGAAGGAAAATTAAGCAATAAGAAACAGTGGCTTTTGAAGGCTACACTTAAAGAGATCTTTCCAAATATAAGATCAAAAGAAAGCCAAAGAAGACTTAACTCTAAGATGTTTCAGCTTCAACACCATGAATGCCCACAATATATGAGGAAAAGACAAACCATGAAACATTCTATTAGGGTTAATATTTGTATGTACTTTTTAAAGTCTTGAAAAGGTTAGTAAGAAAAATGAGTCACATAAAAAGAAAGAAAGAAAGGAAAATGAGTCACACCCCCCCCCCCAACCAAATGCAGGCAAGAAATCACAGCAGTAAGTAAGTAAGGCTATGATTTCAATATGGAGTTTATAGCATGAAGTTTTAGTTTAACATAATTAGCAAATATATTAAAAGTGATACTCATTTCCAGAAATAAACACTGCTGGAGCCATGGCAGTTGGAATTGGCACACCCTTTATGGAATATTTTTGACAATATCTTTCATAAGGCTTAAATATGTATGACCTTTAATCAGAAAATAATCAGAGAAGTAAAGAATTTATAATATATGGACACAATGCTATTTAAAGTAGTACTCTGAGATTAATAGCTTAAAATGATAAATTTTCTCTGGACATTATAATAAGTAAAATAGAGCATTAGGTTCTCAAATTATTCATAGGATCATGAGCTGTTATGCTTTCATTAAAAATCATGATTTTAAAGAGACTAGCAATATGGGAAAATATCTACAATGAAATATATGGGAAAATTAAAGATCCTTGGTAGGTGGGTGGAAGGATGGATGGACGGATGGATGGATGATTGCTAGATAATAGCAATACTCAAAAGGCTGACAGAAAAGACTCTTGCAAAATGATAGGTTTAGGGATCTTTGGGATCTTCAAGAAATGCAAATTTAGGTGGGTTTACCTTTGTAATGCATTTCATTAAGTAAAAATAATGTCCTAAAATAAGCTAATATTAAAATAGCAATGTATTATCAACATAAAATATAATAATGATATAAGAACTACATTTGCATCACTTAAATATTAATAGTTATGATAAGCTTATTATTATTTGACAAACATAAGTTTCATCCCTCTGCCCCCAGGTGCTGTTTTAGTTGTTAAGGGTACTGCTGTAATTTGTAAAAGAAAGAAAATAATTTGCCTTGCATTCCAGCAAGGGTGGAGAGTAGGGGGCTAGGAAAAGGAGGGCTTACATTCGGTTTATGCACGTGTGTGTATGTGTGTGTGTGTGCATATTTGTGTGTGTATGTGTGTATCTGTGTGTTTGTGTGTATGTGTGCATGTATAATATATATATATGTGTATATATGTGTGCATGTATCTGTGTATGAGTCCTTGTTTGTACGTGTGCATGTATGTGTGGGATGGAGTTAAGGATGCTGCTGTTCTCTGTGGTCTCGCAATAGGACACAGCCCTTACCTTTGATTTTGGGTGACATGAAGATACTCAGTGATTTAACCAACTTTGAGAGAGGCTGCATACCCTGGTAGCTCTGATCTTCCCTTGTCTTAGGAGCTCGGGCACCCTCAAGGCTTAAGGCCTATCCCCAGAGTTCTGGGAAATCTTCAGTGCAGCAGGCTTTGACTATCTGATTTTATTTTCATGAACTACTAACACTTAATATCTAAACTGATTATTATCTGATAGCTGAGATCCCTTTACATGGAATTTAGGATTTACTTATTTATTGGCTCACGAATATCAGTTTTCTTAACGGCAGGAAGCCGGTAAGGGAGTAGAGAGAAAGGATGGCCTCAGCTGCACCTGCTTATCACTCACTCTCAGAGTAAAAGTAAAACAGGTTTTGAAATGGGAAACAGTGAGGACCAGGCATGCGGTGTATCAGGAGCACATCAAGGGCACAGGTGCAAAATCTTGGCCACCGAGGAATGGAAGAGACAGGAAGCTTCCGGAAGCAAGCAGTGTATAGTAACAACTGAAAGGCATACTCATGAACCACACAGGACCCCGGGACGGACATCAGCCACCAGTCTGGACCGAGCTGCTCCGGAACTGTTTTAAGCAGATCCGTGTGACAACCGATCGGGAAGGTCCCACAGGGGAGCTTCTCAAGCAACTTACAGTCACTGATGATTTCCAGGGAGGGCAGGAAGTACTTGTCACAGACGATGGACACTGCCATGAGCATGTAGAGGATAATGAGGAAGTAGATTATGATGCCTCCATCTGTGCTCTCCTGCTTGGTGAAGAAGCCTTCTGGAAACTCCGACGCTGGAGAGACAGCGCACTGCGTGCTGTTCCCTGCCGAGGAAAAGGAAAAGATGGCTAGATGCTGGCATCATACATCCCAAGCCCACAAAGCCCAAAAGTGGGCTAGTTGGGTGGAAAATGGAGAAGCCGGCAGAAATGTGAAGTATTGATATGATACAAAGCCTCAGATAGTCCTTGAAAGAGATTATTTCGTGAAGTAAGCAGATAGGGGAGAATTGGAGAAGTTTATTACAGCGTCTCTCCTTGCCTGCTTCTAAATGGTATTTTGAAACAGGAAGAACGTTCTGATAACTTCTCCAACAAGAAGTGCAGCCCTGTCCACCCCTTGGCCCCTGAACTACTGCAGAACATTCTGGGAATGCCCTGGCTGATCAAGAGTATCTTCCATCCTCCATGGAGCCATGAGGCAGAACAGACACAGCAGGATTGGGGGTGGGGTGGGCCACAGGCATTCCCCTCTCTCTGGCCCATATCTAGATGTGAGACCGGGGTGTCTGAACCTACTTCCCACCTACCTGTGTCCCCTGGAAGGCTCTGGGGCTGAGAGGCACCACGAACAGGCAGGTATGCAGAGACCCAGATGACCCCAAGCTGCAGAGCCCTTCTTGTCCAACCGGGGCCCCATTTTGTCGGCATTTCCAGAGTGCTCTTTGCAGTGTGTGGTTCAGGAAGGGAGCGAGGGAGACTTATGCTGAATCATGTGAGGACTCTCCTTCCTGCCCAGTGCCTGCCGGGGGGCACAGCTTAGGAGGCCAGCACAGGAGCCTGCCTGGCTCTTCTCTGATCAGGAGACCCAAGCCCGGGGGGAGGTTGGAGGAGTTGGGGAGGGGCGCAGATAAGCACCGTATACAGCTGTTTCCATGCAGGGTCTCTGAGGGCAGGCCCAGGCAGCCTATGTCTGTGCGTAGGCAGGATCTATTTAATGTCTTCAGACCGCCACTGCCTTTGACTTTCTCTAGATCTGTGAGGACCCGAGTTGCTTGGCGCTGCCGCTCCCACCCCTTCTCTCCGGCCCTTGCTTCTAGGAGTTGTTCGGGCTGGTGTAGATGTACTCTCCGGCTACCATGGCACCTTTTCTATTTTTATTTGGATCACTCATCTTCATCTACAGTTAGAGCTAGAGGCAGAAAGGTCAGTTAGGAGGTGACTGTTAACAGCTGAACTGGGAAATGAGGGCGGCATGAGTGAAGGCAGCAGCAATGGGGATTGAGAGAAGCCCACAGTGCCACAAACTATTAAAGAGACAGAATGGATGCTGTTTGATCATAGATCAGCTATGCTTTTAGCCAGAAGGAGCTGTATAGGATGCTAATTGGATGAGGCAGACAGCATTCAGATACATTCTGTAGCTTGCCAAGATTCTGAAAACCTGTGGCTGATGGCACACGGTCAGGAGGAGATTGCAAGGGTTGAGTTCTAGCAACGTTTATCAGCTGTGTGTGACCTTGGACAAGGTACTCAACCTCCCTGTTCCTCCATTCTGCTATCCGGAAAGCAGGGATCACCTCTATTTGGGTTTGGTGGTGAGTATCAGATAACAGATGCCTGTAGCCTGTTGAGGAAAGTCTCTTCTTTGTGGCCGTTCTGTCCTGTCACCTGTCTGTCTATCCTTAAATATTTCTTGGATTAGGATAAAAACTGTCATTGAGAAATTCTGTAGCTTTGTAACAGCTCCTTTTCTCTGTACATTAGAATTCGTGTGATGGGAATGTATATCATATGCATGTATGCAATTATCAAATAATAAATTAACTGATAAACTTTAAAAATCAATGTGCTGAGCCTTTGATGTAGAAACTGGCTCATTTGGTGAAAAAGAGTAAGATGCTTCCCCACTGTTCATGAACTTGTGCTGTTTAAAAAATGCCCTGGCACGCTGAGGCTCTGCTGGGAAACTTCCTCGAGTAAGCCTCTCTGCCACTCAGCTCGCCGGATATGCTGTGTGGCGCGGTGGCTGGGATGCTGAGTCATCCAAATACGGACTCACAGAAGCAGCAGCAGCTGCCCACATACTCAGGGAAGCAGCACCAGGCAATGATGGGGCGGAGACAGGGAAGCACGACACTGGGTGCTCAGTGGATGTCCTTCATGATCTCCTCCTCTAAACACAATCCACAAACCGGATCAGATAGTAAAACATCACTTGCAGTTGGAGTGTCAGCAATGGCAGGAGTCCAAACTCGGAATTTTCTTTTTTTTTTTTAAGTAATTTATTTATTTATCACAGATTATATACTTTGTATCCAGCCGTAGCCCCCTCCCTCTCATTCCCTCCCACTCTCCCCATCCCTCCCTCATCTTCTCCCTGCCCCCCTCCAAGTCCACTGATAGGGGAGGACCTCCCCCCCACCTTCCATCTGGCCCTAGCTTATCATGTCTCTTAGGGCTGGCTGCAATGTCCTCTTCTGGGATCTACTTAGGCTGCTCCTCCGTCGGGGGCGGGGGGCGACAAGCCTGCCATTGAGTTCATGACCGAAATGGTCCCTGTTCCCCTTACTAGGGTACCCAGTTGGGTACTGATCTACCACGGGCCACATCCGAGCAGGGGTTATAGTTTGTATCCATACATGGTCCTTGGTTGGAGAAACAGTCTTATAGAAGATCCCTGTGCCCTGATCTATTTGGTCTTTGTGGAGCTCTTGTCCTCACCAAGTCTTACTAACTCCCCCTTTTTTCATCTGATTCCTTGCACTCTGGCGATGGCTTTGTTGTGAGTCATAATATCTGCTTTGGTACATTGCTAGTTAGAGTCTTTCAAAGGCCTTCTGTGGTAGGCTCCTGTCCTATTGCTTGTTTTCTCCTACATTCAATGTCCATCCTATTTGTCCATCTAACAAA